>WAAF01017323.1:692980-916104 GCA_013400475.1 Tricholaema leucomelas
AGAGGGCACAGCCTCAGGCTGCGCCGGGGGAAGTTTAGGCTCGAGGTGAGGAGAAAATTCTTCACTGAGAGAGTCATTGGACACTGGAATGGGCTGTCCAAGGAGGTGGTGGAGTCGCCGTCCCTGGGGCTGTTCAAGACAAGGTTGGACGTGGCACTTGGTGCCATGGTCTAGCCTTGAGCTCTGTGGTGAAGGGTTGGACTTGATGATCTGTGAGGTCTCTTCCAACCCTGACGATACTATGATACTATGATACTAAGACTTTGCCTGCTGCCTTTGCCAGAGCTTCTGTTCTGATGAGCACCTCATCCAGTTTTGGACTTCCCAGCATAACAGGGACAGGGACTTGTTGAAGTAGGTCCAGAGGAGGCCACAAAAATGATCCAGGGGCTGGATCACCGCTGCTGTGAAGAAAGGCTTGAGAGAGTTGGGGTTGTTCAGCCTGAGGAAGACAAGGCTGCAGAGAGACCTTATTGCACCCTTTCAATACTTAAAGGGGACCTATAAGAAAGATGGGGACAATCTTTTTGGTGGGGCCTGTTGGGACAGGACAAGGTGTGGTGGTTTTAAGTGAAAAGAGGAAAGATGTAGACTAAATATAAAGATGATTTTTTAATGGTTTTTTTTTTTTTTTACACTGAGAGAGTGGTAAAACACTGACACAGGTTGCCCAGAGAGGTGGTAGAAGCCTCATCCTTCTAAACATTCCAGCTCGAGTTGGCTGGGTCTCTGAGCTGCCTGTTGTACTTTCCTCTGCTCACTGCAGGAGTGTTGTACTAGATGACCTTTAAAGGTCCCTTCCAACCCAAACCGTTGTGTGATTCCGTTCCTTTCCCTGTGTTAAACAGCACAGTTGTTAAGTCTTTGCCGGTCTTTGTTTCCCGGGTTGCTACAGACAGTGTGGAGATCACTCCGTTTGATCTCTGCTTTTCAAGTGGAAAATTACGTTAAGGAGATGCAGAGACTACAACTAAGGAGCTTGTTAGGTCATTATGTGCAAAGAGAGCTTAGCTAACATCTTGTTCCTTTCATTTTTGTGGTTTTTCTTCCCCTCTCAGACTCATGTTTGGAACTGTTTTATTCAGTATCTCCTTTGACCAGATAGCAGCTGCTGTTCTCTAGCTGATAACCCTGAAAGTGGTGGCTGCTTGATGAGCTGTTCCAGAATGCTGTTTTAATGGCCTTTCTTTTTCTGTGTGTAGCAGTTCTTCTAATGATTTGCTACCCAAATCCTAACTTTTCCAGTGACAACTGATAATCCTTAAATTGCAAACAGATAATTTAATTACAAAACTGTTCACAGCATGTTTTCTGGCATTTGAGGAGGATTTCCAGGTGTCCCTGAGGTATTTCCATTGATTTCTGGCAACATGCTTGTGCTAACTGGTTGTGTTGAACAGCTTTATTCTTACATGGCTAACTGGATGGAACTGGTTTCTGGTTAGGCTTTGACTACCTACTCTTTAATTTGCCTTTGAGGAGATACTGTGACTCTTTTCATGGCCTTGGCATGCCTAGTGAGGGAGGTTCTCCTCCCCCTCGACTCTGCCCTAGTGAGGCTCCACCTGGAATATTGTACCCAGTTCTGGGCTCCTCAATTGAAGAGGGACAGGGATCCCAATACGGGGCTACAAGGATGATGAAGGGACTGGACCACTGCCTGATGAATAAAGGCTGAGAGACTTGAGGCTGTTCAGTCTGGAGAGGAGAAGACTGAGAGGGGACCTAATAAATGTTTATAAATATCTGAGGCCTGAGTGTCAAGAAGGAAGGAACAGGCTCTGCTCAGTTAGGACAAGGGGCAATGGATATAAACTACAGCACAGAAAGTTCTACCTCAACATGAGGAAAAACTTCTTTACTGTAAGGGTCATGGAGCACTGGAACAGGCTTCCCAGAGAGGTTGTGGAGTCTCCTTCTCTGGATGCATTCCTGTGTGACCTGCACTAGATTATAGTCCTGATTTGGCAGGGGGGTTGCACTCAAAAAGATCTCCAGAGGTCCCTTCCAACCCCTAACATCCTGTGATCCTGTGAACATCTCAAGCTGGGATTGCTGATGATGTTTGCTATGATAACCTTATCTCTTCACCTACTCCTAGTCAACATGCTGTATCTTAACAGCACTTAACGGTGATTACTTCTCTTAGTTTAGTACTAATGCTTCTGTGTAGATTACCATAGAACCACAGGATATCAGGTTGGAAGGGACCTCAAGTATCATCTGTGCCATCCTTTCTTGGGAAAAGCATGGTGTAGGTAATATGACCCAGCATCCTATCCAGCCAAAAAGCAGAATTGGTAGATGGTTGTAATGCAGACGCACCACATAAACAGCACATAAACTACTTAATACAGTAAATATTTCTAGCTTGTTTGCTCTTCTTGTGTTGTCTTTCCTCTGCCTTTCAGTGAGGTGCTCAAGCCCTGTGAAAGTTCACAGTGGGCCAGGCTCTGCATAGTGGTGGGAAATCTCTATCAGTATCAAATCATAGTATCACAGAAACATTCTGGTTGGAAAAGACTCTCAGGATCACCAAGTCCAACCAATATCCCTGCTCTACAAAGTTCACTCTAAACCATATCCCCAAGCACCACATCCAGGCAACTTTAAACACATGCATGGTTGGTAACTCCACCACCTCCATGGACAGCCCATTCCAATGCCTGGCCACTCTTGCTGGGGAAAAAAAAATCCTTCTTGTTCTATCACTATTTACCTGTAAGAAGAGACCAGCACCAACCTCTCCATAGTGTCCTTTCAGGTAGCTGTAGACAGTGATGAGGTCTCCTCTCAGCCTTCTCTTTTTCAAACTAAGTGCCAAGTTTCATCTGTTCTGTTCTATGCTGGGCAGGAAATTAACTCCTTTTGAAGGAAAAAAAAATCTCTTTTACTTTGGTCAGAGATTCTCAGATGTGCTGAAATGTTGCCTTTGGTTCCTGTTCACATATGGGTGTTGGCATTTTGTAGCGGAGGCTCTACTGTTTCCTCAGTGGTCAGATGGTTATTGCTGTTTGATCTTCATGGCCTTCCTTGTTGGGCACGCTGTTTAAATGACTGAAAATCTGCTGGTTGTTACTTTCTTCACTCCAGCCAAGAAGCTAAATGCATGAACTGGGGCCAAGCTATCAGACGTATTTCTCTTGATCTCACTAGCACAGGGTAGCTATGCCCTTACAGCCCATCAGAAGTATCACCATCAAGGCTGTTTTGACGTGAGTAGCCATGAGTTGAAGAGAAGTCATCAGGGAGGCAGCCCCAGACTGCAGCTTGTCATTTACTCTTTACCTAACCCAAGGCCAAACAAGAGCTGGCAGGCTCAAGAGTCTGAGCTGAAACTGTATCAGAAGGAGGCTCCCTGATAAGTCCAAGGTGCATGCCTCTGAGCAAGGGTGTCTCCCTTGCCTGATGCTAAAATGGTATTGCACAAGTCAGACAGCTAATCCACTCTGCCCCAGCTTGAGGATATCAGAGTATTTCATTGGCTGCACAGAGAGCAGCCCAGAGCACACCTTTGTGGCTGCACCTTTAGACCTGTCATTTCATGTGTGTTGCTTACTAGGTTCTGCGTGTGCCTGAGGAAGAACCTTTTGTGGTTTGAATTAACAACCAAATCACTTCTGTATCTCTTTACCCTTGGTCAGTCCAGAAAGTTGTTCTCCTCATTCAGCTTTAGTGTGTCTTTGTAGGTCAAACAGTGGTCAGAGAGATCACAGAATTTTAGAGGTTGGAAAGGAACTCCAGAGATCATCGAGTCCAACCCCTCTGCCGGATCCCCTGGGGTAGTTCACACAGGAATGCATCCAGGTGGGTTCTGAGTGTCTCCAGAGAAGGAGACTCCGCAACATCTCTAGGCAGCCTGATTCAATGCTCCTCATGTTGCGGTGAAACCTTCTGTGTTCCAGTTTGTAGCCATTGCTCCTTGTCTTCTTGCTGCTGACCACTGAAAAGAGATTGGCTCCATCCTCTTGACACCCACCCCTCAGATATTCATACACAGATGATGAGATCTCCTCTCAGTCTTCTCCAGACTAAGCAATGCCAGGGCTCTCAGTCTCTCTTCACAGAGGAGATGCTCAAGTCCCCCAGTCATCCTCATGGCTCTCTGCTGGACTGTTCAGCAGGTCTCTAAAGGGAGACTGGCTGGGCACTGGCTGGGGAGTAGCTCTGTGGAAAGGCCCTGGCTGTGTGGGCAGACAGCAAACTGGGCATTGAGCAGCAAGCTGGGCATGAGGCATCAGCACACCTAGCAACAAGGAGGGCCACATTCTGAGGCATATGAATGAAAGCATGACCAGGAGATTAGCAATAGGGATTATCTTCCTCTACACAGCAATCTTTAGACTGTGGTTAGATTTTGTGTCCAGTTTTGGGCCTCCCCAATGCAGGAGGTACATCAGAAGCCTGGAGTGAGTTCATCACTGGGACACCTCAACCGTCAGGGCTGGAGCACTTGTCCTGTGAGGAACGGCTGAGAGACTAGGAGTGGGTCAGCTTTGAGAAGAGGTGGGTTTAGAGGGAGTTACTGTGTAGCATCAGGCTCTTCACAGTGGACCATGGTGAGAAGATGAGAGGCAATAGGAAGAAGTTGAAGCAAGAGTGGTGTTGGCTGATCTGTCCCCGACAAGGACAGTCAAACAGTCTAAGATGTCACTCACACAGGCTGTGTAGACTTCCTGGAGGTTTCTAAGACCCTACTGGACAGAGCCCTAAGAACCTTGGTCTAATCTTGTAGCTGGCCCAAATTTGAGCAGGAAGTTGGAGTAGAGACTTGCTTAGGTTCCCTCCCAGCTTCAGTACCTTGTTACGAAATACTAATTTCTCTATTTGGGAAACTTACTTAGCAGTAGATCTGCTGGGTGTGATTTCTTGGTGTGTGTATCAATATACATTTTCTCTACAATGACTTTTAATAATATATGAGCTTGAGGTACACTGTTTTTATGGCCCTAGCAGGGTGTGAGGGTAGAGATCATTAAGATTTAATGTGACTTTATGAGAATGTGTGCTGTAGTTGAGCTTAATGGCACTACTCAAATGAGTGCTGGTACCACATACTAACACAGGTGCACCTTTCCTGGAGCTTGTGTTAGTAGGACTTTTGCCATTTTGGTTAATAATGAGAAATGATGCTAATAAAATAGTCACTCTACTATGAAAGCATGATGTGAAATAACCCTTAAAAAGGATTGGGACACTTCTGTCTGGCTGACAGCTGCTGCTGCCCCTTTGATGGGTCATATATCGACCTAGACCTTAGTGTTGTCTGCTAAAAACACCCATGAAAAATAATCGTGTGTTTACAGGCAGTATGAAATCACAGAATTATAAAATCATTTTTGTTGGAAGAGATTTTTAACCATCAAGTCCAGCTGTTAATCCAGCACTGTCAGGACGCCGCTAAACCCTGTCCCTCAGCACCACATACACAGATCTCTTCAATCCCTTCAGGGATGGAGACTCCACCACTGCCCTGAGCAGCCTGTTCCAGGGTTTGACAGCCCTTTTGAGGATGATTTTTTTTCTCATGTCCAACCTAAACCTCCCCTGGTACAACTCAGGGCCATTTGATCTTGTCCTCTCACTTGTCAGCTGGGAGAAGACACTGACCCTCTGTGGTGGTTTAGAGTTAACACTCTAAGAGTCCTAAATTATAAACAAGAAACAAGAACTTTCTGAACTCTTTTTTTAATACAAAGTGAATAAACAAAGGGTTGATTGCAAAAGGAAACTTAGTAGATAAGTCTATATCCTTTAGTTCATTTGCTAGCTAGGATGAACTTTGCTGCAGAAACAATTCCCTTCCCTTTGCCTCTCTGCCTCCTGCTTCTTGCTCTTGCCTCTCACTTCTCCACTCTGACTGACTTCTGCACTAACCTTGGCAGAGTAGTTAACAGCTGGGGCCTGGTTTTCTCTCTAGAGGGACAGGAAGGTGGCAGTTGGCCTCTTCTGAGCTCTGTCCAGAGAGGATTTCTGTGCTATATCTAAATTATAAGTAAGTATAAATATATTTTATACCTATGCATTCTATTACATGCTTTTAGATTTTAGCTTGCTGTAAATATATTGCTTCCTTTGCTTCCAAACTTTCTGAGCTAGTCTGGTGATTTCATTTGAAGGTAATGTTCAACTCACCATGCCCTCACCTCACTACAACCTCCTAAAGTTGTAGAGAGCGAGAGCATCTCCCCTGAGTCTCATTTTCTCCAGGCTAAACAGTTCCAGTTCCCTTAGCCACTTCTCATAAGACTCGTGCTCTAGACCCTTTACCAGCTTTGTTGTCCTGCTTTGAGCACACTCCAGCACCTCAGTATCCTTCTTGTAGTGAAGACCTCAAATATGAAGTATGAAACCATGCTTACTTTATCCATCCCATATGCAGTGCTTCAGTGTTTGCTGATATAATCAAAAGGACATTGGTGTAGATGAACACTTGACCCAATCTCTGTCACACTGTTTTAGCCTTTGAATGTCAAAGCTTCCTTCTTTTAATCTTTTAAATTAATTAATTAACATCAAGTTGTGCTTTATGTACAGAGCTAGTGTTTTTTAAGGGTCTACTCTGTCTGTGTTTGGACTGATGTTCTCTGAAATGTTCTCTTAAGCACAGATTGAGCCTACTGAAAGAGGTGTTTAAACATGGCAGCTAACTTGGAGTGCCCCAAATGGTTTGACTTGCCTCCTACCCTCTGAAGCAGGGAGTGGCCACCCAGTGGCCATCTCAAGAAGTCTGAAATTAGAATTGTTGATGATTGACTTTAAAATCCTCTCAATTTGTGCTTAAACTTAAGCATGGCACTTAAGTTAATGTTCACATCTTTCAGGAGAAGGGGCAATGGCTGGAAGCTGAGGCATAGAAAGTTTCATTTAAACATGAGGAGGATTTTTTTCCATGCGAGGGTGACAGAACACTGGAACAGGCTGCCCAGAGGGGTTGTGGAGTCTCCCTCTCTGGAGATATTCAAAACCTGCCTGGATGCGTTCCTGCGTGATCTGGTATAGGTGACCCTGCTCTGGCAGGGGCGTTGGGATGGATGAGCTTTTGAGGTCCCTTCCAGCCCCTGACATTCTGTGATCTTTCTGTGGACTCATTGACTGTAAGCATTTCCATAGCTCTATGTGTGTGGTTCATGCAATCAAAGGTCTTTGGGGAGGTTTTCATGCTTTGGAAAAACTGTAATTTTTAGGCAGTATGGAGCTAGAGAGGTAGTATAATCCAAAATGGAAGTTTACTTATTCCCTGCTGTGTTGAATGGAAGTTCTGTTGGCCTTACGTTTGCCAGCAAGACTTACTCCTTTATCTCATAACGACATTCTTTACTTATTCATGGGTACAAACCCAGTGGGGTGAGTCCTGGGTGGTTTTGATACTTTTGGGGAAATAAAAAACAAGTTAGTATTGGATGTCAGGAATTAAGAGTATTTTGAATATGCAAAGAGACTAGGAAGCTGAGCTTTAATCAGAATCAGATCCTTAACAATGTTCTCTCTCTTTTGAATACCTTCCCTCTTTGGATCACTGCCACTGTTAGGTGCCAGGGTAATCTTTTAGTTATATGTTTGAGATCTGCATTAGTATTTGAATACTTTCAGAAGAGGCTTGATCTTACTTGCAGTGCCCTGGAAGCCACGTTTAGAAGCTAATGTTTAGCTTCACAGGATCACAGGATATTGGGGGTTGGAAGGGACCTCCAGAGACCATCAAGTCAACCCCCCCTGCCAGAGCAGGACCATAATATAGTGCAGGTCACAAAGGAATGCATCCAGGCAGGTCTTGAAGGTCTTCACAGCCTGTCTAGGGAGCCTGTTCCAGTGCTTTGTGACTTTTACAGTAAAGAAGTTCCTCCTCGTTTTGAGGTGGAACTTCCTGTGCTGTAGTTTATATCCATTGCCCCTTCTCCTATCATAGGGCACAACTGAGCAGAGTTTGTCCCCTCCCTCTTGGCACCCAGCCCTCAGATACTTATAAACATTGATTAGATGCTCTCTAAGTCTTCTCTTCACCAGACCAAGCAGCCTCAGGTCCCTCAGCCTCCCCTCATAGGGCAGTGCACCAGCCCCTTTATCAACTTCACAGCCCCTTCTTGGACTCTCAAATAGATCCCTGTCCCTCTGGAACTGGGGAGCCCAGAATTGAATGCAATACTCCAGGTGAGGTCTCACCAAGGCAGAGTAGAGGAGGAGGAGAAGCTCCCTCAATGTGCTGGCCACAGTCCTTTTAATGCACCCCAGGATCTCCTTTGCCTTCTTGGCCACAGGGGCACATTGCTGTCCCATGAATGGCTGTTGTCCACTAGCACTCCCAGGTCCTTCTCCACAGGTCTGCTTTCCAACAGATCACCTCTCAGCCTGTACTGGTGCAGTTTTTGGCTTTGAAAATCTTATCCCAGTATGTAAGCCTACAGTGATGATTTTAATTCTGCAACCTTTAAACGTCATCCAGTCCTACTTTCCTACAGTGAGCAGGGATATAGAATCAACCAGGTTGGAAGAGACCTCCAAGATCATCCAGTGCAACCTATCACCCATCCCTATCCAGTCATCTAGACCATGGCACTAAATGCATCATCCATATCGTCAACTAGATCAGATTGCTTAGTGTCCTGTCCAACCTGACTGGGAATGTTTCCAGGGATGAGGCTTCTACCATGTCTCTCTGGGCAACCTGTGTCACTGTTTCATCCTGTGTCACTGTTTCATCACCCAACTTCTTTCTATCTAGTCTAAATGTCCCCTCTTTTAGTTTAAAAACATCACCCCTTGTCCTGTCACAACAGGTCCTGCTAAAAAGACTGTCCCCATCTTTCATACAGGCCCTTTAAGTACTGAAAGACCACAGTAAGGTCTCCTTTGAGTCTGCTTTGAACTGAACCCCTCCAATTTTGTCAGCCTTTCTCCATAGCAGAGGTGTTCCAGCCTTGGATCATTTTTGTGGCCTCCTGGATCTGTTTAAGGTGGTCCATGTCTCTCATGTGCTGAGGACTCCAGAGCTGGACCCAGCACTGCAGGTGGGATCTCAGCAGAGCAGAGCAGAAGGGCAGAATCTCTTCCCTTGGCCTGCTGGCCTTGCTGCTTTGGATGCAGCCCTGGATACAGTTGGCTTCTGGGCTGTGCGCGCACATTACCAGCTCATGCCCAGCTTCCGATCCACCAGTCCTTCTCTGCTCTCAATCACATCTGGCCTGTATTGATACTGGAGATTGCCTCAGTCCAAGTGCAGGGACTTGGGCTGCTTGCACTGTGTTTCACAGAGCGGTACTGAGGGAGAAGGGAGCTCACCGCCTTGCTTTGGTTCCTTCTTACTCTCTTTTTTCATTTCTAAGTGCAAACACGTAGGTCTATTAGAAGAGAAAGTGAGTGGGTGTTGTAATAACATGTAGGCTTGGAGACAGGCAGTTCTGGAAGTTACTTAAACAAAACCATTGAGATCATTTTGTCAAGGCACTGTCTAGTGCACCAGTAAATACTCTGGAAGAGAAAATCAGATCGCTTATACCTTTCCTTTATTTACTGCATGAGCTGCTCTGCCTGATTGCTATCTACACCATCGCACTTGTGTACTTTTGCTCTATTTCCCGAGCACAGAGTGCAGCAGAGAAATTACAGGTGAACAAAATCATGTTTAGAAACATCAGTTTTTCTTGTCATGTTTTGAGTGCAGAAGTCATACTTGAAGCGAAAGAATTAAACAGAGAATCTTGATAGCAAAACAGAACAAAGCCAACCAGGCAAAGCGTAGAAGAGATGCTGCAGTGTCCCTGATGAAAGAGATACTTTATACACATTGGATTGAGATGATAGCTCTACTCAACAACACCACTGCACCGCTTGAAAAAAGGGAGAGTTACCTGTAGTGGGTTGAGAAACTTTCTCTCTCACTATTTGAATTGACCAGACCAGCTCAGATGGGTTGGATGTAAGATGAAGCTATATTTGCAGCAAAGCAAGATTTACAAGTATATATACACAATACATCTACAAGTATTTACAGTTACATACAAATAAATAATTCAGAAATTCAAATTTCCTCCTGGACAAAGAAACTGCCCAGAAGGGGCTCAAAGCCTCTCTTTCTCTCTCTCTCTCTCTCTCCGAGACAGACAAAACAATCAGCGAAGCTTACTTGTTATCTGTTAGTGGAAGATATTAGAGCAGAGCAAAGGACAAGCAAATAGATCCAATGCTTAGCAGCAAATAAGGAAAAAGAGAAAAAATGTTTACATTTTGGCTTTTTATCCCTTTCAGCAAACCAATGAATTATATAGACTTTATCATTATTATTCTTTTACCACCAATGATCTAATTTCTCTCATTAGAATATTCCAATTGGCCTCAAACCAGCACATTACCACCCAGCAATGAGAAGGGGTTTGTGATCACAGAGGGAGGTGAGTGCAGGGAGAGGTGGGGAAATAAAGAGAAGTAGATTAACTTCTTCTTGGTGGGTTTGTTTGGGTTTTTGTTTGTTGGTTTGGTTTTACATTCTTCTTGGTTCAGTGGCAGCTCACTGCTGTGGTTACACAGCCCTGGCAAGTTACCATGCTCCTCAAAGTTTGTAGCTCAGAGAGGCAGAGAAGTGTTTAGCATTCTAGGATTGATGCTTCCTGCCAGATCTGTTGTTGCTGCTGGAATTATTGATGGAGTTAATCTTTGTGCAAGCATGTGGCTGTAGATTAACAAACATGCTGGGGAATATCTTCAGTGTAAACTGTGAATACAAAACCAAGATTTATATACAAGGAAGAGAAAAGCTCAAAGGAAGTGAAATGAAGTTGTCAAGGGTTCCCTAGATAAAGTTGTTTGTTAGCAAACATAGGGTAAGTATTTCTGTTTAATAATAAGGATTTCTAAATTGGTCAGGAGCAGAATAGAGCCCAGGATGTAAACTAGTATTAAAAAAATTGTAAAGTCATCATCAAGAAAACATTTTACAACATTTCTTAGATGAGCACAGTGAATTCAACACACAACTCGAGCTCTGGAATCGGAAAAGATGTAGAACGAGACACTCTAGTTGTCATGCTATCTGTAGACTTGAATTTTATTGATGTAGAAGCAGCCCAATTAGCAGCTGAGAAGATGAAAGAAAATTACTTGTCTGCATAATGCCATGCATAACTTGCCTGTGTTATCCTTTTCTCTTTCCTTCCTTTTCAGTTTACCAACTATTTTTTTATAGTTTGCTGTGTGTTGAATCATGTTTTTAAAAAGTAAAGCAGAAAATAGTTTATGGAAAATTCTGATCTTGTATTCGTATTGGATTCATATTTTTAGTGACTTGATTGGTAGATTAGATACATTTTTGCTTTCTTCAAGGCTCTGATATCTCAAGATCACAGGATGTTCCGGGTTGGAATGGACCTCCACAGATTTTCAAGTCCCCCTGCCGGAGCAGGTCACACAGGAATGCATCCAGACAGGTCTTGAAAGTCTCCAGAGAAGGAGACTCCACAACCTCTCTGGACAGCCTGTTCCAGTGCTCTGTGACCCTCACTGTAAAGAAGAGTCCTGTGCTGTAGTTTATATCCATTGTCCCTTCACCTATCACAGGGCACAACTGAGCAGAGTCTGTCCCCTCTCTCTTGGCACCCAGCCCTAAGATATTTATAGGCATTGATTAGATCCCCTCTAGGTCTCCTCTTCACCAGGCCAAACAGCCCCAGGTCCCTCAGTGTCTCTTCATAAGGCAGTGCTCCAGCCTCTTCATCATCTTCATAGCTCTCTGTTGGACTCCGGAACTGGGGAGCCCAAAACTGAATGCAGTATTCCAGGTGAGTTCTCATCAGGGCAGAGTAGAGGGGGAGGAGAACTTCCCTCAATCTGCTGGCCACACTCTTAATACACCCCAGGATCTCATTGGCCCTCTTGGCTGCAAGGTTGTATTGCTATGCCATGCTGCAATGCCTCTCTCAGCTGTGTGGATTTTCAGGTTACTAGCATTGTGCAGGTTGAGTGTACTTTTTCCTCTGCACTATGGGGTCCAAACCCAGGAATAATAACCGTTTCATATTCTGAGGCATCAGGAAGCTGCACATCATTTGATTGTTCAATTCCTGTGCTGTGGAACACCTGAGTCTGTTTTGTGTACATCTGTTTGCTTGGATATTCACAATTCCTGGCACTCTTTCCTTCACAGCCATGTGTAATCTGCTCAGCTCTTCCTCTAGTGCTGTGCTACAGACAGCAGCAGTGTGACTGGTGTGGAGGCGTGATTGTGACGGGATGAAAGCTGCAGCGTGTGCATAAAGGAGCCGAATTACTTACACTCAATTAAGGTGGCTGTGCTGCAGAGAGATCACCAAACCATGGCTAAAAGGAGCCTTTTATATAATTACCTTGTTATTCTGTCTTTGGTTTCTGTGAAATTGGAGGGGGGGATTGTTACTGAAGAAAAGAGAGTTGCAGCAGAGTATGAATTTTAAAGAAGTTATTAATATTGATGGTAACTTCTTGGTGTAAGCTTAACATAAGATAACTTACAAGATAATTTATAAGTGTAAGTTTAACTGTGAAGCAATGGAAAGGTACAAAACATCATGATGGAAGACTGCTCGACTTTGGATTGGATTTTAGATAGCCAATGTGAATAAGTTCATTTAAAGGTTAAGAGAAAAATTGCTGTAGAAATTTCTTTCTGGATGCAGAAGAGGAGCACAAAGTCCCCACAACTAGGATTTGGAGCCAGTAGTTCTGGCAAGGGATTTGAGCATCTCTTTCATGGGACTGATAAATATGACAAGATTCTGTTTCTCTTAACTGTTACACTTCTTCTAGTAGGGCTGAGAAAGGAGTAAGTCAAGTTCTGCAGAACTTCCATGTTTACAATATGTCTGATGTGTAGCTTTCAGTCTTTTTGTTTGCCAGGAAATCTCCTGGATATCCATTCACCCTAAATTAATATATATCTATGTTAAGTTGACATCGAGTTGAAAACAAGATTCTGAGCTTCTAAATACCTGTTGTCAGCACACACCTCAGTAGAGTTATGCTCAGACCTGGAGAAAACATAACATCTTCTTGCCTTTCTTTTCCTACTGGTCACTTTGCATTCTCATCTGCTAGGCAAGCTTCAGGCATTGCCTGGATTTCCTTTTTATATAGCAGGAATTTCACCCTGGACTCATCAACTCTTGTCAGATGCGTTGGCTTTCCTCCCACTGCAGTATAGAAACCAGCTGGTGTTTGTGCAAGAGGATAGTCTCCATGCCACTCAAAAGGGGGCCATAGGGTTGGTGGGTACTGGGAATTCTGAGCTTTCTCCACTTACCTCCTTGTGAAGCGGACTAGGAATTCTGTCTCTTTATTGCATTGTCTTAAGGCTGACCTTTGGTGAGGGCACATCTCAAATACTGGGTTCACTTTTGGACTGCCCACTACAAGAAGACCACTGAGGTGTTGGAGCATGTCCAGAAAGGGCAAGGAAACTGCTAGAACTAGAACACAAGTCTTATGAGGAGCAGCTGAGGGAACTGGGGTTGCTTAGCCTGGAGAAAAAGAGGGTCAGGAGACACCTTCTTGCTCTATCCAAGATGTTGTAATGAGGTGGAGGACAGTCTGTTCTCCCAAGTAGCAAGCGATAGGACAAAAGGAAGCAGCCTTAAATTGCACCAGGGAAGGTTTAAGTCGGATATTTGGAATCTTTTTTTCCCCTAAAGGGTTGTCAAATCCTGGAACAGGCTGCCCGTGGCACTGGTGGAGTCACCATCCCTACAGGGATTTAAAAGCCCTGTAGATGTGGTGCTGAAGGACAAGGTTTAGTGGTGAACTTGGTTGTGGTGTTAATCATAGGACTTGATCTTAAAGGCCTTGTTCAGCTTCATGATTCTATGAGTCTGCAGATCTATGTGCAGGTAAACATACTACATAAAGTTACTCAGTACTGCTTCCCAAAATGTGTAGGCAGCTGAACCTTTTCAGAGACATCACCCCTTTTGTCGTATCAGATTCTTCCTTTGCTTTGAGTATTGGCAATCAGATATGGTTTCGGCAACAGCCTAATGAATGAGTTGTGAGCACGTGAGGAAATGTGCTTTGTATCCATTTAATATTTTGGCTTCCTCCACACTACAAGTGATGATAGCTGAGGCTGTGGCTGTGACTGAGTGTATGTTACAGAAGCAGTAAACCAAGCTAAATAATTAGCTAACAGATTAACTGTCACACTGGTGAGGTAAACTGAGGTGTGCTGGTAAACATCAGGTATCTATTAAAAATAACAACTTGTAAGTATCAGTGTGGAATTTTAGTCTGTGTGGGGCTTTTGTTATAGAGGAAATCGGACTCTGTACAGATATAGTTGCTATGAATTTATTCTGCTGGATAGTCTTCCAGTTCTTCTGCTCTTCTCTACACTGCTGAAACTGCCTGCATACCTGCTTAAAATCAGCGACAAGTGTAGCTAGTAATGAAGTAATTCAAATGTAGTTGATTTTGTTTCATGATGCACAAATAGAAAGTCATTTAAGTGTGACCGATTTTATTCATCCACAGTAGTTGCTCATCTGAATTGCTATTGAAGTTCAGTAATTGGAACTCTGGAATACAGCTTTTGACAGATGGTGTGGGTGGTTGTGTCGTTTCCATGATAAATCTACTTACAAATATAACCACGAGGAAGTTGTCTTCATTCCTTCACTGCAGCAACACAGAGATGGAAAAAGTGAGAAACAGGACATGTAAATGGATTTGTGTCTTGGTTCCTCATTTTCCTGCTGTAATGATTTGAATTTTTAAACAAGTGGAAGCGAGAGATTTCTTCTTACTTTATCTGAAAAGGAGCTACCATAAATGCTAAAATATTCTTTCAGTAGCCTTCCTTTTCTTGCATTTCTTTTGAAGCTTTTTCATATAGTGAATTACTTTGGTAATGTATCAGTTAAAAAGCCTTCCTCTTCTAGAGGAAAACAAAATAGTTCATTGCTAAGATACATTTACTGTTGAAGACTGGAGAGATGGACAGCTCTGTTGCCCCAGGGCTTGCTACTGAGACTTAAGAGATGCTAAAATGGTATGAATAAAAATATGCTGCATTACCCAGTTTTAATATTCGTTTTTATTCTCTTTGTGTTTTAACAGAAATCACTGATGCTGGTACTAGAGGAACCCAAGATGCAATTAAAGGTGTAAAAAGAAAAAAGATTGTGACTGAAAACCATTTAAAAAAAATACCAAAATCGCCTTTGAGAAGCCCTGCTGAAGCCAAGGTTAAGCAGAGTGTAGACTCTTCACCACTAAAAGCTCTTCCAGATGCCTCCAAACACACCACGGCACAGGATCACCTACCCTTGCAAAATGGAAATCAATGTACCAAACAAAATGGGGGAGTTCTTAGTAGTGAGATAAGTGTTGAAACAACCAAATCTGAGACATCAATGCAGGCAAAGCTTTCTGTCACACATCGGTCCTTAGATTTGGGTAAACAGGCAGTGGAGGACACTGATGCAAACTGCCTGAACTCACCAGAGAAGAAGTCCCTTTCAAACTCCTCATCAAGTAAAACAAAGACTGACAGTAATGAATGTATTAATTTTGTTGATTGCAGTACATCATCCCCATGTACACGTACTGCGTTTGATGTCTTACTAAAAGCTATGGAGCCTGAACTGAACACCTTAACACAAGAGTGCCCCCCTTATGGGATGCAGATAGAGAAACTGAGACCAAATAAAACTGTAAGCACCTCTTCTAGTCTCACGTCCAACACGATGAGTGTCCAAAATCAGTCCACATTGCCACAGCACGAGTTTGCAAGTGGAGCTCACTACTACCCGTGTTCATTAAACAATGTGCATGTAGCAGCAACAGCCAAGACTGGACAAGCACAAGGCCAGTCACTTTCTCATTCACAAGACCTTATTGTTAAAACCAGTCAGCAAAATCCCCAGGTTGTTATGTGTCCAAGCTTCACTAGATCACTGGTGCACCAGCACAGTCAAGAAAACCCCAAGGTCCAGCAGATATACAGCATAGCAGTAACTTCTTCTGTTGTTCACACCTCATCTTCCACTGTAACTCAGGTTTTCCCTCAGAACCAGTTAGTAGCTAGTTCGTCTTCACCTTTGTCAATTAGCACATCGAGTTCAACACACTTGTCTATAGGTCCTGTGTATAATTCTACTCAGATAGCATCAGTTGTGAACCACGGTGCAGAACAGATATGTAACCTCTTGAAAGACCAGAAGCCTAAGAAGCTAGGGAAGTATGTCTGTGAGTATTGCAACCGGGCCTGCGCCAAGCCCAGCGTTCTCCAGAAGCACATCCGATCCCATACCGGAGAGCGACCGTATCCTTGCGTGACCTGTGGGTTTTCTTTTAAAACCAAAAGCAATCTGTACAAGCACAAAAAGTCTCATGCGCATGCTATCAAACTGGGGCTTGTCCTACAACCAGATTCAGGTGGCCTCTTCTTATCCCATGACTCAGACAAAGCACTTAGCATTCATTCAGATGCGGAAGAAAGTGGTGAAAGTGAAGATGAAGGCACTGCTGATGAAAGACAAGATGATCAGGAGCTGGAACCTGCACAAGTAGTGAAAGCTATTTCGAATACAGAAATGCTGCAGAAAGGAAGCCCTGTTCCGTTAAGCAACCCAGACTGTATAGCAGGGGACTCTTCATTACATGATGCAGAGCCTCAAGTAAGGGCAGCTTTACCAAAAGTAGTAGTTCATCCTGTAAATGTTTCTCCATTAAGGGCTGATAGCCCAAAAGTAACAGAACCAGCACCTGAGCTTGCTGCAGCACAGAGAAAAGGAGATTTTAAAGTGACAGCTCCTCAGTCAAATTTTGCACATACAGCCTCAGTCAAGGAGAATGACATAAAGCAGCATCAGAAAGCAGAAATGGGTCTGTTAGAGGACCAGCTGGGATCTGCAGTAGGAGCAATGCACGCTCAGCTCCAGAGGCAACAGGCAACTGATGGTTCCCAAGATCAGCAAGGAAAATGTCTTTTGAGCCCTAGAAGTTTAGGTAGTACTGATTCTGGGTATTTCTCTCGCTCTGAAAGTGCTGATCAAACAATGAGTCCACCGGCTCCCTTCGTAAGGGGATTGTTAACATCAGAGAAAGAGTCAAACAAAAACCTGCCCTGCGTGCCGCGAGCAAGTGGCGTGGTAGCTTCAGTGGTACAGACTGTTTGTGCTGAAAAAAACCTGATCCTCTCTGGCCCAATGCGGCCTCCCATGGCAACAAAAACTCTTGAGGAGCGTATCTCAAAGTTAATTTCTGATAATGAAGCAGTTGTGGATGACAAACAGTTAGACAGCGTGAAACCAAGAAGAACTTCTCTTTCAAGAAGAGGAAGCATAGATTCACCAAAATCTTACATATTTAAGGATTCTTTCCAGTTTGATTTAAAGCCTATGGGAAGAAGAACTAGCTCGAGCTCCGATATACCAAAGTCTCCTTTCACACCCCCTGAGAAATCAAAGCAGGTTTTTCTTCTGTCTGTACCATCCCTTGACTGTTTACCTATAACGCGAAGTAATTCCATGCCTACTACCAGCTACTCAGCAGTACCTGCAAATGTAATACCTCCCTCTCATCCCCTTCGAGGAAGTCAGTCGTTTGATGATAAAATTGGCTCTTTGTACGACGATGTTTTTGTATCGGGACCTGCTACTCCACTGAACCAAGGTGGACATCCGCGGACCCTTGTTAGACAGGCAGCAATAGAAGATGCTTCTGCTGGTGAAAGCCAAGTTCTTGGACCGATGCGAACTGTAGAAGAAAATTACCCGGGCTGCAATTTATCAAATGAATCTTTGTTACAAAGAGGCAAGTCCCTGGCACAAGGTTCAAACCTCGAGAAAACGAAGAAGTCCCCTCAGGTGCGAGGAACAATGTTTGAGTGTGAAACCTGCAGAAACAGATACAGAAAACTGGAAAATTTTGAAAACCACAAGAAGTTTTACTGTTCAGAGTTGCACGGACCTAAAACAAAAGCAGCAGTCCGAGAGCCTGAGCATAAAACGGTTCCAAACAGTACGCAGCCTCAAATGCTGCACTACAGAGTCACTACTTCAACAGGGGTCTGGGAGCAAACACCCCAGATAAGGAAAAGAAGGAAAATTAAAAGCGTTGGCGATGATGATGACCCCCAGCAAAATGATACGAACGTACCATCGAAGAACGCAGAAGGCCAAGGCAAGCCAGCAAATTATTCCAGCCTGTCAAAACACAGTGCAACAACAGTGGTGGGGTCACAGCAGCCAAGCAACCTTCTACTTCAAAGCTCCCAAATTCAGCTTGTGGCTCGAGGCACAGATCAGACTACTGAGACAAAGATGCCTCCACTCGTTGAGAAGCAAACAAGTTCAGCTGTGCAAGAAAAGGTGGAGTTGAAAAGACAAGGGACAGGCATTTCTGTGATACAGCACACCAATTCACTGAGCAGAAATAGCTCATTTGAGAAGTCAGAGTCATTTGAGAGAGTATCACCATCATCTTCTCAGGAGCCCAACAAAGTTGCTAAGCACCATTCTTTGAATACAGTTGTAATCCAAGAGGATAGACATTCTCATCTGAATACCCCACAGCATCATCAACCCCTGTCGTCAGAAACGCCTAGAGGGGAAGTTCAGGGAAGCCAAATTGCTTCTAATGAGAGAAGTGCGCCACTGCAGCCATCAAGACTTGTTCGCCAGCATAACATCCAGGTTCCTGAAATACTGGTCACAGAAGAACCAGACAGGGACCAAGAAAACCAGTGCAGCGATCAGGAGAAGACAGAAAGGTTTAATTGGCCACAGCGCAGTGAAACACTGTCGAAACTGCCAACAGAAAAGCTCCCGCCAAAGAAGAAAAGAATCCGCTTGGCTGAAATGGAGCATTCTTCTGCTGAATCGAGCGTTGACTCTACACTTTCCAGAAGCCTAAGTCGTGAGAGCAGCTTGTCTCATGCCTCCAGTTTCTCGACTTCACTTGATAAAGATGAAACTTTGAAGGCTGAGAATCCTTCCAAAGCAGAGCCTGTTGCTAAGTCATCAGAATTCCTCATGATTCCTGCTGGCTCGCACACGCTGACTCTGCCTGGACCTCACTACCGGGAAATGAGACGTGCTGCCTCAGAGCAAATTAACTGCACACAGCCATCGATGGAGGTTGTGGACTTCAGGAGTAAGTCTTTTGACTGTGGAAGCGTGTCTCCTTCAAAACCCATCCCGGTTGTAGAGATAGCTGCTCCAAAGGTGTCATCTGCAAATGGAGTTACTGGACACGTGCCTTTGCTAGAAAGGAGGAGGGGGCCATTTGTAAGACAAATATCTTTAAATATTGCTCCAGAAAATCATCAGCATCAAGTTAAGTCCACGTCTTTATTCCAGCCAGCTCAAGTGACAGATGTGCCCACAGGGCCATTGCACAGGCTGTCCACCTCTGGCAAGTCTGTGGTGGAGTTTCCTTCAAGTACTCAGCATTCACAGCCTCACCCCAGGCCTCACTCAGCAATTCAGAACTGTAATCCTGTTAGCCTGTCTTCAGTTCAGCAGCCTCTAGATCCCACGTTGAGTAATCAAGGACAGCCATCCTCTACTCATCAGGCTTCCCAGACAGCTACTAAAACGTCAGCCCATGGGGAACAAGGGAGCACATCCACACTTTCTTGTCGTCCCGATGAAAAAAAGGACTGTTTTGCTCCAAAGTATCAGCTCCGTGTTAAAACATTACATATAGGTCAGCCATACTCTTCTAAACTGCTCAAAAATAATTCATCAACTCAGGCTGTTCCAAGTCAAGTTGGGGTGGACCAGAACGCATCCTCCTTTGAACTACAGACTAAACTGTCTGACATGTCTAATCCCTACTCTGTGCCTCCCCTAAAGCAAATCGTCCCTAATAACTGCAGCAGTCAAATCCAGCAGATTCCTCCCTTTGTGGTTCCTGTCCGGATTCACAGCAGCATGCCGTCTTATGGCTTTGCAACTGTTACACCCCTTCCTCACATCTTAGTGACCCAGGATCAGGCCAATCAGTCCATTTGCAAAACAAATGTTGTCACAGTGCCAACGCTTGAAGGCAAAACGCAGCTGCCAAATTCTCACAAAGATCATCAGAGGACTTTGCCAAATTCGTTTGAATTTGAAAATTCACAAGCAGAAAGTGGAACCAGAAATTCACCTTTGTCAAACACTTTGAATCTTATTCAGAAAGTGCCAGTTAGTGGACTGTTTCCTCAACCAGAAGCTACGGCATCAAGTAAGCGAATGCTTTCCCCAGCCAACAGTTTAGATATTGCCATGGAAAAGCAGCAAAAGCGTGTTAAAGATGAGAGTGGAGCTGCCTGCATGACGGATGCTAGACCGCTGCATTCACTGAGTATTAGATCCAATGATCCTACTGGTAAGCAAAAGAAACCGGTTTTGGTAAGACAGGTTTGCACCACAGAGCCTCTCGAAAATCTCCTTTTAGATCCTGATGGTGTTCCACAGCATGAAAAAAGCAGCAAAGTAGCTATTTCAGACCTGCTGTTGCCTGACCATCATTCATCTGATGCTGGGATTTCAGAAACCCTAAAGGAGTCACCAGAAGCTGAAGACCTTAAGTCTTCAGCATCGCCAGTGTTTGTAGTTAGAAAACCATCTGAATTGCCACCAGTGAATAATCAGAGTGCTCTTCTCAAGGCTGTAAGTAGCAGTCAAGAAAGAAGGCCACCAAGCAGCAGTAATGAGAGCAAGCACATCAACAGCCAGGGCCAAGCAAAGCCTGGAACTACACTGGCTGCCATGAATGCAGGAGAAATGCAGAGGTTGTCATTTCCGAGCCTCAAGACCACAACGAGTTTTACCTGGTGTTACCTCCTGAAGAGAAAACCCTTGCATCTGCTGCAACATGATCAGAAAATCTCAGCCTATTCTACATGGACCATCAGTTCCAGCAATCCCAACCCACTTGGTTTGTCAACGAAGGTAGCTCTCTCCCTCCTCAACTCCAAGCAAAAAGTTGAAAAACCGCTGTACACTCAAGCAAGAACGACTCATCCTAGGTCTGATGTGTTGGTCTACTCAAGCAAGTGGAAGAACAGCTTAACCAAGGTACTTAAGCTATGCTTGGTGTACACTGATGGTTTACAGAGGATTTGCTTGTTCATATTTTAGAGAGTGTGATACTCCTGACCTATATTATATATCTGCATAATTTATTTCCATTAGATCAAGCTGCTAAAAAGATCTTAAGTAATTCCATTAAGAAACCTGCTTTCATAAGGATTTAGGTCTTTTCATGGAAATCAGTTCCTGGATTTCAATCTGAATATGAAGCTTTCATTGTGGCAGAAATGGGTTTGACTGTTTTTCACATGCAAAGCATAGGACAAGAGTAGCTTGGATATAAATATTTGTTAAGCACTTTTAACTTAAACCAGGTTAATTGAAGATTATAATTGTGCCTTTTGCCTTATAACTCAGCTGGTGTTTTCTATTATGAGTGCTCAGCCCAAACAGGTATCCGTGAAACTGTTTCTCACCATCACTGTTCATCTAACTGTGAGAGGAGCAGGGTACTGCTTCCCTTCTCCCACCTAGGTTAATCAGTGGTGTGAAATACTGACAAAAATAACAAAGCTTGAAATAAAATTACAGCCTCCACAAAACCCCTGACAGCTTCTTGGACCGTTATGGCTCCAAAGATGCCATTACATCTTGTGCAGTGGAACATACTCCAGGTGATGTTTATGACCCACACAAACCACGACATCATTCCAGAGTCAGATGTGGCAGAGCAAAGCAGTCATTTGGGTACTTCCTTATCTGTCTTGGGGCTGGACATGTGGTCAGTAGTTCACTCACTGGACAGGTTTGTTATGGATAGGTCCAAATCTCTGCTGGTTTGTGCCGGATTTGCTGTTCTTTAGTGATCAAACTGCATCTGTCAGTGATGCTGTGGTGTGGTAAGAGATGTCAATGTCTATTTAATGGAACCAGGACTAGGTTTTATTGTCCCATCCAGTGAAGCCATAAAGCTTTCTGAAGCATACTGTTCTTTCTTTGCTGTGTACACCATGGCTTTGATGGAAAACCTCTTTTTGAAGCTGACAAAAACAGGGCTTTAGCCGTGGATCTCCCTCTCTACAGAATCCATCAGGACATAGAAATGTTTTGGAGGAGAGGGGTAAAATCAATCAGAGTTTGTCCTAATCCTGCAGTCTGCCATAAACAAAAGTTCCTAGGCATAGGGCTGGGAATTGGGGTCCATATGGCCAGCGATTGCTCTGGAGGAGAATGTACCACAGCATTAGGAAAACCCATGTATTTCTGTTGATGTTGAGTGAGAGATGAGTGCTGTCAGAGGGCATGCTGCTAGGCTCTTTGTGTGCTAAATGTTTCGCTCCGATACGAAGTCAGCAGTGGGCAAAAGAGCAATAGGATAAGAAACTGTGAGAGGAAGAAATAGTTTAGAATTACAGCAGGAGGTGGGAAGAGACAGTAAAACCTATCAGGCCAAAGTGATCAGAGCTACAAAGACGATTGAGGGATGGAACATCTCTCTTAGGAGGGGAGACGGAGGGAGCTGGAGCTCTTTAGCTTGGAGGAGACTGAGGGGTGACCTCATTCATGTTTATAAGGATGTAAAGGGTGAGTGCCAAGAGGATGGAGCCAGGACAAGGGGCAGTGAGTGGAAGTTGAGGCATAAGAAGTTTCATGTAAACATGAGAAGGAATTTTTTCCCTGTGAGGATGACAGAACACTGGAACAGGCTGCCCAGGGGGATTGTTGAGTCTCCCTCTATGGAGATACTCAAGACCTGCCTGGACACATTCCTGTGTGATCTGGTATAGGCAATCCTGTTCTGGCAGGGGAATTGGACTGGATGAGCTTTCAAGGTCCTTTCCAGCCCCTGACATTCTGTGAGTCTGTGCAAATAGCACTAAGAGTTAAACCTGGTCATACAGAAATCAGTGGGAGACTTTGTGAGCGTTTATATTTGTAAGGAAAACTGGTCCATCACTAGAGGTTAATGTTCACAATGGAGACAGGGGAGTCCTGTAGAACTTAACTCAAATGAAGGGAGAGTCGTCCATGACAAAAAATCCCTATGGTGTCTCTTAAAACTGCTGGAAGTGCAGCTTCCCTTTTACCCTAAATTCCTGGACACAGATTGCTTTCTCCCTTTCCCCATTGGCTAGAGTGCTCAGAATTTACAGTCTCCCTAATTTTCCTAGTGCATGTCCCCCTTTACATGTACACCTGGCCCCCAACCCTCCCCCAGTCATACGTTGTATGCTTACTTAAATTAGTGTCTTCACTTCTCTGGGCAGAGAAGTTAATATTCAGTTGCTTGTTACACCTGTGCTCTACCCTAGAAGTGCAGGCTATGTTCAGTTTGTTATCTAGAGAGGGCAATCTCTTGCTGATTTACAGCAAGGCCCCTGGTGAGGCACCAGCAGAGGCTCTTTGTGATCTACGTTTAACAGAGGAAAGGCTGGACTGTCGAAAATCTTAGACTGGTCCACATCTTCCACCTCAGTCCTATCATACTGGAGGTCAAAACTTTATCTGCAACATTTTATGCAGAAAATAGAATCACAGAATTGTCAGGATTGGAAGGGACCTCAAGGATCATCTAGCTTCAACTCCCCTGCCGTGGGCAGGGACACCTCACACTAGATCAGGTTGCTCAGAGCCCCATCCAGCCTGGGCTTAAAAACTTAGAGATACAGGGTGGTGAGTTTGTTTTAGTGTTGAACCTGATCTGAATGATTCATGCCACATTTTCTTTAAACTTTTATTACTTTTCCCAGCCCCTCCCTCATACACTTCCCAAGATGTAGTGCTACATTTAAAAACAAAAAGCAAAAAGAGAGAAGGATTTGAAGATGTAGCCTTTTTTTATTGCACATAGTCGAGTGATTTCTTTTCAAGTCAAGTATCACTTTAGTTGTGTCATTGACTCATGTTTGGGTTATTTTTAACTAGCAGTCTATCAGAAGAAATTCTCTGATAACAAAAGCCACTGTGTGCCTCTTGGAGAACACATTTTGTCTACAAACAAATTCTGGTTAGGATATAAATAATGGTTAATGATATCTTGAAAAATATTTTGACAGCAGCCTTTCAAACACTCTGGGAGTGCTTTCATGATTGTAATAGGCAGCTGTCAGGTACATTTACCGTGCTTCTGCCACGAAAGAACCACAGTTACTAATCTTTCTTCAGTCTTTTCTTGCTGCTGTTGTGAATGAAGCACAGGAGCATGGTGAGAATGAAGAGTTCTTAAGCTCTGCTTGCAGCTGATGTACAAGCTTTGCTCAGAGCCATTATGAAAGAAGAAAGTGCAGTGAGAAAGCACCAATTAAAGTTTAATTGACATCTCAAATTGAATGAGCAAGGTACAGGATGGCAGAAATTAAACATTTCAAAGACCTGCTATGACCTAATACCTCCAGAGTTTGTCTGCCTTTCCTTTTAATGATTCAGGCAGTGGGATTTCAGCCACTTTCCATGCTGCTGATGCTGTTACAATATACCTCTGTATTACCAGTCTCCAGTTAGACCTGGTAATGGCATAGTCAATGCTAATGAGGAAACTTCCTCACAGAAGCCATATTTAAAGTAACAAAACCCTAGAGTTTCTCATTCTGTTCAGGCCCAGTAATCCTACTGTTCTTTTCTGTTTGAGATTGAAGCTAGAAAAAGTTGGAGATCCTTTTGGACATTAATATTCAATTAAAAAAAAGAAAAATAGCCAAACAATGGTAACAAATAGGCTAGCAAATAATGTAAATCATGACAAACTAACCAAAAAAGTGATTGATTTCCTTCCTAAAAGCTTGGTGAGCTCCTCAGTTCTTTCAGAAACCACAGTTCAGATTGCAGGTCTGTGAGCGCAGTCTTTGCTCAAGTAGTTTGCACATTTTAACCCTGACCTGACACTTTCAAGTGCTGATATAATCCAATTTATAAATAATAATGAAAATGCCCTGGGAAGGCCTCATCTTGAGTACTGCATTCAGTTTTGGGCTCCTCAGTTTAAGAGGGATGGGGATCTGCTGGAGAGGGTCCAGCAGAGGGCTACAAGGATGATTGGGGGACTGGAGGGTATGGCTTATGAGGAGAGGCTGAGGGACTTGCGGCTGTTTAGTCTAGAGGAGAGAAGACTGAGAGGGGATTTAATAAATGGCTACAAATATCTAAGGGCTGGGGGTCAGGAGGGAGGGGACAGGCTCTGCTCACTTGCTCCCTGTGACAAGGAGCAATGGATGTAAGCTGCAGCACAGGAAGTTCCACCTCAACACAAGGGGGAATATTTTTACTGTAAGGGTCCCAGAGCACTGGAACAGGCTCCCCAGAGAGATTGTGGAGTTTCCTCTGGAGACTTTCAAGGCCTGTCTGGATGCGTTCTCTGTGACCTGAGCTAGATTGTATTGTCTGGCAGGGGGGTTGGACTCGATGATCTCTTTGGGTCCCACCCAACCTCTGACATCCTCTGAATCTGTAATGCATCACTGTTTTGCCTCACTTCCTCTCTTGGAGTCCCTTTGCAGAGTGATGTGGCGTATTCTGCTCACAGGGCTTTAACTGCTGATCTTCTCTCCACGATAAAGTGACTTCCTGAACTGTTGGCTGGATTTCCCCCCAGAACTAAGCTGTGTTTACAGAGCTCTCATGCTGCTGCACAACTACTAATCACTGTCACAAAAAAAAGGGCAATTCTTTCAACAATAGATGCTGTGGGAAATGAAGAGAGCTGTGGATGAAATGCAAACAATAAGGAACCCTGTGACCTTGTTTGCTCTTCACAATCCACTGCTCAAAGGCAATAGGTGAAGTTGCCACGTTCCAGTGATCCAGAAGAGAAACCAGAAGATGTTATTGTGAAAGAAGCTCCTGGCATGAGAACAGCACGTTAAAATGTAACAGGATGTTCACCTGCATGGAAGAAGCTTATTTTCTCTCACTGCTCTTTCTGTTTTATGTTTCTACTTGTTACTGTCTTTCACCAGTTCTCCTCACCTGAAGTCAACAGCACTGTATCAGGAGCCCGTCACAGACTGGTAGGACCCCTGGGGAGCATCTAGTCTAATCCCCTTGCTAGAACAGGGTCACTCAGCATCACATCCAGGTGGATTTTGAACCTCTTCAAATAGGGAGAGTTCACAGCCCATCTGGGCAGGCCATTCCTGTCCTGTGACACCCTCACAAAGAAGTTTTGCCTTACGTTTATGTAGAACTTACTGCATTCTGGTTTCACAGAGTCACAGAATGCAAGGCTGGATGGGACCCCAAGTATCATCCTGACCAATCTTTCTAGGTGGTAGTGTAGTTTGAATGACATGGCCCAGCACCCTGTCAAGCTGAGTCTTAAAGCTGACCAGTGTAGGGGAATGCACTGCTTCTCTTGGGTGATTATTTCAATGTCTAATTGTCAGAAACTTTCTTCTAGAGTTCAGTCAGAATCTTCCTAGGAGTAACCTGTACCCACTACCCCTTGTCTTTTCCATGTGACTCCTTCTAAAAAGGGAGTCTCCATCCTCCTGGTAGCTACACTTTATGTACTGGTACATGGTAATAAGATCCCCTCTGCCTTCTCTTTGCCAGGCTAATGAGCCCCAGGTCTCTCAGCCTTTCCTCATAAGAGAGAGGCTCCAGTTCCCTCATCCTCTTTGTAGACTCCACTGCACTCTGCAGTAGTTCCTTCTCTCTCTTGAACTGGGGAACCCAGAACTGGACACAGGACTCCAGATGTGACCCCACTAGGATAAAGTGAAGGGGCAGCAGAACCTCTCTCAAACTGCTGGTCATACTCTTCTTAATGCATCCCAGAATACCATTGGCTTTGTCTGCCATAAGGACACATTGCTAGCTTATGGTGAACTTGTCCACCAGGACTCCCAGGTTCTTCTCCAGGGAGCTTCCTCGAGCCTGCACATTGACATTGGCTCCCCTCTCTAAAGCAAATCAGTAATGTGTGCAGTACTGCAGGGTGAAGGTTTCCAGACAAGAACAGACTGAAGAAGAGAAAATTTCTGCGAACTGGAAAGCTTTCCTTTCTTGGCTGATGTGCCACAACAGTCCATCTCACCACAGGAAAGTAGTTAAATGAAGAAGATTTTTATGTGTAAACTAGTAAAAGTTTGAAGATATTAAAAATATTTTCCTCAAGTGGCTGCCAATGGGAAAAATGTTTAATATGTTAATATTCTAATCTAAAATTCAATTTGGATGATTCTGGCTGTGAGCATTTTTTTTTCCAAGGAAGGGTGTAAAGTACCAGAAGCATCTATTGAACTCTGGTGTCTGGGCAGCCTTAAAAGCAGGACTTTTTTTCCCAGTTCTATATCAGTAGTTGAAGACAGTGGAGTTAAACGCAAGCAAAGCGAGTAAAGTAGAAATGAATCATAGTCCTTGTCTCTGTGAGAGGAAAGAGAAAGCTGTGTTAGAAACAGAAGAGGTAAGTAATTGTGGAGAGGACTATTTAACAACACTGCTGGTTTTCTGCCTCTTCCACCAGTGAGTGTGGGGGGATTTTGGGTAAGGTGCGTTAAAGGATTTCCACACAAGAAATCTCTGCTCCTTCCCAACTGGCTGCTCTGTGAAAATTTACTGAGTGGTCAAGTCCTCTTTGGCATGGCTTTGGAATTCTTCACAAAAACTAAAGTGACTGCTATTTTGTTGTCTGTGGGCATGGTTGCTGTGACACAGACTCAGGGAGTTCAATTAGAGGACCTTGTGATAACAGCATTTTGCTTAAGGCCCTGAAGGAATTGCTAAAGTAGCATATAGGCAGTGAATTAAAAGTACATCATCATGGGCTGAATAGTAATTTGGACACCTATCCTATTTCTGTACATAAAAGTGTGTTAAAAGAAAGAAGGGGCATGGGAAAATCCAGAGGTCTTTGGCCTTGTGTTCATTTCTGCACGTGGTGCTTTTGTGAATATACAATTTATTGTAAAGCTGTTCCACTGTGGGCCGAACTCTTCTGAATCGCTTTCTCCTTTGTCTTTTCTTTCTTGAAAATGAAACCTGGAAATAACACTTAATATTCAAGATTGAAAGATACTGGGAACTTAAGGTTGCCCAGGGAGGTGGCTGGGGCCTCTTCCCTGGAGATATTCAAGGTGAGGCTCAACAGGGCTCAGGGCAACCTGATGTAGTTGAGGATGCCCCTGCTGACTGTGGGGCAGCTTGGACTAGATGACCTTTGGAGGTCCCTTCCAGCCCAGACCATTCTACGATTAAAGGATGAACTGTTCCAGCTGCTGGGGATATCTGTGTGGCATTGGGTTTCTGTACACATTCTGTATTTTCCACTGCTGCTTTTTTGCTGAATTACAAATCTCCCCATGTTACTTGTTTGCAGTGGAAACAAAAGCAATTCATGTGCCACATGGTGTATAGGAACTTCACTGTGGCTGAGCTGCATTTACTGAAGGAGGCTCCACTTCGGTGTTCCTCGTCCACAACATCATCTACTTTCAGTAGATGTATAAATACTATTAAAACATGCAGGGTGAAATTTCTTTGTTCCCACACACAGGCAGAGTTGTCACAGAATCATAGAATCAACCAGGTTCGAAGAGACCTCCAAGATCATCCAGTCCAACCTAGCACCCAGACCTACCCAGTCAACTAGACCATGGCACTAAGTGCCTCATCCACACTTTTCTTGAACACCTCCAAGGACAGCAACTCCACCACCTCCCTGGGCAGCCCATTCCAATGTCAATCACTCTTTCTGTGAAGAACTTCCTTCTNGCTGTCCTTGCCACCCAGGCACGCTGCTGGCTCATGTTCAGCCTACTATCTACCAGTACCCCCAGGTCCATTTCTTCCTGGCTGCTCTCTAGCCATGTCTGCTTTGGTAGAACTGCTCAGACATTTGAATATCCAGCCCAAATTAGTCAGACTCCGCAGGAAGACAAGTATGGATTGGAGTAGAACTTGCAGCCTGTGTGAGTTCCTGGGGCTTTGAATTGAGTAAGAAGATGCCCCCTGCCTGGGGGTGTTCAAGGCAAGGCTGGATGAGGCTTTGAGCAATCTAGTCTAGTGGAAGGTGTCCCTGCCCACGGCAGGGGGGTTAGAACTAGATGATCATTACAGTCCCTTCCAACCTAACCCATTCTATGAATGAATGCTTTTCCTCTGATATATGTTCATTGCTTATCAGCCACATTCCTCATTAGGTGGGACTTAAAAGCAGTGGCTGAGACTTCATGGAGGACTATGGACAGACTGGGTGCCAGAATTATGTTACCCTCCAATCTATGTAATGACCAATATTATCATCTGTCAGCCAGTGAAGTCATTCTTCTTGCCAAGAATTCATAGATTCATAAAATGTTTTGGTTTGAAAAGACCTTTCAGACCATCAAGTCCAACCATTAACCCAGCTCTGCTAGATCACCGTTAAACCATTTTTCTCAGCACTACAACTATACCTCCTTTAAATCCCTTCAGGGATGGTGACTCCACCACTTCCCTGGGCAGTCTCTTCCAGAGCATTCCCTTTTGAGAAGAAATTTTTCTTAATATCCAATTCACAGGCTTGCAGCATTGAATTTTACGAAACAGAAAACATAAGGCCAGACTCTCATCATTTTATTCACTTATAAATATGATCAAATGTGTTAAGTGTGCCAGCTACGTGGGTAGAGCAGTTTATAAATACAAAAGAAATAATTGCTGGCTAATTGGATCATTCTTTCATTGTTGCCCATTTTATAAATATTCTAGACTTGGAAGGAGTAGATTTTATTTGGCAAATGTTGGAGGCACTCATCCTCCTTTAAAAAGAAAAGATAATTTATCAGGGGAAATAGGAAAATGTATTTTGGTTCTGCTAGACGAGTGGTAACACTTTGTGTTGTAGTTTGGTCTGACGGTGGAAATGAAGTTGTGGAGCCCTGCTTTGGAAGTGTTCCAGAGCCCCTGTTAATAACCTCACCAAATACAGAACAGTCAATTTCCACATCAAAACAGGGATGCTCTTTGAAAAATATCAGCCATCAAAAATGTTACCTGTTAGTACCTGTTAGTACCTTCCTTTGGTACACTCCTCTTTGCCACTCTTCTCTTTGCCATGCCACGGAGCAGCCGCTTCTGCCAGCCACGTGGCACTTGAGGGTGGCAGGTCAGTGTGTGAGACCTGAGGTCTGCAGTGGTGGAATGGAGAGCTGTGGTAAATAGCAGGCAGCGAGAGCTGGGGATGTGCTACTGAAATGTCAAGATAGGAGCAGTGATGGAAAAGCTTGGGTAACTGGGTGTGCACTAAAGTTGCCCCTTTTTGTCATATGGCAGTGCATCATGCAGCTGCAGAGCCCTGTCTCTCTGGTCCAGCTGCTGCATCAGAGGAGTAAAGCTTCCTGTGGCCACTCAGGAAGCACTTGAGTTTTAGAGAATCATACAATTGTCAGGGCTGGATGAGAACTCAAGGATCATCTAGTTCCAACCTCCCTGCCATGGGCAAAGATACCTCACGCTAAGGGTTTGATTGTGACTATCTTTTCTGTGTAGAAGCTGAAAACCATCAACTTCACCTTCTCAGAAGAAAAAAGAGATACCTCCTACTGCAGATTCAAGGCATTCAGTGCCACAATCTCCATATAGATTTGCCAGTTGACAAACAGCCAGTACATAGTAGGGGTTTTGTAAAAGATGTCTTTTGCTTCATATAACTTAACTTTTTTTGGTGGTGGTGGGTTTTGTTTTTAATTAGTTACAATTGTGGCTTTTATCATGCTTTTATTCATCATAACTTGCAGGTTTGAATGGCATGTGAAAGATCCTGATTTTAATGATATGCATCTTATTTTCTTTCAGCGAGCATTAAATAGAAAAAAACTGGCTGCAACTGAATTCAGCAATAAGGAAAACTCTGAATCAAGCACTGAGCACGATAAAGAAAATTCTTTTACCAAAACCGAACCAAGAAGAGTTAAAATATTTGATGGAGGGCAAGTGTTGTACTTTGTATATTAGATATCCTTGGCAGTATGTTTTTTTTTTCCTTGATTCTAGACTTTGCAGAGATGTTGGTTCCTGTTTGATTTATTTTAAATAGCAGTTCCCATACTGTGGTCTGTGGATGTTGGTTTCTGTTTCCAAGAAAAATGGAAAGTCATCAGAAGCGTGGAGCCATGAGAGTTATTGGGGGGGGGGGGGGGCAATGGAATAAAGAACAGTAGGCAGTACCATTCTTTTTGTTTGGTTGGATTTTTTTTCCCCAAAGAGTGAACATTGATCAGCAGTAAAGACAGCTAGATACAGATACAGTCATAGAATGTAAATTCTTCCCCTGTATTTCTTTTCTGTGATAAATAATACCTGTAAAGTTGTATAACTGTAACCAAAGAGGAACTAGGCCAGGGACTAGGCAGCAGCCTGCAGTGCAGTCTCTGGCAGTTCACTGTGGCATACAAAGGCTGGAGAATTCCTGATTCGCAAAGTGCCATGGAATTATTTACTGAGAGGCATTGTCCACGCACTGCAATACTTTAAATCATTTCCTTTATACGAATAACAGCTGCTTGAGGCACAGTGTTGTGCCACGCACAGCATCTTCTCAAACTGATCTTTCAGTAGAAAAACACCACTGACATTTACAAAACTTTATAGCACAAATGCTGCATATTTTATTGTTCTTACAAGTGGTGGCAAGCTCTGAGGCTTTCCATTTTATTCCTCAATTTGAATCCAGTCTAGGCCAACATGTAAGCCATTCCTAGCTGCCCAGGTAAAATACTGCTGCATGTCTCCACTCACATACAAAAGCTACAGATGACCAGGTCAACAAAGCTAAGCACAACCTTTAGCTTGGTCCTTAAGCAGAGAGAGCAAGGGTGTCATTGAATCTGAGTGACTGTTTCAATCAAGAGACAGCCCCAGCAGGCTGAGTCCAGAACACGTTGATAGGAAATTTCAAGGACTTTCCTACTGTTGTAACTAATGTTCCTTTTCTGCATCTAAGATGCTCAAGGATGCTCTTTTGAAGCTCCCTCATGATGCCCAAATCTGCTTCCAAGAACTGACGCTTTTGGAAAGTATTCTCCTGTGTTGTGAGAAGGAAATTTGAGATCTTTAAATGCTTGGTGTCAAAGAGTGTCTTTAGTAAAAACGATCTGCCAGTACTCCTAACCAAATCCACAGCTGCCTAGTGAAAACTCTAGGTGTGCACAAATGCATGCAGAAGTGGAGCAGAAAAAGAACATGATTGGTTCTGTCAGTCCTTCGTTTTCATCTATTGCACTATCTTTCAAATTCCTGGTGGATTAGGATTTCCAACCTGAACCTTTTTCTCATTACAACATTTACATCCCTGTTACTAGGTACAAGTCAAATGAAGACTATGTGTATGTTCGGGGGAGAGGGAGAGGGAAGTATATCTGCGAAGAGTGTGGGATCCGTTGCAAGAAGCCCAGCATGCTGAAGAAGCATATCCGCACGCATACCGACGTTCGTCCTTACCACTGCAATTACTGCAACTTCTCCTTCAAAACTAAAGGTAGGGGGAACTTCTCTGGGTAGGTCTCCTCCCTCTTAGCCTTCTACTTTAAAGTATAATTCTTCTCACACTTGGCTGTTCCTAAGCTGAAGAAGTTGCCCCTCGCTGGAATTTTGTTGTCTAATGTTTCCAGTATTCGTAGTTTCTGATTTCCTTCTTTTCCTTTGTCTTCTGTATGTTTATTCAGATAATCACATCCTTATATGAATGAACTGTGTGGCATACTCTGGTGGGTAAGAAACTGGAGCATGAAAGGGAAATCATGTGGGAGTATGGTGAAAGTAAGGTTAAGACAAATGAGCTGGTTAGCTGCTTATCCTAGGTAGGGATGGGAACACAGGAATTTAAGTCCCTAGTGGTGATCTTTTGGAGGTATGACATTGGCATATATTGTACTCATGCTGGCATTCAGATAATTGCTCTGGGAAAGAAGTTGGCGTTTATTAAATTACTATATTAGAACAGTTTTTATACTCTTGAAGGACCAAGTTTGCTTTGCACTTGACCTTTCTAAGGCCTAAAGACAGATACTTTTTAAAGCCTGCTTACACTAAATACATAGAATCACTGGTACAGACTTTTAAGCTCATCATGTCCATGCAAATTTTTAAGTGCATCTTAGTTTAAGCAGGCAGCACATTAAACATTGGTAGATCCAGGATTCAAAACAACTGGAACAGATGAGAAGGATCCAAGTAGTCATTTTTTTCTTGGTTTTGAACATCATTTAGGAGTAATCCCCCCCCCCCAGCTGTAACCTCAGAAAGATTCCTAATTTTAGTGGTGTGGTGGCTTAGGAACTTGCCCCGCCCCAGCTGAAATTTACCAGACCAGCTCAGACGGATTGGAAGTAAGCTAGAGCTGTATTTACAGCAAAACTAAATTGACAAGCATAGCTACACAATAGATTTACAGGTATTTACAAGTATTTACAATTGAGAAATGATGCAGAAATCCAATCCTCCCCTCTGGAAAAACAAAAGCCCACAAGGGGCCCAGCGCCTCCCTCTCTCACGATATGACTTTATCGTTGTTATTATTCTTTTACAACCAATAATCTAACTTCTCTTATTAGAATACTCCAGTAAGTGGCTTTGAGATTACTCAGCAGGTGGGTGGCAAACTTCCAAGAACTAACCCAGTGCTGCAGGAAATGAGGTGGATGGTCTTCAGGTGTGTCAAACCCTATCACCGCATCCTGACACACTGGATCATCCTGTCACCTTTCAGACAAGATGCTGGAGTATAAACCCACTGAATTCTGATTAAGGTTTTTGCAGAGTAAGCATGCTGACCACTCAATTAAGTTCTGTCCCTTGGAAATTCTCCAGGGTTTCAGCTGTAGCAGATATTTGCACACACTCCCTCTTCGCAGTTGCTATGCCTGGCCGTTGCCGTTACTGCTGGCAGAGTAAGCCACTTGGTGGGGTGCTTGATGGTTTGCAAAGCACCCTTTGTGGCAGGATGGCTTAGCCAGTAACTTTGTGCAGCATGCAAAGTTGGGAAATGTGCTTTTTGTGAGTCAGTGCAGTCATACTGCTTCACAACAACGGATTCAAACCTTGGGTTGAGTTGCTAGTTTTGCGTCAAAACAGGAATAAAGTTCTTCATGACCCTAGAAGAGTCACCATTCACCCATGCTAATTTCTTCCACTGGAATACCTTAGCTGAGAGACAATAGGAAGTTTAGGTATAAAGTAATAACAGGCACTTCACAAACAGCATAATTTACAGATCTCTACTCTGCTCCAACCTTTTCTGGGTGATATTTGCCATATTTTCTTTCTAAAGGAAGAGAGCCTGCGAGGCCTCAGCAGTTAAGACATTTGCTTTTGAGATTCAGATCAAATATATTCTTGTTTTGATTTTGAATAAAGTGAGTGTGTTTGTTTAGGTTGGCAGTGAAAATGATCACACTAAAAATAGAATCCATCAAATGCTGAAAGAGCTGCAAGATGGGAACTTCCTCTTCACGCGATAGTTTTCTGTCAATACAACTCTGAAGACTGAATCAGCCTATTTTATACCTTGCCATAAGCAAAGGAGGGATCTTTTACACCAAGCCAAAATACTTCCTAATCATCATCTAAAATTTCCATTCTAATTCTATTTTACCTCGACAAACAACTTCATTGAAATGTAGTCAGCGAGCTCATAGCATTCAGGGTGGTGAATCTGCCACAGGCCTTTGCAGCTGGCATTGAGGGTCCAGGATCTGACAAGTGTGAAATCAAATTATGTAAGTGGTTATAAGTGGAGCTGAATAAGAAATAGAGATGTTGAACATCCAACTGTATAGTGACAGAGCAGTTAATTTTTTTCACTTTTTCTTAAGGAAATTTAACAAAACATATGAAGTCAAAGGCACATAGCAAGAAATGCATGGATTTGGGAGTCTCGGTAGGCTTAATAGATGACCAGGATGGAGAAGAAGAATTTGGTAAGAAATTAAAATATTCTTTCTTTACTGCATTTTTTGGTATTTATTTTGTCATCCCAGTTTCTTATCTTTTCTTTTGCAAAGCTTTTAAATTCTTGTACAGGGAAAAGATACAGAGATAAAAAAACTTAGAAGCTAGTTCAAAGGAGCAAGAAATACTGGCAAAGCTCACCCAAAGAATTGACAAGCATATGCTAAAGATAAATTGCTGCGAAATTTTTCACATGGTGTTATGCAGTTTGACTTTATCAGTTTCACAGATAAATATAGCAAGACTGGAAATACCCAAAAAAGCAGCTGTTTGCCTAGGACAAAAGGTAGTCAAATGCAGTGATCCTCTGAAAAGAGTTGTGCATGAAATTGTCACGGTTTTGAGGTGCACACTTCATAAAAATTGTGTCACTAACCTGCCACCCTGATCACAAATGTGGTGCTGAGTCCTTTGCAAGAAGGGTAAGGAAAAACAGGGGAAAAAATGGGATTATAGAATCGTAGAATGGTTTGGGTCAGAAGGAATCTATAAAGGTCACCCAGTCAAACCCCTTACAGTGTGCAGGGACATCTTCAACTAGATCAGGTTGCTTAGAGTCCCATCCACCCTGACCTGGAATTTTAACATGGATGAGGCATCTGAGGCATCCAGCACCTCCCTAGGCAACATGAGGCAGTGTTTCGCCAGACTCAGCATTTAAAATTTCTTCCTTCTATCTAGTCTCAATCTCCCCTTCTTTAGTCTAAAGCCATCACCCCTTGTTTTCTCACAACAGGCTAAAAAGACTCTCCAGCTGTTTTATAGGTATCCACTTTGCTCTGGTGAAAAGGAGACTGAGAGGGGATCTAATCAAAGTTTAAAAATATCTGGGGGCTGGGTGTCAAGAGGCAGGGGACAAACTCTTCTCAGTTGTGCCCTGTGATAAGACAAGGGGTAATGGATACAAACCACAGCTCAGGAAGTTCCACCTCGACATGAGGAAGAACTTCTTTGCTGTAAGGGTCACAGAGCACTGGAACAGGCTCCCCAGTGAGGCTGTGGAATCTCCTTCCCTGGAGACTCTCAAAATATGTCTGGATGCATTCCTGTATGACCTGCACTAGATTGTGGTCCTGCTCTGGCAGGGGGGTTGGACCCGATGATCTCTGGAGGTCATTTCCAACCCCTAACATCCTGTGATACTGTGATCCTTTAAGTTCTGAAAGACCACAGTAAGGTCTCCAGGGAGCCTTCCAGTGTAGAGGTCTGTCCTCCTCTACAATTGGGCATAAATCAACAGATAATTTAGAAATTATGAAGGTTCTCTTCTTGACCTGTTCTACTTCTCCAGTAGCGATGATAATGTTACCAAAATTAGTGTATTTGCTAGTAATTGGCATTCTGCACTTCCCACACCCCAAGACAACTCTGCTGAAGAAAAGATAAAACAGAAAACAGTCAAAGAGGGCTAAATGGGTTCATGTGGGTTTTGCTCAGCATGGTAAGATGTAGCTGCACCAGAGGCAGAGAGAACAGGATCATGTGTTAGATCTTGGCATGTCTCAGTGCCATGGTGGCATTTTCTCTCTCCCCAGCAGGGAGATGAGTCGTGTTGCCTTGCCTTGTTGAATTTTTCTTCTGTCAGTGGAACAGTTTATTACATTGTGGATGAGGCTTTTTAAGAAAAGATAGCAGTGGGGATCTTCATTTAAACAGGAAAGGGCAGGAAAGACGAATGCACTTGCTCCCGTATGACAGCCGCCGGCAAGAGAAGCGAATCGGCTTGAGTCTAATTCTAAATAATGCCGGGAATATGACTCAGCCAGTGTGATTCACTCGTGCACTGAGCACAAAGGAACCTGCGTTTTCCCTTTTTTGGCATCCTTCGATACATTTCTTTTGGGCACACTAAAACCCACATCCCCCTTCCCAATGTGACGTCCCAAGCTGATAACAGGAGATAAGCAGCAGTACCAGCGAGCGTCCTTTGCCCGCAGAGCAGCAGTTTCCGTGAGCGTTTTCAGCCTTCACATGACAGAAAACTCATCGCGACTTCTTAAAGCAATGTTCTGGGTTTTTTCAGCCTCTTACTTAGTTTCCTGAAGCCCGCAGCTGAGCAGGTATTTCTGTTTCCCAGGAACTGAAAACATTCTATTGATTGACAAATCGATATTCCTGACGGCGCACATTAAAAACTGCATTGGTGGTTTGGAACGTAATGGGAAATGTTTCAAATGTTAACGGAGTGATCACTAACACCCAGCAGAAAGAAAAAAGCCATTTCAAACATTGGCTGAAAAAAGATTTTTTCCTTTGGCTCTAAGACTATTTCATTGTGAGCGAGTCTCTCTTTTCACATAGCATGTACAGGTGTGTGTAACTGCAGTGTAACTATATTCTGTATTCTCTGCAATGCATCCTTTGTTTCAGCACAGTAATTACTTAATAAGTGAAATACTCTCCTTTGGAGAAAAAGCAAGGCAGACATTCAACAGAGTTTGCTATGTAATCCATTCAGTTCTTCCAGAAATGTGATTTTCAAACCACGATGATTTTTTAATTGTATTTGGTTATGCAGAATAGAGAAGGTAGTACTTCTTTAAGTGAGAGCCCTAAAACAACTCCCAGTTCAAGAGGGGCAGGGATCTACTTGAGAGAGTCCAACAGAAGGCTACAAGGATGATGGATGGACTGGAGCACTGCCTGATGAGGAGAGACTGAGGGATCTGGGGCTGTTTAGTTTGGAGAGAAGACTGAGAGGGGATCTACTAAGTGTTTATAAATATGAGAGGCCTGGGTGCCATAAAGGAAGGGACAGGGACAGCCTCTGCTTGTGCCCTGTGATAGGACAAGGGACAATGGATATAAACTACAGCACAGGAAGTTCCACCTCAACATGAAGAAGAACTTCTTTACTGTAAGGGTCACAGAGCACTGAAACAGGCTCCCCAGAGATGTTGTGAAGTTTCCTTCTCTGGATGCTTTCAAGAGCTGTCTAGATGTGTTCCTGTGTGACCTGCTTTAGCAGGGGCATTGGGCTTGATGATCTCTGGAGGTCCCTTCCAACCCCTGTGATCCTGTGAATTTGGTGATTATAATCCCAAACTTTCTGAAGAGATGTGGCTCAGGTAACAATATGAAAAACCAGCTGTGTGTCACAAAGCTGAGCGCCAAAGTCCCATCCAAGAAGCAGGGTAGTTAAGCTCACAATAAACACTAGTTTGCTGCAGCCAAACCACTGTAGCCTCTCCAGCTGCTGCATAACCCAGGGCATTTACAATTATCCATGTAAATTCAGTAAGTAACTGTATGCTTTAAAAGAATGATTTCCTCTCTGAGCTCACCTAGCCACACTTGAAAGTACTTCTCAGGATAATTCAGAAAGTTGCTCATTGGCCCATTAATGCAAAGAGTCAGGGGTTGGGGGGAAGGTATGAAGTATTTGTATACCTGCTGGTTTAAGGTAGGTGGTTTTGTTACTCTCTCCAGAATCCTGTCCCTGATGAGCTTTGGCTACATTTGAATGTGGCTGAACGGTTTTTTTTTTGAAGTGTCTAGACAATCTCAGTTAACAAAGTGACTTCAGCCACCATCAGTGCATGAGACCAAGATGTGTGCTCCAGTTGACATGCTGAAGGGGAGGGATGCCATCCAGAGAGACTTAAGAGGTGGGCCCATGTCAACCTCATGAAGTTCAACAAGGCCAAGTGCAAGGTCCTGCACCTGGATCAGGGCAATCTGAAGCACAAATATAGTCTGGATGATGGGTGGCTTGAAAGTGGTCTTGAGGAGAAGGACTCGGGGGTGTCAGTTGATGAAAAACTCAACATGGGCCAGCAGTGTGCACTTGCAGCCCTGAAGGCCAACCATATCCTGGGCTGCATCAAAACAAGTGTGACCAACAGGACAAGGGAAGTGATCCTCCCCCTCCACTCAGCTCTTGTGAGACCCCACCTGGATTGCTGTGTCCAGTTCTAGGGCCCCCAACACAAGGAGGACATCAAACTGTTGGAGCTGAGTCCAAAGGAGGGCTACAAAGATGATCGGAAGGCTGGAGCACCTCTCCTATGGGGACAGGCTGAGAGAGCTGAGGCTGTTCAGCCCGGAGAAAAGAAAGCTCTGGGAAGACCTTAGAGCAGCCTTCCAGTGCCTGAAGCAAGGCCTACAAGAAAGCTGTGAAGGAACTTTTTACAAAGGCTCACAGTGACAGAATAAGGGGGAATGGCTTTAAGTTGGAAGAGGGTAGATTTATACTGGGTATTCGGAAGAAATTCTTTACAGTGAGAGTAGTGAGACACTGAAACAGGTTGCCTTGGGGGGGTATGGATTGCCCTTTCCTGGAGCAACAGCTCGAAGTTGGACAGGCCTCGAGCAACCTGGTCTAGGTGAATGTTTCCTTGCCCTTATCAGGGGCCTTGGAACTAAATGATCTTTAAGGTTCCTGCCAACCCAAACTACTCTCTGATTCTTTGGTTATTTTTGGCTGCCCTTTCCTCAGGGCAGCGGAGCAGAGCTTGCATTTGGCAGAAGCAGCCTTCTGGCCTCTAGAGACAGCCAACAGTAGAATCCTACTGGTTGGAAGAGACCTTTAAAGTCATCATGTCCAACCATTAACTCAGCACTGCCAAGTCACCACTGAACGGGCATTGAAATGGGCTGCCCAGGGAGGTGGTTGAGTCACCAGCCCTGGATGTGTTTAAAAGTCATTTGAATGTGGTACTTGGGGTTATGGTTTAGAGTGAACCTTGTAGAGTAGAGGTATCAATTGGACTTGGTGATCCTGAGGGGCTTTTCCAGCCCAAATGTTTCTGTGATTGTGAGAACCATGTCCTTCATCACCACCTCTACACTTCTTTTAAATCTCTCCAGAGATGAAGACTCGGTCACTTCCCTGGGCAGCTGCTTCCAGGGCTTGACAACGCCTTCAGGGAAGAAATTTTTCCTAATGTCCAATCTAAATCTTCCCTGGAATAACTTGAGGCCGTTTCCTCTTGTCCTAATGCTTATTACTTGTGAGAAGAGACTGTCTCCTACCTTGCTAAAACTACTTCATTGTTCAGGTAGCTGTAGAGAGCAACAAGATTTCCCCAGGCTAAACAACTCCAGTTCCCTCAGCCACTCCTCGTAAGGACTTTGCTCTAGACCCTTTGCAGCTTCACTGCTCTTCTTTGGACATGGTCCAGCACCTCAATGTCCTTCTTGTAGCTAAGGCCCCAAAAGTGACCCCAGTGTTTGAGGTGCAGTCTCGCTAGCACTGAGCACAGGGAGGCATTCATTTCCCTAGTCCTGCCGTCCACATTGTTTCTGACATAAGCCAGCCCTTGGTGTTCTAAGAAGTGCTGTCTCCAAACACAGATGCTTTTTACTTCAGGAGTTTTGTGGTTGTGGAAAATGATCTCTCTCTTGGAGACTGCTCTGCCCAGTCCCACCTCGTTTCTCAGCTGGGAGGCAATGTGAGATTCTTGTAAAGGAAGGTGCCAAAAAACCTGATAAGAAATAATTAGGACCTCAGGAAAAAAAAAATTTCTTCTTCCCACAGGCCGTGTGAGATTGGCCTGCTTCCTGAACCATAGAATGTCTGTCTGTCTCCAACTAATTTGTTATCTGAATATTTGGAATACTGATTATTCCTATGGCAATTAAAATGTCTGCACTTTTCCTTGAAATTACTAAGCTGTGTCTCTTCCACCAGACTGTGAATCAGAGGCTTAGCCAGAAATCTAGTGGGGATATCGGCCTTTTATTTACCGAGGGACTTGCTGGTTGTGTTTTTATGTGGTGTTTTTAAAGCAGGGGCAGTCATGGGTATTTGAATACATTATTTTATAGTTGGCCACGAGAAATCGGCTTTGGCCTGACAGCAGTGCATGTGGATTCAGTTAGGAGTGCAAAATGGAGCATGATCCTGAAGGCAGACACACATGCATACAGCCCCCCACCCCACACACACAGAGCCTGTTTGTTCAGTAATCTGAGAAGCTGAAATTTTGTTGTGCTGTAGCATCTAAGGAAAAAAGAAAGATGCTCTCTAACTGCCACAGACGATACACGCTCAGAGCTTTTAACACAGCATTCTTTGTATTTGCGCTTCTTGTCATCATTTGGGTATTAGTAAATACTTTCTGGCCTGCCTTTTTGTATTCAAAACCATTCCCTCATCCATTTATCTTTCATCTTCTGCTCTGTGGAATGTTCTTATCGTCAAAATACGGGGTTACAATGTAAGGAATGTTAATATCTGAATTAAATTGTCAAATGAGGTGAACTGCTTAGTGTGACAGGCTGCAACTGGGGATATCCTCTTTGGCCACGCTGACCCGTGCATGTTACTGTGCAGCCTGAAAAGCAACAACAATTTATCTTGAAATTAAAACAGTTTCTGAAATTACAACCTGCAGTAGTTCTACATAAGCTAATTAATGACTGATACTGTATGGCTGAGCAAACTTGCACAAGATAGTTACTCGGTATTGAAGCCAGTCAGATGGGCAGAATTTATTTAAATGGTCTCTATGGAGAAATTTTATCCCAAAATAGTCATTACTTTCCCATAGAAAAGACCTAATTGTAAGGTTGAGATATCTATTTATACACACACACACACATATATATAAAAACCACTGCATTTTCTGCAGTATTAAACAAACCCTTCTGAAGATACAATGGTTCTAAGTTAATTAGCTATATATTACTTGTAGCAGATTCTAAGTGAGTTTCCATAGCTCTTCATTAGCTTAATCATGACTCAGTCTGTTGTTTTCACTGCACCTGCATTCCAGGAGTGAAAACAAAGGGAAATGCTTGCCGTGATAGCCTCCTTTTGCAAACAGAATGGAAGGATGGTCCTACAGAGCTTACAAGAAATGTTTTTCTCTTCTTTATTTTTTATATTGTGCTTGGTCTTCAACTAAGATGCACATTAAACATGCTGGAGCCCTACACCCACTGCCTGGGAACAGACTACCCAGTGCTAGGGTTGATTTACAATATCCAAGTTGCTACGGAAGGCTTTGGTGTAAATGATCTCATTAACCAGAAGTTACTCTCACTTTTTTGGTTAGTTTTACTTCGTTACCTTCCATGCTCTTAAGAATGAAACCCACAGGTTGTTTTTTTTCTCATTTCTGGGGAGCACTGGCGATTACCAGTCTGAATTCAACCCAGTAGATGTCACTGTGAGTCCTCTTTCAAGGTGTTAAGTAGTGGACGGTAGCTGAAGCAAGACTGAAATTGGTCCAGTAAAGATCTAGAACAGACTTGGACAGGGAGGGAGTGAGTTTGGGTATAGGAGCCAGCATTGTTTCACGGGACTTTGGTTTATCCTTTTATAAAGGGTTGTGGAACACTCTCTTACCAGACTACTGAAACAGATGAAAAGCAAGTCTAAGCTTGTAGTTGTTAAGGAAAACATGGATGACGTACAGGCCTCACTTTCAAGGTGATGGTAATATACTAAGTAGTATTTCTGCTCTATTTGTGTAGTCTGTGCTTTTTCTTCAGTTTGATGGAGAATATAAAATACAGAATGGATAATTGCATTTTAAATGCTTTTATGTAGATACTCATCCATAACTGAAGATACTGAACAATCTGAGGCAGTAGACACTGCTGTTATGTGCTAAAAGCCAATACATTCAGTAAATTTCAGCTCAGATGCAAATAGACAGTGAACAGACTAACAGGTGCTTAGTAAGCTAAGTATTTAATCTGTGTAAGTAGAACTGGTAGCAGTCTTACAGTTATCTGCAAAGCTGCTGCTGTGTATAAACCTTCAGCTGTCAGGACTTAGATTTTCAGGTCTTTCTTTTCTTCCTGACAGTGAAAGAACAAAACTCAAACATTTTCACAGAATCACAGAACGTCAGGGGCTGGAGAGAACCTCTAAAAGCTCATCCAGTCCAACGCCAGTGCAGAGCAGGATCGCCTATACCAAATCACACTGGAACGCATCCAGGCAGGTGTTGAATATCTCCATAGAGGGAGACTCCACAACCCTCCCTGGGCAGCCTGTTCCAGTGTTCTGGCACCGTCACAGTGAAAAAAATCCTCCTCATGTTTCCATGGAACTTCCTATACCTCAGCTTCCACCCATTGCCCCTTGTCCTGTCATTGGGCATTACCAAGCAGAGCCTGGCTCCATCCTCCTGGCACTCAGCCTTTACATATCTATAAACATTAATGAGGTCTCTCTTCTTCTCCAAGCTAAAGAGTCCCAGCTCCCTCAGTCTCTCCTTGTAAGGGAGATGTTCCTTTCCCTTAATTATCTTCATGGCTCTATGCTGGACTCTTTCAAGCAGTTCCATGATGTCCTTCTTGAACTGAGGGGCCCAGAACTGGACACAATACTGTAGAAGCAGCCTCACCAGGGCAGAGTAGAGGGGGAGGAGAACTTCTCTCGACCCACTAACCACAGATCTTCAATTCCGCCCCAGGATGGCACTGTCCCTCCTGGCCACAGGAGCGCATTGCTGGCTCATAGTCAACCTCCCATCCACTGCAATGCCCAGGTGCTTCTCCCCTTCGCTGCTTTCCAGCACCTCAGTCCCCTAAGTATAATTGACTTATAATCACATATGACAGAGTTACAAAGCACTGAATTTTATCTTTGGATTTCATATATAAATTGCCAAGTCTGTAGCAAGGCCTTGTAGGTCAGGTGATGTGATGGACTAATTGGTGATGCTATCGTAATTAAATGCTTTAAGTTGAGGTTCTGAAGAACCAAAGGTTTGCAGTTTGATGATAAATGAGATGGCCATTGTTAAAACCATAGACAGTAAGGAGTCCTGCAGGAATGAAGAACTTAAAGAACATAAGTATTTCAGTTACCTAATTCACAGAATCAAAGAAACATTCAGGTTGGAAACAAGCACCACGTCCAAACAACTTTTAAACACATTCAGGGTTGGGGACTCCACCACCTCTTCAGACAGCCCAGTTCAATGCCTGACCACTCTTGCCATGAAAAAAATGTTTCCTAATGTCCAGTCTAAACCTACCCAGTCACAGCTTGAGGCCATTCCCTCTTGTATCACTATTTCCCTGTGGGAAGAGACAAGCACCAACCTCTCCTCAACATCCTTTCAGGTAGCTGTAGGCAGCAGTGAGGTCTCCCTTCAGCCTCCTCTTTTTCAAACTAAAGTCATCCAAAATTCATACCATCACAACTGGAAAGAGCAGTTCAAGGCCTTAGCAGCCCCAGGCACTTTGCTAATGGATACACTAGGATGTTGTTAAGTCCAGCTAATGCTATTGTATTAGAGAACTTGAAGCTTTTTCTTTCCTCTTAAAGGTAAAATGTCAATGTAACGAGCTTTAGCCAACAAGCTCATTAATGCCACAAACACAATAGAGAGCTGATTAACTAACTGAGGGCTGGCAGCACAATAAATGAAGGACTGAGATGATTTTTGCCCATGGTTTGTATACATTTACTTAGGATTTAAAACTCATCATTATTAAATGTAATTATAGCTGGCATGTGACCAAAATCACCCATCAAAACCTGTGTCCATATTTCTATTAAATCTTTATTTCCAGCTGGTCCTACATTTTATGGCATTCATGTCTGTAGCCAGCAGCTCTCCTTTCTCCTGAGAGATCCAGGAAGAAGAAAGAGTCTTGCTAAGGGTTTAAAAGAAAAGATTGACAGAAGATGAGAATCATTTCCCTACTCCTCTAAAACCACTCCTCATAAAAGAAAGATGGAGGCAATTCTTTCTGTTAAACTGGAGAGAGTTACAAATCTGAGAAAGAAGTGGCTTTCATAAAGGGAAACTTTTTTCCTGTTTTCTTTAAATGAAAAATCAAATAAAATCCTGTGAACTTTCATGCCAAAAGCCATTTCTTCATGTGCTGGTGGCCTTTAAATTTACGACACATCCTTCATCCTGAAATACCCAACAACCTCGTATGAAGTTGAACACAGAAATCAATTTGTTCCCTTTGGAAGTGGAGTCAGTTGTAGTTATATATATCAGCTACACAAACATATGGTTGTAATTATGCTTAGCTTAAGATAGGAAGTGAAGAATTAATTTTCCCTCAACTAAAACTGCAAAGGAACTTTAGTAGGCTGCGTACAATTACCAGAATGGATATGGGCCAATAATGCTTCGTTAACGAGACAGTGCTTGGAAAGAAATCTTTCACCCCAAGGAGTGGTCACAGCCTCAGTTTGATGCCTTATTCACAGCAGACTCACAACTTACCTAGGTCTTCTGCCACTTAAAACTCCTAGCATTGGGTCCTCTCACAACTTCCCTGATTTACATAGGACCACTAATTACGAAAGCTTGGGCACCTCTTGTTTCAGCAAACACGCACGCAGGTGTAAATCCCAGAGCAGAGCGTTCCTTTGTGCATCACCAGAGCAAAGCAAGTCAGAAATAGGGGTTTCTCCTCTGACGTTCTGCAGCAGTGTGTGGGAGTAAGGGAAGCATTTATTGCTGTCACCTCGCCCACACCACAGGCTCTGGCTCCAGGTAACCACACTTAAATAGAGGCTGGCAAATGCACAAAGGGAGGAGGTAAACAGGGAAACAATAGAGGGAAATTATATCCCACGGAGTCCTGCATGTAAGGAATTTGTGCCCTGCACACGGTTCCTCTTCCTTTCCATGGTTTTATTGTAGAAAACAGATGTATGCAGAACGTTTCTGCAGAAGTAGCATTTGCTAGTCAAGCCTGCAGCATTTTTGTTGCTTTTGATTAAGAGATAGTTTGTTGTAAACCAAGGCATCGTTTGAGCATCTGTTTTCTTTGCTTTACAAATGTGACAAGTCTAATCACTTCAGGTAGTCTCATGCCAGTGGAGACAGTCATCTGTGATTGACATCAGCTGTCACAGAAAATTAGATTTCAATGTGGAAAGGAGGGAGAAAAGGAAAAGAGTAGGGTTTCTCAGAGAATGCATGCAATGTTGGTAAGCAGACCGAAGTGAAGGAGTGCAGACTGAATTCTGAAGCTTTGCAGTGCCCTGTGCATTATTTAAGGAGTTTGGATGCAACACGTGGAGAAGTCTTTGAGATCTGTTGCAGGAAGTTCTTTCCCTTGGTAAATGTTAACATCTGTAGAAGTTCTAACATTTTAGATTTGTTTGCTTTGCAAATTAATGATGAAGAAACACTGTTTGTGTGAAGAAGAGAAATGACAGAAGTACAGACAGAAAAAACCTACCAAAGCCCAAAGTTTTAATAACTCCATGTGGTGTTGTTAATAATATTTGTAACAGTCCTACTTACCACATGTTTGGAATGGCCCTCACTGAATTTGTTGTTCCGCTAAAGTATCTTTTCTTCTGTGAACTGCTTTGTCTGTAGATGAGAATTGTAAATGAAGACTATTTAAAGTTCTTTAAAAAAATACTTGTATTACCATCAGTCCAGTGACCCAGAGGATTTGGAGGTGTTTTTAACTCATGTCTGCTGTAGTAAACGTAGGAAATACGTATTTTCCATATTTAGTTAATGTACACATGACTGTGTAGGCAAAGAGGGGCAAAGTCATTAGAGAGGGATTCTTTCCAAAGAAGCTATTAGATTCCTTCCTAATTGCCCTGCTCATTTGAAATCAGAAAGGCTTCTTGGCAGATTACTTATTGAGAGGTAACTCAAAGCCATTTATTTTACCTGAAGTTCAAGATGTTTGGTTTGGTTTGTGCAACATACAATCATAGAATGGTTTAGGTTCGAAGGGACCTTGAAGATCATCCAGTTCCAAGCCCCCACCATAGGCAGGGACACCTCCCACTAGAACAGGTCACTCAAGGCCTCATCCAACCTGGCCCTGAACACCTCCAGGGAGGGAGCATCCACAGCCTCCCTGGGCAACCTCGGCCAGTGTCTCACCTCCCTCACTGTAAAGAGCTTCTTCCTAACGTCTAGTTTAAATCTCGCCTCTGCCAGTTTAAACCCATTACTCCTCATCCTGTCATTATAAGACCTTGTAAATAGTCCCTCTCCAGCCCTCCTGTAGGTCCCCTTCAGATACTGGAAGGCTACTATGAGGTCTCCTCAAAGCCTTCTCTTCTCCAGGCTGAAGAGCCCTAACTCTCATAGCCTGTCCTCACAGGCCTCATAGGCTATCACATCCTTAAGCATTGGTAGTACATTCAAATTCTTTTCAGGCTCTGATTTTTCTTCAGAATTATTTCTTTTGATGGTAAATTGCTGCATAGTTTTCCTTAGAATGGGATCTCTGAGATGTTAACTAACCAGCCACTGCTAGTTTTGCAGAGCCAAAGGGGGTTATGTTATGCAGGTTTGGTGTTTTTTGGAGAGCTCATCTAAAGCATTTTGTCTTTTCTAAAAGATGATCCCAGACAGTCTGGCTTAGAATCACATACAGCAGATGGGATTTTCTGTCTCTTTACTAAAGACAACTCTTTCTTCCCAAGTTATGGTAGAAAAGAAGGAGAAAGGCTGCAGCAGAGCTGTAGTCTGTAGAGAAATTTAGCACTAGACAGCAGTTTGAGATTTGAAGTCAGAAGGGCTCCTTAGCGTGAGCAAAGTTTCGTGCATAGGTAAGTTTTGATAGGATTGGGGCTTTCTTGCCTCTTAAGGACATTTTGGGTGATTTTGTTCATAAACCTTTCAAAACATTAGCAAAGAAATCTGGTAAGGTCTAATTTTGGTCTCTCTTGCCTGTTAACGAGACAGATTCCTGACTAGCAGCCCCCAGTCTTTCTGTTTGCGTCCTACAAAAACCTTTGCAGCAGTGATTCATATTAAGTACGAGGACACCCACTTATGAGTCAGAGCCAGCTAGAGAATATCCCACCGCCACGGCTGGCAGACCAGCTCCATATGTCGTCATTCGGAGCTTAATGAACCAGGAGTCTGCTCGCTTCTCCCCAAGCAAAAGAGTGAAGGGTGACTCTGAGCAAACCATTATGAGTGGCTTAAAAGAAAACAACCAAACCCAGAAGGTTAAAAACAACACAGAAGCAGAAGATGAAAGCTTACGTAGCTGTCAAATGTGTAGGCTGGAAAATAAAACCAAAAACATCTTCCCTGTTGCTTTGATGGAATGGGATGTGACTGAGAAATGCACATACCACGCAGGGTTTTGGTGTTGCTAATTACTCCCTCTCACCTCTCAACCAGTGAAGGACCTTCATTGACTTACCTTCTAATTCCCACTTTTGCAGGTGAGAAGCAAAGATTTGGCTACGACCGGTCAGGATATGACGTGGAGGAGTCCGATGGGGCAGATGAGGATGACAATGACAATGAAGATGATGATGAAGACAGCCAGGCTGAGTCAGTTCTATCCACAACCCCCTCAGTGACAGCCAGCCCCCAGCATCACCCCTCTCGACACAGCCTGCAGGATGCTGCCAGCACTGATGAAGACATCAGGCTTCCAGACTGTTTTGCTGGGGTTCACACAGACTCAATGGATGGTCTGCCAAAAGCACTGCTGACGAAGATGACCGTCCTGAGCACAGTGCAGTCAGCTAGCACGACCTCCAGGTCACCAGCAGAATTCACCCATCAGGAAGCACATGAGGATAAAGCCCAGGACAGAGGAGCAGGCCCCCGTGGCACTAGTGCGGCACTGGTGGGCATTGTTCCTACATCTCCAGGTCACCAGATGTCTGTGGATTACCCTGATCCAGGAGCAGCCTTGAGCCACCCCTTGATATCAACTGCCACTCTTACAAAGGTAGGAGTCCAGTGCTGTGAGTCTGAACAAGTCTAAGTGCCAGGTTCTGCACTTCAGCCACAACCCCATGCAGCGCTGCAGGCTGGGGACAGAGTGGCTGGAGAGTAGCCAGGTAGAGAGGGACATGGGGGTACTGATCAACCGCTGAACATGAGCCAGCACTGTGCTCAGGTGGCCAGGAGAGCCAATGGCATCCTGGCCTGGATCAGGAAGAGTGTGGCCAGCAGGACAAGGAGGAGGAGGGAGGTCCACACGGACTTAACTGTGGCCATCCTAGCCCTTGCTGTGCTTTACCTACACACAAACATGCAGCACACACAGAGCCTGCATCCCAGATTGCAAGAGCATGAAAGAGGTGCCAAGGCTTTGGTGTGCTCCTCTGGGCTTAGCACCACACAACCTGGTTAAAACTGTGATTCTGTGAGCGTGTGGCCCTGAGGGAAAGAACAAAACTTTAAATCCTCTTTTTAATTTTTTGGGGGGATCAAAGGTCAAATTTTCACTATTTCCTTTGTGCTGAGAGCGGTTGGCTGGCGAGTCTAAAGAAGAGCTGAAAGCAATCAAAGCACAGCTGTACAGGACTCTTCGAAACAGTGATGTTGTAGGAGCACTGCTTTCCAAATTCTTAGTTTTGACTGTATTCTCCCTGAAAGGCTTAACTGTAACATGGCGATTTCAGCTGAAGCTGGGAGCTGATAGATCGTATTTCAAATCAGAAGGGATGTCACAGATGTGTAGAACAAACGTGTGTGTGGGGTGTTGAAGTTTTCAGAGGAAAGTGACAGAATTCTGAAGCCATTTTCACTCTGAAATGTAACGATAGAATCATTTTCCCAAGGGAAATTAACCTAGTCCCGAATGTTTTTTGCCTTATCGCTATTAAAAAGATTGTGCAATTGCCTATCACTCCTCCAGAGTTGCTTACAAGTAGAATCAGAAAGAGCACCAGATGTTCAAAGAAGCTGGGAGATTGCTCTTGCACAATAACAAAAGGAGAGGCGAGTGCAGAATTAAGGCCTGTGTTCCCAGGGCTCTCGCTTTTTCTTCAAGCTGGAAGAACATTTTGATGAGAAAAGGCTCTCCCAAGCAGTGTGCAGAAAAACCTGGTCAGTCTGCGCACAGGGCTGCAGGAGCACTCACTAATTTTGGTGGCTGTTGTCTTTAAAACTGCTGAGGCAAACACAAAGGGGAACTGGCAGGTGTTACACCTTCGCAATTCAGCAGTGTTTGAATGGACTTCAATGGGGACAGTGCAGACCACTTGCCTGGTGACCCTAACGCTGTCTCTTGAGAGCTCTGCATTCTTACTGCAGACCAGGAAGGCGTTAAGAGCTATCCACAATAATGTAGTTTAGATGTGATTGTCTCCCTGTACTCATCTCTAGTGAGGCCACACTTCGAGTATTGTGTTCAGTTTTGGGCACCTCATTACAAGAAGGATGTGGAGGTGCTGGAGCAAGTGCAGAGGAGGGCAGTGAAGCTGGGGAAGGGCCTGGAGATGGTGATGGTGATGATAGACTAATAGAGTTTAGGTTGTTCAGCCTGGAGAAGAGAAGGCTCTGGGAATACCTTACAGCAGCCTTCCAGTATTTGACGGGAGCCCACAGGAGAGCTGGAGAGGGTCTTTGTACCAAGGCAAGCAGTGATAGGATGAGGGGAGTGGCTTCAAACTGTAAGAAGCCAGATTAGGATTAGATGTTAGGAGGAAATTTATCCCCATGAGGATGGTGAGGCACTAGAACAGGTTACCCAGAGAAGCTGCGGAGGCTCCAAGCCTGGAAATGTTCAAAAACAGGTTGATGGGCCTTGAGCAGCGTGGTCCAGTAGGAGGTGTCCTTGCCCGTGGCAGGGGGGTTGGAATGAGATGATATTTAGAGTCTCTTCCAACACAAACCATTCTTAGGATTCTGTGATTTCATTGTTTGACAAAGGCTCGTCTCTGCTTTTAAGAACTGTAAATCCCTGCAGGACATGTAACTTGGAGTGATTTTGTAGTATGACAAAGAAGGAAATCTCTGTTCACTGTATCTATGTGCCATAAAAGGGGTAGGATCTTAATACTTGAGTTTTGAGTTCCAGCTGTTGGTGGTAGATATCAGAAAGACATTTGAACTTATTCCCTCCTCAAGCAGAACCACTGAAGCCTCAAGAAAATGTTCACACAATTAAAAATGTGGTGAGGTCTTTGTTAATTTAGCTTAATAACTGACTACATTAAGATACTTTTAAAAGACATATCAGTAGGACAAAGCAGTGATTCCTTCCTGGCCTACCTCCTCCTTTCCCAGATCAACAGTGGCAGGTGTGTGTCTAATAGTTCATCTGCAGTCTGTTCCTGTTTGGAGTAGTTGTGAGTCCCACTTCTTGCAGTCAAGGCAAGAGACAGTTCAGGCAGTCTGTCTTATGTTCCTGCAAAAGCATGCATACCAATTTATCAGGATTTCTTCTGAGGTGACAGGCAGGACTTCAGGCTGGTTATCCTTGCATAGGCATGCAAAGGCCTGAGGGGCAATGGCTTCAAACTAGAAAAGAGCAGATGTTGGATGTTAGGAACAAGATTGGATGTTAGGAACAAGTTCTTTACTATGAGGGTGGTGGAGCACTGGAACAGGTCACCCAGGGAGGTGTTTGAGGCCCCTTCCCTGGAGATATTCAGGGTGAGGCTTGACAGGACTCTGGGCAACCTGATCTAGTTAAGAATGGCCCTGCTGACTGCAGAGGTGGGGTGTTGGACTAGATGACCTTTGGAGGTCCCTTCCAGCCCAGACCATTCTATGATTCTATGTCATAGTCTTCCTTAACCAACACATTTCCTACCAGCCATTTTCAAAAGCATTTCTGTTGGTGTTTTGGTTTTGTATCTGCTCAAAAGCCACCAGAATTACTTTTGGGGACTATATAAACTAAATAAGGTTGCACAACATTTTATGTGTTACAAATATGGCTGTGACAAACAGATACAGTGAGATTGCAATTGCAGTTTGAGACTTCTGGGTTAGTCAATAGCACCAAGGCTAGATGAAAAGAAAAGGGAGCATGTAATACAATCATCAATGTGAGTTTGAGCACCAGATAACAGTGAGCTGAGGCAGCAGTGGGGTATGGGTCCCACTTCTCAGTCCAGCATCCACCTTTCACCTCCACTTTCATGGGTGCTATAGTTGTCATCCACCTTTCACCTCCACTTTCGTGGGTGCTATAGTTGTCATTCATCTCTTGTCACTGCTTATCACCCATCTGCCATATTAGAAGCACCTACAGGCAAATGTGCTGTGATGTAGCCTCTGCCTGCTGGAGGCTGTAGTGACTCCAGGAGAGGAACTCAGTGCATCAAAAATGCCAGCTTATGCTTATCGAACCTTCTTCACCCGAGCTGATTTCCACAGAAGGCAGTTCTCCAAAGCCTTCTTGCTCCTTAAACAACCACATACAAAGGATATTCAACAATGTTTTCAAGAGCTAGTGAAATTAGCCAGGATAATTAGGGGAGAAAAATTCAATTAGTGGGTAAGGAAGGAGTTGGGAAAACAAAGGAAGGAAATGAGTTGATTTTTGGAGCTGGGCAGAATATACTGTGAACCAATTTATTGGTTCTGCTCAAAAGGGAGTGTGGGAAGGCCTTCAGCTACCTCCTATTTTCACTCCATTCAAGGATAGTGGTGGCCACCGCATGAATACGCTTGTGTTGTTTTCTTCCAGAGCACGCCAGCCATCAGCTCTTCCTCCTCACCAGTGCACCACAGCATGCAGGTGACAGAAGCCACACCCTGCACCGAAACCACAGAGAAGCAAGTCACTGAGCCGAGAGCTGCTCAGACTCACCTCTTCAGCCACCTCCCCTTGCACTCACAGCGGCAAGCCAAGGCGCCCTACGGCACAGTGCCAGTGGGGGGGATTCAGGTGGTCCCTGCCGGCCTGGCCACCTACTCCACCTTTGTTCCCATCCAGGCGGGGCCGGTGCAGCTCACCATCCCCACTGTCAGCGTGATTCACAGAACTACCAGCACCCTTGGCGAGGTGGGCGGAGTGGCCCCCGGCGCGGCTGCAAATCCCGTGGGAGTCGCCGAGGTGAACAGCGTCGTGCCGTGCATTCCCATCGGCCAGGTGAGCGTGCCAGGCATCCAGGGGCTTGGCACGCCCAGCCTGCAGCCTCTGCCACCCCTGGGCATGGAGACGGTGAACATCTTGGGCCTGGCGAACACGAACATCGCCCCGCAGATGCGCCCATCGGGAATTACCCTCAACGCTGTGGGCCTCCAGGTTTTGACTGCCGGCACGGCCCCGCAGGGCAACCCCAGCCCACAGGCCCATATTCCCGGCTTGCAGATACTGAACATCGCCCTGCCCACCCTCATCCCCTCTGTCGGCCCTGTCAGCGCCGAGGGGCAGGGACCCTCCGAGGTGCCCGCCTCAGGTGTCAGCAAAACCTGTGAGGCGCAGCTGGAGCCAACTCCTATCGGCTTCCCCACCGCAGAGGCCAGCAGGGCTGCTTCTCCTCAGGCAGGTGGCCAGCAGTACAGCGGGAAGGTCCATGCCGAGCCTGCCCCGCTGAGCGACTACGTGCGGCTCAATGGCCCAGGGAAAGCAGATCCTGAAAAGACTGACCTCGTGAAGTCCACCAAGCCAAAGCGCGACATCCCTTCCCTTCAGGTGAAGAGAGCTACCCCAGCAGAGCCTTGCTCCAAGGCGAAACCTGACACCTTAACCAAGTCCCCGCTCCACCGAACTGTCTCCCCGGACAGACAGGTACACAGGCCAGCCGCCCCGCCCCGGCGGCAAAACACGGTGCAGTTTAGCGATGGCAGCAGTGACGATGAGGATAGACTCGTAATAGCAACCTAGGTTTGGGGGTTGTTTTTTTTTCATTGTGTTTTTATTTTGGTTTTTGTTTTGGCTTTTTTTGTGTTGGTTTTTTTTTTTTTTTAATAACACTTCCAGGTTTCTTTGCAAACCTTCCTTTCCTTAAAGCACATTTTTTCTGACACAAACCCATTACTAATCTTCGTGCAATCATGAACTCTTGACCAATAATTGTTGTTTCTTGTCAGCTTCAGCCATTTTTGTACATGTTGTATAGACGATTGTGCCTTTTTTTGGAGTTTCATGTTTAGAAACCTGTACTGATTGTGGAATATATATATATAATATATATATATATATAAATAATATGTATATTAAAACCCAGATAGTTGCTTGTGTTTAGTAAGTAAACATCCTACGTCGGATAAATAAAGGATTAAATTATATGTTGCACTGTTAAATGTAAATTTTTATGGCTGTGGGACAAAGTTTCTGTGTACAGATCTAGTATGTAAAACTCCATATTTATTGTATCCATATTAGTCTTGGAAAAGGGTCTGTCCATCTTTCTCGTGTAAGACGGTAGCTTTACACTTTAAAGAGAAATACAGTATCTGTGTTATGAAATATTACAGTAAAATTTTGTTTACTGACTTTACCATTGCTTATGTTGTGCCTTCTTGATGCAGCCCAGTAGATGGAGAGGCGCTTGACTCCTTCCCTTTACTGTACCCTTCCAGCTGCGGTCAGCTTGAAAAGATCTGGTGGTGGTGTTTAGCCCCGTGCTTCCACCTGCCACGAGAAGAGAGAGAGAGAAAGAGAATACACTCTTCAGACTTACTTGGAGCAAAGCCTTCCATTTCAAAACATCCAGTGATGGCAAAGTGGGGAGGGAGTCCTCCAGCTTTTTGTAGAGCAAGCACTTATCCACTTCAAGTTTTTAATACTTCCTAACTAAAATCCAAAGCCTTCCCTGAGGGAAAAGAGCCTAAGGGGCAAGATGAAATATTTTTTAATTTGTAATCGTGAACTATAAAATCACTTTTTATTGGCATTAAAATGTTGTTACACAAGAAAGGAATAATTGTGTGTTCTTAATTGCAAAATCTGCCATTCAGGTGGGCAAAGTGCCAGTGCTGTAACAAAGGCTTGGCACTACCATCCACTTCTTAGGAGACATCACTTCAGGTGACACCGTTTGCAGGCAGACAAAGCTGATTTCTCCCCAAATATGACTTTGCCTTATTATGCTGAGATAAAAAAAAGGACTAGAGGCCTTACACATAAAATTAATGTGCCCTTGTATCAACAGATCTGTCATTATGGGCATTCAAGACATGGATGGATCCCAGAGTAATGACATGTGATAAAATTCTCTTTTTACGTATTGAAAAGGAGAAATTATTAAGGTATCCGACTACGGCAGGAGACAGTGGTCTCACATGGTCCAGGGCTACACGCTCCTAAGAGTTTCAAAAGTGACCTGGGATTCATGCTGTAATTTTTAAATAGTCGGCTTTCTGTCATGCCCTTCCTTCACATTCTTACAGAAGCTTTTAAATCCCTTTTAACAAGCAAATCCTAGCAGAAAATTGGAAGATGTAAATTAAAGCCTGGTCACCTTTATGGAAACAATCAAGGGTGAGCACACATAAAACAAGCAGAAGAACAGGATGGAAAGAAATAGAAAACAGACAGGAGCAAACCTGAACGTAAACTGTGCTGTGTTGTTCATAGATTAATTCCTGCACCCAGCTCAAAGATGTAAGTCAGACCTTCTACTAGAGCAGCAGTACCCTAGATCCATTTTGAACCAGCACCAGCTTTTATACTCTACCCATATTGTATTCATTACCGGATTCCGTTACGGCGCATTGGAAAACTGTAGGCGATGTTGAGTGAGCTTTATTAGCTTTCAGGAGGTGCACTTCAGTACCAGAAAACCATTTCTGTTACTGTGATTATCAGCCAGGTGTACTAATACAGCAATTAGAAACGCACATCCTAGAAAGGAGAAATTACTCTCAGCTCAGACGTGACTTGGTATAATTCCTTACTGTGTGGAGCCTCGCTGAAGGGCCCAAGCACCTGAACCACAAAGTACACTCAACTTGCACTGAACTTAATGAGATTTAAGAGCCCTCAGCAACCCACAACATCAGACTTCAAATTTGTGAGTGTCTTACGTGCCACCACTGTGTAAAATGTTGCTGTGCATCTGTATGTTCTTCTATGAACATGTGGTGATGTCAACGTGTCTTACATCATCATCATTTATACCAAACCTGTGAAAGTACCTGAACCAGCTAGAGATAAAAAACATTACTGCATTCCATGTGCTTTGAAAGCCTGAAACTTGATTGTGGAATCAAGTGAAGGTTATTATTAATGCACTCAAGAAACTCTGCATTAGTTTTAGTTTCACCTCAACATGAGGAGGAACTTATTTACTGTAAGGGTCATGGGGCACTGGAACAGGCTCCCCAGAGAGGTTGTGGAAGCTCCCTCTCTGTAGACTTTCAAGACCTGTCTGAATGCATTCCCGTGCAACCTGCACTAGATTATGTTCCTGCTCTGGCAGGGGAGGGTTGGACTCGATGATCTATGGAGGTCTGTTCCAACCCCTAACAGCCTGTGATCCTGTGACACTTAAGTAAACTAGAACTACGCTAATTTAGTTTGAGCATATATGTCCCCAGCATGAGACACACAAAAAAAGGCTGACTCAGGCTTACAGCAAAGTAAAACTAGCTAAAATTCTGCATGCTGCCACAAGTGATTACTGTTGCTTTGAGTGTGGTAAGGAATCAGTAAGAAACTGCTGTTCCATGTGCCCCCAAGCCCTGATTTTACTATCTGATTAGCAACCCCAGAGATTTACTATATACACATCTTAAATATTTTACTTGACTAGCACGTTGTGGGTGCTTGTGTTCTAATGCTTGATTTCAGGAAGTCACTAATTAAACAGGGAATTGAACCTTGGGAATCAGGTGATCCACATGTGTCTCTTCTCTGTTTCAGGTGTTTTGAAGACATCAAGGTCAAAATGTAGAAGCATTATCTTGAAGAATGAGAATGACAAGGCAACAGATATGTCATAAAAAGGAATGGTAAGGCATGTATCATTTGGTAAGTTAACAGTAGGACAACAGAAGGAAAGGACCAAGAGCCTGGGTACTGATGGCTAGTGAGCAATCATCATACTTCGCCAGGCAAAGCAGATGAACTGTATTTCATAGAATCCAAATCACAGAATGGTCTGGGTTGGAAGGGACCGCCAAAGGTCATCTAGTCCAACCCCCACTGCAGTCAGCAGGGGCATCCTCAACTAGACCAGGTTGCCTAGAGCCTTTTTGAGCCTCACTCTGAATATCTTCTTGCTTTCTTTGAAGCAAGATCTTCACCAACAATGAATTAGTGGCTAGTGCAGATATATCTAACCTTGTTCAGATGGAGTTGAGAGGAAATCATTCTATAAGATCAATGTTTATGATCCTGAACATGCTACTGTTTTCCTTCTCTCCAGCATGTTCCACGTGGATATTCCTTGAGGTGCCTCTACAGCTTGTGCAACAGAGGGGAAAAAAAAAAGTGAAAACTAAACAACAAACTAGGAATGTGACCAGACCTGAGAGAAGGTTAAACTGTATCTCTCCTCTATTAATGTCTAACAGGGTAATTTTAATCAAGCATGTAGCCAGCATCTCCACTGTACACCAGCATTCATGGGTGTCCTGCAGCAGCACAAGCCTATGACCACTGCATTAGCAATTCCAGTTCCATTCTGAATTACTTCTTTTTATTTTAAATTTGTTGTTTATTTATATTTTTTAAATATAAATAATTTGTATATACATATATTATATGTATATAATACATATTTTGTCCAATTTTGGGCTCCCCAGTTCAAGAGAAACAGGGGCTTGCTTGAAAGAGTCCAATGGAGAGCCATGAGGATGACTGGGGGACTTGAGCATCTCCCCTGTGAAGAGAGAGACTGAGGAACTTAGGGCTGTTTAGTCTGGAGAAGAGAAGACTGAGAGGAGATCTCATCAACATCTAAATATCTGAGGAGTGTGTGTCGAGTGGAGGGGGCCAATCTCTTTTTAGTGGTCAGCAGCAATAAGCCAAGGAGCAATGGCTACAATCTGGAGAGTCTGTAGTTGTTGTTGAGTGTCCTTCAACATGAGGAGAAACTTCTTTACAGTGAGGGTGACAGAGCACTGGAACAGGCTGCCCAGAGAGGCTGTGGAGTCTCTTTCTCTGGAGACTTTAAGAACCTGCCCGGATGCATTCCTGTGCAAACTACCCTAGGGAATCCTGCTTGATAGGGGGGTTGGACTTGATGATCTCTGGAGGTCCTTTCCAACCTCTAATGTTCTGTGATTCTGTGATATATATTTATTATTTATAAATTTATTCTCTTGTCCAGAGTGGGGAAATTGCACTCCTTTTTCTGCAAGATTCCTTCTGTTCAAGTCAGCAGCAAACATCTCCAAGATCTGCCAGAGCAGGATTAGGCTGCTCTTCAGATGGTGTAAATTGCTGCAGCTGAATTGTAGTAAATAGCACTGAGGCTGTTTACTCAGGGATCAACTTTTAACGCCTCTATGAGACACCCTCTGGTAAATCCAGCACAGCTGTTTAAACATTAAAAGGCATGGGCAAATGTTGCTCTGCAGTGCACCAGGGCACAGTCTGGCATCTTCACACAACCTCATCAAGAGGGTGCAAGTGGGCACTAGCTAAATGCTAGGGACAAACACAGCTACAGTAAGGACATGGTCAGTTTCTGTGAGATACATGCAGCTGTGTCCCAGTTACCTGCCAAAAGTCCTCTCTAAAAAGAAACTGAAGGGTAGCCTGTAACTCTTTCATCTCAGACCTTGACTGATTTCTCATTTCAGTGTAGTTTGCTGCTGATGTGGGGATCTGGTTCTGAGGACAGCATGGACCCTTGATGTCCATGTAAGAATATTGGGATTCTACTAAATGTGTCTGCATTCCTTATTTACTAAGCTACAGCATGAACCTACCTGTGACTTCCTAGGACAAGATCTAAGCCAGAGACAGCCATGTTTGCTGTAACTAGCCTTAAATCTCTTGCGCTGTAGCATTACATCCCTAAATCCAATTCCTAGCTGGGCCAGAGCTGAAACAGAACAAATGTAGTAGGTTCAGGGATGCCCTGCACTGCACTGAATACTTGTGGTGGGTTAGGAACTTCCCTTCCCCCCCAGTTAAAATTTACCAGATCAGCTCAGACAGCCTGGAAATAAGATAAGCCTCTACAGGCATAGACACAAGATATATTTACATGTATTTACAACTATATGCAATTGAGAAATAATACAGAAATCCAATCCCCACCCCGTCCCAGACAAAGAAACAGCACAGAAGGGGCCCTCTCTCTCTTTCCAGATTGAAAACAACCAGCAAGGCTTATGTGTTATCTAGTCAGCCAAGGTTAGTGGAAAAGTTTAGAGAGAGGAGTGAAGGGATCCAGTGCCCAAGAGCAAAGAAGAAAGACTTGTTTATATTTTGGCATTTTATCCCTCTTAGCAAACCAATGCATGACAGAGACTCTTTCATTATTATTCTTTTACAACAAATGATCTAATTTCTCTTATTAGAATATTCCACTAAGCCTTAAACCACTACAGTACTGCTGGTCCTCACAGTTTTGTGCCTTTCACTTCTCAAGCAACTTACTGTAGACTCACTTTGGTTGAAAAAAACCTTTAAGATCATGAAGTCCAACCATTAATCCGGCACTGCCAAGCTTAATGTTTCTGTAAATCACACCCTGAGACTGCCACAGCCCACAGTTGGTCGCTATCAGCCAGGCCCCTGCCAGAAAGTCTGACAGCAGCGTTTTGCATACCAGCAAATTCAGATGTGCATCGTGTGTGTTTCATCTCAGACAATGTGTTTAGGCTGAATAGAGTCTGGCCTCCTCCAAGCCCAAAGACACACCACAAACCAAAGACATAACATGCTTTACACTCAGCTAAACACTCTGCATGGGTTCTCAATAAATAGATTTATCTTGCCTTGAATTTACTGATGTGGATGTTAAACAGAGTACCAAATTAAGTTGTTGCTATACAGCTTCTTCCAGTTGTTCTCCTTCTGTTTTTTTTTTTTCAGTATAATCCTCACTAGCTTTTATAAACACTAGAGTTTAAACCTGTAAACTGCCATTCAAATGTATTTAACATGGGGATGGTTTCATCAGAATGGAATGAGAAATGGTCAGTTTTAGTGTGAGTGACTTTCCAAAAGCCAAAGAAACCAGTCTACAAGAAGTGGGTGCTCAAGATAGCCTTTAGCTGGCTTCTCTGACAGGTAGTTGCTTTTGAAAGATCCTCTGAGTCCAGTTACATCTCACAGCAGGGAATCCTTACCTTGCTTTCACACTTTATAACACAACAGGTATCATCCATCTGAGGTGACTGTTGTGGTCAGTCTCTAGATGTGAATGTTAAATTATGAATGTCTTAAACCTGACCAGAATTGTCCTTCCACCTCTTAATGAATTTTCCTTTGCTTGGAGTTTCAGCACCTATAGATGGTCATTTTTAACGCTACATAAAATACCAGAGACTAACACCACAGGATCACAGAAGCACAGGACTACAGGATGTTAGGGGTTGGAAAGGACCTCCAGAGATCATTGAGTCCAACCCCCCCTGCCAGAGCAGGACCGTAGAATCTAGGGCAGGTCACACCGGAACGCATCCTGACAGGGCTGGAAAGTCTCCAGAGAAGGAGACTCTACAACCTCTATGGGGAGCCTGTTCCAGTGCTCTGTGACCCTTACAGTAAAGAAGTTCTTCCTCATGTTGAGGTGGAACATTCTGTGCTGTAGTTTATATCCATTATCCCTTGTCCTATTACAGGGCACAGCTGAGAAGAGTTTGTCCTCTCCTTCTTGACACCCAAGCCTCAGATATTTATAAACATTGGTCAGATCAGTGTGAACTGTAGCCTGGTTGATTCTATGATTCTATGATTTATAGATTCTATCTCTGACGGGGAGACCACTGGCTTAGGTCTAGATGCTAGGCTGCTAACTCTGTTGCTGGCTTAGGATAAAAACAAGCTACTTTTAAAATACTTCACATTATCAGGTAATTTTGTGAGGAATGTCTGTGGGTGGATGGAGCAGACAGCAACAAGGATGTAGCAGCACGTAATTAACTGATTTGATGTTCATGTTATGTTCCAGAAATGCTGGGGCTGTTTAGTTTGAAGAAGAGGAGGCTGAGGGGAGACCTCATTGCTATCTACCTGACAGGATGTTGTGGAGAAGCTGCTGCTGGTCTCTTCTCACAAATAAATAGTGATAGAACAAGAGGGAATGGCCTCAGCTGCGACTGGGTAGGTTTAGACTGGACATTAGGTAATTTTTTTCACAGCAAGTGGTCAGGCATTGGAATGGGCTGCCCAGGGAGGTGATCTAGTCTCCAATCCTAGATGTGTTTAGAAGTTGTTTGGATGAGGTGCTTGAGGATATGGTTGAGGGTGTACCTTATAGAGTAGGGATACTGATTGGACTTGGTGATCCTGGGGGTCTTTTCCAACCTGAATGTTTCTGTGATTTTCTGAAGAGAGGGGAAAAAAAAGATAAAAAAGAGAAAAAAAAAAGAAAAAAAAGAAGAAAATAAAATATCCTTACAACAAATATGTTGCTGGTGTTATGTTTGTCCCTCTACTACTCCCCTCTATACTGGACAGACTACTCAGAATGTTAGGAGCTGGCTGGTGATCTTCAGGACTCCACGTGAGATCTAAGGAAATCAGGCTGGCTGAGAGACAGCAAGACTTTACATTCCTACAACTCAGTCATGGAAACAAAACTTGTCTAAGATGAGTCAATTAGCCAGGCATGCTTAGTTTTCTTTGCTAATAGTAGCCTTGTTTTCCCCAACAGGGTCAAATGTTAAGGCCTGTTTGGTTTTGTGGCTGTACTCTTTAGTGTGTTTGAAAGCCATTACCATGCATAAGGCATTTGTGCCAGAAACAGGCTAACTAAAGGCTGTTTGTAAAGTGAAATACTCATAGCAGTTCCTCTTCTTCTTGTTAAGTCAGTGTGGTTACAACAGCCCTCTGGGCTTCAGAAATTCCAGTTGCAGGCCACTCAGTTATAAGGTGCTTTAATGTTGATGCAGAAGTAACTTGTGGCTGACATAGGTGACAGCAGCATCTCATATAAAGCAGAATGTTGATGCAGAAGTAACTTGTGGCTGACATAGGTGACAGCAGCATCTCATATAAAGCAGAATGTTGATGCAGAAGTAACTTGTGGCTGACATAGGTGACAGCAGCATCTCATATAAAGCAGTTCTGAAAGACTGAGAGAGTTGAGGCTGCTCAGCCTAGAGAAGGGAAAGCACAGGAGAGACTTCATTGCAGCCTTTCAGTATTTAAAGACCTAAGGGCCTAGAAGAATAATGTGGACATTCTTCTTTTGCAGTCTGTTGCAACAGAGCAAGAAGCAATGGTTTTAAACTAAATGAGGGGAGATTCAGACTAGATATAAGCAAGAAATTTTCCAGTGAGGGTGGTTGGACAGTACTGCAGGTTGCCCAGAGAAACGGTAGATGCCCCATCCCTGGAAGAATCCCAGGACAGGTTGGACAGGGCTCTGAGCAGCCTGATCTAGTCTTCCCCTGATTGCAGGGAAGCTGGACTAGATAACTTTTAGAGGTCTCTTCCAATCCAAACCATTTAATGAAAATCACTGGCCATTAGGAATCATTCAGCACCCCACCAGCTCACTGCTCCAGCTGCAGCCAGGACAGTGAGTGCACACTGCACTGGTCTGCATAGGGCATATCCCCTTCCCAGCAGCAGCAGTTCACAGAATCACCAAGGCTGGAAAAGACCTCTGAGATCATCAAGTTCAGCCTACAACCAAACACCACGACATCAGCTAAACCATGACATCAAGTGCCACATCCAATCTTTTCTTAAAGACCTCCAGGGATGGTAACTCCACCACCTCCCTGGGCAGTCCTTTCCAGTGCCTAATCACCCTCTCCATGAGGAAGTGCTTCCTAATATCCAACATAAACCTCTCCTAGCACAGCTTCAAACCATGCCCTCTTGTCCTGTCACTGGTTGCCTGGGACCTAGCAACAAGACAGTTTGTTTCTGTGAAGTTCTTCATGCCTCAGGCACACTGTGTGCAGAGAGAGCGTACCCTTTATACGATGCAATCACCAGGGCTTACTTCTGAAAATCATACCATCATAGCATAGTTTGGGTTGGAAGGATCCTTTAAAAGTCATCCACTCCAACGATCCTGCAAGTGAGCTTGGACATCTTCAACTAGATCAGGCTACTCAGAGCCCTGTCCAATCTGACCTGGAACATCTTCAGAGATGGGGCATCTACCACCTCTCTAAGCAACTTGGAGCAGTGTTTCAACACTCTCATTTTTCCCTTTTATGCAGCTAAATCTCCCCACTCTTCATTTAAAACCTTCAGCACTTCCCCGTCACAACAGGGCCTGCTAGAAAGTGTGTCCCCATCTTTCTTACAGTCCCCTTTTAAGTACAGAAAGGCCTTCTCTTCTCCAGGCTGAACAACCCCAGCTTTGTCAGCACATCATCACAGCAGAGGTGTTCCAGCCCTCTGATCATTTTTGTGATCCTCCTCTAGACCTGCTCCAACAGATTCAAGTCCTTCTTGTATGGAGGACTCCCAAGCTGGATGCGGTACTCCAGGTGGGGTCTTACCAGAGCAGAGTAAAGGGGCAGAATCCCTTCCCTTGACATGTTGGCCATGATGCTTTGAATGCAGCCTGGAATACAGTTGGCTCTCTGGGTTTTGAGCACACATTTCCAGCTCAAGTCCAGCTTTTCATCCACCAGTACCCCCAAGCTTTCTCCAAAAGGCTCCTCTTAATCTCATCATCTCCTTGCCAGTAGTGATACCAAAATTTGCCTCAACCTAGATGCAGAACTTTTTGTTTGAAAAATGTGACAGTGAGAAAAAGGAGATAGTGTTCACTTACAGATGTGGCCACTGATGCTACAGCAGTGGCACTCTCTGCCACTCAGTTCAAGGGGTGCAGTCATCATCCTCTCGTGGGAGGCTAAGGCACATTAAGTTTGCAGATGACACCAAGCTAGGAGCAGGTGTGGATCTGTTGGAGGGTAGGAGAGCCCTGCAGAGGGATCTTGACAGGCTGGATGGGTGGGCAGAGGCCATTGGGCTGAGATTTAACAAGGCCAAGTGCAGGATTATACACTTTGGCCACAACAACCCCAAGCAGTGCTACAGACTGGGGACAGAGAGGTTGGACAGCAGCCAGGAAGAAAGGGGGTACTGGTAAATAGTAGCTGAACATGAGCCAGCAGTGTGCCCAGGTGGCCAGGAGAGCCAATGGCATCCTGGCCTGTATCAGGAACAGTGTGGCCAGTAGGACAAAGGAGGATATTATTCCCTGTACTCAGCACTGGTCAGGCCACACCTTGAGTGCTGTGTCCAGTTCTGGGCTCCTCAATTCAAGAGAGATGTTGAGATACTGGAACGTGTCCAGAGTAGGGCAACGAAGCTGGCATGGAGGGGCCTGGAACACAAACCCTATGAGGAGAGGCTGAGCGAGCTGGGGTTGTTTAACCTGGAGAAGAGGAGGCTCAGGGGAGACCTTATTGCTCTCTACAACTACCTGAAGGGAGGCTGTAGCCAGGTGGGGTTGGTCTCTTCTGCCAGGCAAGGGGACACAGTCTCAAGCTGTGCCGGAGGAGGTCTAGGCTGGATGTTGGGAGGAAGTTCTTCACAGAGAGAGTGATTTGGCATTGGAATGGGCTGCCCAGGAGGTGGTGAAGACTGGATGAGGCACTTAGTGCCATGGTCTAGTTTATCAGATAGGGCTGAGTGGTAGGTTGGACTGGATGATCTTGGAGGTCTCTTCCAACCTGGCTGATTCTATGATTCTACCTTGTGCTGGTGAAGGGGAAACCCCATCTGGCAGTTAGTATCCTTTCTCTCAAAAGAGCTTCTCTTCTGTCTCCAGCATCAAGGTACAATCTGTATTTTTAAACTGGTTGACTCTATGATTCTATGATTAGTGCTCTTTCCTCATCAGTCAGGCACCATATAGCAAGGGAGGGGATGCTCCTCAGCTCCTCCATTGAGCAGGCAGCTTCATTAGTTGCAGCTCTTTCACTGGAAGGGCAATCTAAGTCTGAGAGAGACCCACTGCTTTAGCCTAAGCTGGCTGCAGGCAGTTGCTAGCAGAAACAAAATCAAGACTGAAAACAAGAAATCAGGCTGCAAGCCAGTGCAAGCTGAAGAGAACATAAAGCTGTAACCGGGCTGTTGGGTTGCCCAGGCACAGAAATGCATCATCCTTTTCTTCATACCCGTTATCCAGCGTTAGGTGTGTCCCTGGTGTGCAAAAACGGTCAAGAAGCACGTTTTCATCTGGACACCAGACAGTTTGTCTCCACCAAGTGGGTGGTTCAGGAACCATTTTTGACATGTAGAGGTTTAAATTCTCCTTCTCTGTTTATTCCCATACCTATAATAATTGGCAACTCTTTCTTTCTTTCAGCATTGCAGAGCAAGAGCTCACACACCTTATGCTAGTTCTGCTGGACTGGGTCACCAGCTCCCCTGTGGATATCCTGTTTTCCTGTGGATGGTTGCTCCTCCTTAAGACATCCTCAGACTCTGATCAAAGATCCAGAAGGTATTAGATATGAAGACATCAGACAGCTCAAGCAGATTAGAAAAGACACACTCAAAGAAATGCAACCCAGCTTCTTCCTCCTGCCCTTCTGAAAACTGGCATGGTGAACAGAATCCTGAGCACTTGTCATAAAAGAATCAGAAGGACAAAGAGACCAAAAAAGTAGAGAGAGCCTTTGGAAATCCAGTTTACCCAGTCTTCTACAAATTACCCTTTTTACATAGTTGCACTTTTGTACCTACTCCATTCTCTCTTGCAGTTGGAAACTCTTCAGGTTTAATCCTCATCTGATGAGGAAATGACATCTCTAAGCTTCAGCGAGAGCTGCACGGACTGTGTCGGTGGAGAAGTTGGTACTATACAGTTAAGCCTTGCACACCAATTAAAGGAAAACAAAAATGTGTGGTCTGTTTTTTTCAACTTTATGCATTCTGCTGCCTTCTTGGTGGTTTCATTCAGTTTTACACTCAGCTAAATGAACAACTGAAAAGATTCTGCACCAGTGACATGCCAAAAGCTAAGGTCAGGAGGTCAAACTAGATTATCTTAATAGTGCCTTCCTCCCTTGCAATCTGTGAGCACAGGTTTTATCTGATAAAGCAGCTGAAGTATTTCAGCAGCATTTGGATCTTGAAGACTGCACATATAATTAGTCTTTTAAAATTCTAAACTCTCCTTTTAATGGATGCCTTTTAATCCTTACATTTAAGAGTAAGAGCTGCGTTTGATCTAAGGCAGTGGGCAACATCTTTGGGTAATCAGAGAGACCATTTTTAGGGTTGAACAATATGTTGTGTTTTTTCAAGATGTTGTTCCTTCTGTCAGTGGAAATAGCTGAATGAAGGGCCAAAGGACTGTCCTCTTTCTCTCCTAAAAGAGAGATAAAATGTGCTGATCTTGCATGTTTTCATCTGGACACCAGACAGTTTGGCTCCACCAAGTGGGTGGTTCAGGAACCATTTTTGACAGGTAGAGGTTTAAATTGCGCTTCTCTGTTTATTCCCATACCTGTAATAAATGGCAACTCTTTCTTACTTTCAGCATTTCAGAGCAAGAGCTCACACATCTTATGCTGACTAATTCTGCTGGACTGGGTCACTGGCTCCCCTGTGGATATCCTGTTTTCCTGTGGACTGCATCAGGCTTTTGGTCCTAGACTTTCCTCTATTAACCTACTGTGCTTGGAGGGGAAAAGAAGCTTTATGTAGTGTGGGTGATGATTCAAAGGCAATGGAGGGAAGAATATCCAGCAGGCATACACTCATCAACATGATTAGATCCACAGAGTTTTCCTCAATGAAGTTCTGACAAAATTAAGGGTGGGCTTTTTTAAATCCAGAGTGTAGTTTGTCCAAGTCTCTGGGTGGGATTCATCCAGTGATGTTTTCTTTGAGGAAAAACGTCAGCAAGTTGTTCTGAGTTGTTCTCTGCCTCAAAAAAAATACTCTGATACAAGAGTATCAAGATGTGGCCCAGTTGTGAGAGGCATGTGAGCTGCGCCCAACATTTGTCAGCTTTCCTGGCTGGGGCAGCCATCAGAGCCACTGCAACTGTCCAAGGAAGGTGCGACTAGTTTGAAGGAATGAGGGCCAAATAATGTGGAAAAGATTCACCTTCTGCATTAAGACAGCAATTTCATTGTGCAGGCCTGAGGACAAGTGGTTTGTGCCTTTGGTTTGCATAATTATGGGTATTTTTGCTGCTTTCATTACCTTCTCCCTTTAACTGGACCCATGAATGGATTACACATGCAATTGGCAACACAGTGGAAGTAACAACTGATGATTTCCAGCACTTGAGAGGAAGAGGAGGGGGCAGTTCCTAGAATCATAGAATGCTAGGGGTTGGAAGGGACTGCAGAGATCACTGAGTCCAACAGCCCTGCAAAGCAGGATGACTTAGGGCAAGTCACACAGGAACACCTGTTCCAGTGCTCTGTCCCTCTCACAGTAAAATGTTTTTGCTCATGTTGAGATGGAATTTCCTGCAATTGAGTTTATGTCCATTGTCCCTCATCCTGTCACTGGATATCACTGAAAAAGAGAATGGCTTCATCCTCACAAGAGCCACCCTTCAGGTATTTGTAGACATTGATAAGGTCCCCTTATATGAGGGACGTGGGGCTTTTTAGTCTGGAGAAGAGAAGACTTAGAGGGGATTTAATAAATATCTATAAATATCTGAGGGCTGGGGTTCAGGAGAGGGGGACAGGCTCTGCTCACTTGCTCCCTGTGAGAGGACAAGGAGGAAAGGATGTAACCACACAAGCGGTTCCACCTCAACACAAGAGGCAACTTCTTTACTGTAAGGGTCACAGAGCACTGGAACAGGCTCCCCAGAGAGGCTGTGGAGCCTCCTTCTCTGGAGACTTTCAAGGCCTGTCTGGATAGGCTCCTCTGTGACCTGAGCTAGATTACATGGTCCTGCTCTGGCAGTGGGGTTGGACTTGATGATCTCTTTGGGTCCCTTCCAACCCCTAACATCCTGTGATCCTGTGTGATCCCCTTAGGTTGTTGGTCTGTCCCATCTGGAGAGCAGTCTGCAGGAGCCAGGCAGGCATGCCAGAGCGCAGGCTTCAAACACTACTCTGTGTGTGTAGGATATTATAGCCTCCTCCCTGGTGTTGCTAGCTGGCTTTTCAACCAGGTGCTAGCAAGTGCCTCAAAAGAGTTCAAATTCTTCTTTTATTCTTCTAGGCACCATTCATTGAGCATATTTTGTTAGTTTTGTGTATATACAATAATGCACTTTTGTCAGCCTCATTCTGGAGCACTGACCAGAAAATAAAGCTGCATAATGATGGTGCCAAATCCAGGGGAAATCAAGCTTCAGCTAGGTTGCACATGTCCCTCTAGGAATGATCTTGTGAGTTTCTGTCACTGACATAGAAAATTGAGAAGGGGTTGGATTTTTGTGCTTTGGAGGGTGAAGGAGAAACGCAGAATCACAGAATGGTGGGGGTCAGAAGGGACCAAATCCCCACTGAAGCAGGATCACCCAGAGCAAGCTGCCCAAGGTCACAATGTACAGGTGGGTTTGGAATCTGTTCAGAGATGGAGACTCTGTAACATCTCTGGGCAGTCTGTTCTAATGCTCTGTTCCATTCACAGGAAGAGATTCTACCTCATGTTCAGATGGAACCTCTTGTGTTCCAGTTTGTGCCCATAGCCCCTTATCCTGTCACTGGACACCACTGGAAAGAGACTGGCTCCAGCCTCTTGACACTTGTCCTTTAGTTATCTATAAATATTGACAAGATCCTCTCTCAGTCTTCTGCAGGCTAAACAACATCATGTCTCCCAGTCTCTCCTTGTCAGAGAGATGTTCCAGTCCACTCATCATCTTCGTAGCTCTGTGCTGGACTCTCTCTGGTAGTTCCTTGACTCTCTTGAACTGGGGAGCCCAAAACTGGACATAGGACTCCAGGTGTGACCTCACTAGGGCAGAGTGGAGGGGAAGGACAACCTCCCTCGACCTGCTAGCTACACTCATCTTAATGCACCCAAGAAAAGAATACTTTCAAACTAATTTTTTTGGGCCAGAAAACAAAGACAAAAAACTGGCTTCAGTGTTGTCATGAGTAGTCTCATACTGCCTTAAAAGGGCCAGGATTTCATTCATGGGTTTTTAAGGCTGGAGCACGGTGAGTACCTTACAGCAGAGCATTGGTATTTCACCCACAATGAGGGCTGCTGTTAATGACACCAGAGAGTGATTTATTTCCCACCCCCTCTCTTTTTTTTTTTTTCTTTACATCTGGCATTGCTCCTTCAAGCAAATTAATGTCTGATCCATTTGCATTTCTATGTATCATTAACCCAGACACCTACTGATGGGCCTAAAGCTCGAGTCTGCTAGCAAGACTAAACCCTACTAATGCGCTTTTCCTAATGCACTGAGGGAATCTGGAGTCTCTCCTTTTGAAGCTGACTCGCTGTTTTGACTAATTACTTCTGGTAACAGTTAATAGCATTTTGCAAAGGCACTTCATCTGCTGACAGCAGATTGATGTAACGAAGGGACACAGTTTGCTTTTGCAAAGGGAGCATCGGGAAACCCATTACCAGCTTCATTAATCTGTTAATAATAAAATTAAAGTAGAAATAAAATGTGACAAATAGGCTTCTGTTGTGAAAGGCACTCTAACAGGAGGCTGCAAAGAAAGGTCAAAACAGACCCTGATTTCTGCTGTGTTTTAATAGCAGAATCAGAGGAGAGCATTGTAGAAACACTGTAATTAATCTGGCAATACTGTAATTGTCCCCAAATGACACAGAAAGAGATTGTCAAGTGATTTTTTTTTTCTTTGAGAGCATTTACAAAACCTGGAACATAAAGCTTTGTCACACAACATTTAAGTGCTAATCCAATTTCCCAGGAAGCATTCAACAGTGTGGCTACAGTGGATGGGCTTATTTGCACTGCCTGTGTACTCCCAGCTGCTACCTTAGTCGAAACTCAAGTTTACAGCCCTCCCCATAGACAGGGGAAAAAGGAGGAAAGTCCTGCAGGTGCAGGTTTTCTAGCAGCAGTCACAAAACCCGAAGTGGCAGAGTCACCATTCCTGGAAAAGTCTAAAAAAAATGTGTAGATGTGGTGCTGACAGTTGTGGTTTAGTTGTGACCTGGCAGTGCTGGGTTACCAGTTGGACTTGAACTTAAAGGTCTCTTCATCCAAAACAGTTCTATGATTCTATGACACTGGAAACAGGCTTCATGGAAGAGTCAAAATAAGCCCGACTAGTCACCCCTTTTCTGGCAAGGACAAGGCTGGTTTGGCAGCAGCCCATGTTTAAAATAAAAACCGTATAAAATCAGCTTACTGTAAACCCTTTCTTTTAGGGCTGTCCCCCAAACCTTTTGGTGTGCCCTGCATCTCTTATATCAGCCTCTCTAGCTACATCCTAAGGCAGCAGAATATCTTAGCCTAACCTCTACGCTTAAATAACCTTCCTGCTGGGATCTTCAGTTATTACCACAGAAACAAAACTGCTAAGAATGAGAGTGACTCCAGCCTCTCCAAGGCATGAAGAGAGAAAAAATGTCCAATTTGTCTAAGTTCCTGCTTATTACAGTTGAGCAATTGCCCCACGAGCAATCAGTCAAGGAGGATAATTTTTGAGGGCACAGCTGCAATGAACGGAAGGCTCCCTGCAGCCTGGCAGAGCAGCCATCTGCTGGGAGCACCTGAACCAAAGGCACACTTTTTAAAGAGCCCAGCCAGGCAAACAAATAGCTAAACACGTTAATGTTAGGTATTTGAAGACAATGGCCTGTTAAGCCAGGTGGGATGAGTATATGGAAAACAGATAGCTCTATTTTAAAATTCAGCAGGAGGAAAAGAAGAAGGCTGTCCTTTGTGTTCAAGCAAGCCAAAAGGAATCCCTACAATCCTCCCCTCCTCCAGTCATTTTAGGGATAATCTCACACCTCAAAGAGATCCAGACTTTGAGAAGCACCACATGGAATTAATTCTGTCAGGAAAAGAAGCAAGGGGCGAGAGAAGATTAAAAGGAGGGGAAGGAGGACATGCTTGGAGTTCACAGTTATTTGTAGGAGCCGTGAAGAGTATGGTGAGGAATTGCCCCCATGGTGATGGGCTGGGGTTGTGGGAAAGGCAAGAAGCCTGGTGCAGATGCCCATCAGTGTGAAAACACTGATAGACTGGGAATTGGATATAACCTGGGCTTAAAGACCAGCAACAGTTTGAGTAGCTCAATGAGTTATTAGGCAGAGCATGGGAGGAAGAACGGGGAGAAAGAAGAGTTTACTGCCATCCATTTCAGCACTCCAGTCATGACAGTCATCCCACCATGTTTCTGTGATGGACACTAAGTCATAGCTATCCTGCTGCATAATGGCTTCAAGTTCCTCCTGTTTGTTGCCCATGTTGCATGCACTGGTATAGATGCAGTTGAGTTAGGCTATCAATTTCACCCCCAACACTGGCAGGCCATTCCTAGGCTCATCTCTAGTGAGGATACTTTTATATCCTTTCCCCTTCAAACCTAAAGCCCTCAGTGAGCCCTGCAATTCATGGACAAGAATCCTATTTCCCCTTTGAGACAGCTGGAGTCTATCTGTTGCCAGCAGCCCCAGTGCCATATGAACCTCCCCATGATCAAAGAAACCAAACTTCCACCACTGGCACCACCATATGTCTATTCCTGCTCCTTATAGTATTCCTCCCTGCCACTGAAGGGACAGAGGAAAACACTATCTGTGCTTCTGATCATTCAGGCAATTGCTCCAGTGCCCTGAAGTCGCTTCTGACCGCTCTGGAAGCTCTCTCCACACCCTCATGATTGCCCACCTGCCTAACCAGGTCAGAGGGCCTACTGAAGCAGGGAGTTTCCTCACAGCTAACCCAGGCCCCAGGCCTCAGGCCTCTAGCAGACTTCCCTGCACAATGCATCTGGTTGGCAAACTGAGCCCTCGGTGCCACCTAGGAGGGAACTGCCTACAATTTTTCTCATTTTATTCCTTAACAGAGGCAGGCATAATGCATGAGGCTGACTGACTCACCCCAAGCAACTCACTGGATGCATCTGCTTCTACATCCTCATTTGCCTGCCCCCCACGTTCCAGAGCCCCATATCGTTGTGTAAGGGCAACTGGGAAGGTGAGGAAGGCTGGGACAGGATTCACCTGCTGCTCTGTACAGGAACCTGTTCCTATCCTCCTTTCCCTGGTGTTTGGGTTCCCCTTCTGTCCCGTGGCAAGAGAGGAGGGGATCCTCCTCTGCTTCCTGTGGAGCCACTACCTGCAGCCTTTGCCTCAGGTTGTGGCTCCACCAACCTACCTCCCTCTCATACTCCCTAATACTCCTTACCCTTTCCACCTCCTCTTTCAGCTTTGCCACCAGGCTCCTCAGATCGCTCACCCAACCACACCAGCACCACCCCACCGAAACAGCAGTTACAGCGGGTTTTTACCTGCCACCACCGCGGCTCCTGTCCTCGGCTCCTGTCCTCGGCTCCTCTGCGCCACAGCTGCCGCTGGTCAGGGCTCGCTCTTCCCGCCGGCGGCGGCGGCGGCGGCGCAGGGTGGCCTGCTCCTCTTTTACCTCGCTCTGAACATGCTTTTGCCGCTTAAGGAAGGTTCCGCTGCTGCAAACCGCCGCTCAGGAGCCCTTCGCCTCGGAGAGCTCCGGTGACTTTAGACTGGATCCTAGGAGAAATTTCTTCACTTGAAAGGGTTGCCAAGGCCTGGAAGAGGCTGCCCAGGGAAGCGGTGGAGTCATCGTCCCTGGAGGGATTTAAATAACGTGTGAATGTGGTGCTGAGGGACATGGTTTAGTGGTGACCTGGCAGTGCTGGGGTAGCGGTTGGACTCGATGTTCTCAAGAGCCTTCTCGAAGCAAAATGGTTCTATGATTCCACGAATCTATCATCTGCAGCATTGCAAGAGGGGAGCTTCATACTGCTGCTGCCTCTCTATAGGGCCCTGCAGCTGCCTCCTGTAGAAGCAGTCATGCCCCAGGCTTTTCTTTTGTGTCCTGTTATATAGTATGATTGCTTTCTCCTCCTCCTTTCCAAAGAGTTCTTGATTATAAAATAATACAGAGAAAAATCCTATGCAGAGAATGCATATCCAAGAGGGATGACCTCAGGCCTGAATGCCCAAAGACAGCTCCTCTAGCTCCTGTAGTCACTACAGTGTACTTTCAGAATCAGTATTTGATCCAGTTCCAGCTCTGCGTTTTCATTCCTCAAAAGCAGCAATTGTAATAGCAAAGCCCTGGCCTTGATTTTTGGGGTGCCTCTGGTATTCTAAACAGAATTGTCAGAATGTCAAGGACACACAGGATGAGCTGTAACCAACCCAAGAGAAGTCTGGCACCTATGGCTTTAACACTTTCATTGCCACCTTCTTTCTTTTCCTCTTCAGACTGCAAACCCTTGACTAAAAGGCATTTTTAACTACAGTTTATGTATCCTGTCTCTCTCTAAAATACATTTCTCCATAAAGATAAAAGAAGATGCCAGAGAAAAACTCAGCCTTTGTGTTCCAGTCCTCGTTGCTCACGACCAACAGCACTGAACTTCATCTTTTATTGTCTCTTCAGACACTGGATAATAGAGCACATGTACCATTCTGCATGAAGGATTTGGATTAGTATAAACAAAGCAAAGAACCATTTGCTTTGTGCTGAGAAACTGGAGATCAGAGTGCATATTTAGAAAGTTAATTGCTTTTTTGCCTTTTTTCTTCATTTTTTTCCCCAGTGATGGCAGTGTTTCAGCACTGTGCCCATAGTGCAGTTAGAGATTTTCTCTATTGCTCCACACATACACTCCACACAGATCCAGGTGCCTGCTGCTCTACATGGTTTTCTTTCAACTGTGCCAAGGAACAGCAAGGCAAGAATGGCATCAGGGCTAGCGGGGTTGGGGCTTCATAGATGGGCAAGAGATGGAGTCTCACAGTTCCAAGCACAAACAGGGCAGGCTCAGGAGTACAGCCCAGAGTCTGTTATCTCTGGAGAGGTCCACCATAGCCAGGGAGGACCAAACTGAAACCAAGATACCAGCCTGTGGTTTAGGATCAGGGTCAAAATGGTCCATGGCCAAACAGCTGCAACCAGTGCAGGCAGAACCAAGCAGCAGAGCCTCAGTTGAATATTTTTGTCCAAGCTAAGCATCTACTTGCTTATCTATTGTGCCAGGCTCTTCTATAGGAACAGCTTATCACAAACAGTCCCATACAATCTAAACGGCCGCTCTCTCTCCCCTGAGAGGTTCTTTTTCAGCTCCCCATTAAAACACAGTACTAGGAAATAGAAAACAAGTAAGCTTTTAGCAACAAAAGTAGTTTGTTCAAGTAAGAGTAGAGAGACGTATAGCTGCTGGTAGTTTGGAAAACCAAGCTATGAATGGAAGAGCCCAAATGAGGGATTTGGGGGGTGGGGAAGGATGTGGGGGAGAAAAGAGCTAATGAATCTGACAAAGAATAAAGCAGCAGCAAAAAGCAAAAGTTGGAAGTTGAAGTGTTAAATGTAAGATATGTGTTGTTACAAGGATAGAAGGGAAATTAGGGTCCATAGCCAGCATGGGAACGGTTTAATATGGGATGTTCCCCATTCCTTTCAGTCTTATGTCAATATTTGGATAACTTTCTCCATGGTTCAGTCAAAACTGCTGAGCTTGATGAAGAATTTATTGAATGAGACTCTCTGGCTTGAATTAAACAAAAGATAGAGTAGAGAGTCGTAATGCTCCTTGGGGCTGTAAAATTTATGAGCATATGAATTTATGGGACTGGAGTTTACTTTTAAGATCCCAGTCTGGCTGGTTGCCTGGAGGGGTGGGAAGGACGTAGCACCTGAAAGTATGTGTTGGACAGTGAGCCCCTACTGCGCTCAAAGCTCTCTGTCACCAGTATCCTTAGCTAAGAGCTGGGCCCAATTGATTATTTTCAACAGATTTTCTAGGGGAGAATTTCTGTGCTAAAGTTCAAGCCTGAAAGCTGCCCTGATTTATGTGCTTGACACACTACAAGTAGCGCCACTGAGAGATCAGGGAAATGGTCACCAAGTCAATCACAAACCATAAAATCAAGCCTATGTGAAATCAAAGGGACAACTCATTGCTGCTGAGGCTGAACTTCAGCAATATGAGTCTTGAAGCTTCAAGGCCTAGAAGTATCTGAACAAGTATAGATGACAAAATATCATTAATGGAGCTCTGTTTTGCAGTTGTGAGCACTGTAGTCTCTTAACCAGTTTAAAAACACAGATTGTACCTTGATGCTGGAGACATAAGAGAAAGGATACTAACTGCCAGATGGGGTTTCCCCTTCACCAGCACAAGGTGGAATCACAGAATCAGCCAGGTTGGAAAAGACCTCCAAGATCATCCAGTCCAACCTACCACCCAGCCCTATCTGATAAACTAGACCATGGCCACGTCTTTGTACCTTGCAGCAACTCAGTTCTCTTCTTCCCTCGGCCTGGAACATATTTTGTATTTTGACCCTCATGATCATAATTGCGGTTTTTGGAAGTGTCTTTATACAGGAAACTTACTCAGGGGGCAACATGTGGTGAATGCATATGCTGGAGTTAATGCTAAGGCTCCATAAGTACAGTTAGAATATTTTTCTTGGTTTTGCATTCCTATTTTGGAAGTTCTTATCGTTTCAGCCGTTTAATTCCGTGTTTATAAATACCCTGTGTGCAACTACTTACTCTTGACTGAAAAGACAAACAAATCTTACGTGATTTCACCCAATTTTTGAACATTAATTAAACAATACTTGCTACTCATACACAAAATTAATATTCATAATTGATATTTGATATTAATTTTGCAACAGATGTCATCAGGGCCAGGAGTGTGTCTGTACAGGGAGGGTGTGGAGTCTCCCTCTTTGCAGACGTGATCCTGTGCAACCTGTGAATCTGGATCCTAGGTCCTGTGCTCTAGGTGAACGTGCTTTAACAGGTGGGTTGGACTAGGTGATCTCCAGAGGTCACTTCCAACCACCACCATTCTGTGATTCTGTTACTCTGTGGCCAGAGGATAGGAAGAAAAGTGGGACCACTTGGGTGAAGAGCTCAGGGCTCAGCATGCCTCAACATTTCAGAAGGAAGGAAATAAAGCTCTCACATGTTCAGAAAAGTGGGACTTCGTAACCTTGTGGCCTCTCTGCAAGCAAGGTCACACCAGAGACATCTGTGTTTTTGTCTATAAAGATCTCTGCCTTAAATGTCTCCCTCTAAGGAGGAAGAGAATCAGTCAGACCCCCAGATTAGTGAGTGCTTTGGCAGCCCAGCATATGCAAGAAACATATGGCAGGGATCCAATTATTAAGTCTTCGTTAGGACTGTGAGACCATCCGTAATGGGATTCCTTTTCCCCTTCTCCCTCCTCTCTCCTCTTAAGACTTGCCAGTCTTAATTTCATTTTAGCTCTAAGAGTCTCTTTGCTCCTGACATTTCCTCATGTCTTCGCTAAGTAAACCTATCTTTATGACATTCAATACAATCACTGTGCATCGGTATCAAGCAACTGCTTTTAAAAGATAATCTTCCCCTTTCTGTTATTACCCCTTTATTTCTTCTGCTGTTTTTCTTCTTGGTGAGTTATATGGGGAAGAAATTACAGCTATTTTGTCTCGAGGTTTCCCTGAGGAAGCTTGTCAAAATGAACAGTCTTTTTTACTCAGATTTCCTATACAGATTGAGCAGAAATAAAACAAAATAATTAAACAGCTCCTGAAAGAATTCAGTGACTAAAACCCTGGGGGAAAATAATGGTTCCATCTATGCCATTGTGAAAGCCTTTATTGCTGCACAGTGTTTATGTTCTGCAGAGGGTCTTATGGTGTCATCACCATCCCCATCAGAGCTGAGTGCTTTCCAGGCGTGCAGTTAAGTGACGTGATGAACAAGTGTCGTCTGTTTGTTCTTGGAGCCTCTCCCCACCGGGAGAAACCTGTTCAGGAAGTATATTGCTTTTGTTTGAGGCATATTTTTACTCTTGTTTTTAGTATACTTGTTATCATCTGTTTCTCTTAAAGACGTTTAGTGGCACTTGGGGAATGAGCAAGCCTGCCGGCTGCCCACTCTCCTGAGTGCTTTGTTCTTCAACATGAGAGAGAGGAGAGAAAGAGTACTTGGAAAGTTTTCCTCAGGTTAGAAATCAGAGGACAAATTTCACTCTAGTGATACACATAATCTGGCCCTTACAAACTGGCACAATTAACAACTTCTTGGATCACTCTGCAGCCATGCAAAGTTATGGTTACCTCAGCCTCAAGCACGGTTGCAGCATGGAAACCCCAAAGTTCATTTGTCACATGAGGGTTCCTCAACTTTGGAATTTGCCCTTCTCATTGGATCAAACAGTCCAAAGCTGTTTTCTGGCTTGCATGTTCCTCCTTTACTTCTCAGAGAGTGAGAATTAATGGGCTCAGTCCTCTAAGACACTGATCTTTCTGGCATGGCTTCAGCAAACCACTTATGCAAGTGTTTAAATTTTAACCACACATAGGCGCTGAGTCACTGAGGTTAATGGGACTGTAGAGGGGACTCTGGTGGAATCATCTTCCCTGACCCCATGGCCTGACCTGCCAACATCCCTCTGACTCCTGTGCTGCCATAACTTGGGGATGACCTCAGCACATGTTTGTTTATCCTGGAGTTAAAGGAGTATATGAGGACTTTGCTGGATCTGCCTTAGACTGCCCAGTCTTAAAGTTCAGGTCTCTGCAGAGCAGTCATGATGGAAAAGCAGATGGGTGGGATTGGCTCCATGATTTTGTTCAATGGCAGCCAACTACCTTGGTCACGAATCCCTTCAGGAATTGGAGACCCTTCAGGTCTGTCATGGAGAACCTCTTGGGACAGCACTCCTTTTTTCAGTGACCCACTGTAGTTTTCATTTACCTTCTGAAGGGATTTTGCAGCACAGGGAGGGGAGGCTGGCGTCATGGTTTGGGTACTCAGGTTTATGCAGACCTGGGCCTCAATGGTTTCCTCCACCACTAAGGGTGAGAGGCCAATGTCCTGAGCAACACCTGTGGAGCTCGGGAGCTCTCATGAGTTCTTTGTTCTGTGCAGAAACAGCTGCAAAACTCATCTTAGATGTGATCACTCAAAAAACTTCCACACTGCTAGAAGCAGCCAAAATTGACCCATCTTTTTCCACGGGGAGGTGGGGGTGTGTGTGGAGAAAACAAGCTCCAGTGGTCCCAATTACTCTGCTAGAAAAAAATATTTTCATGTAATGACCTCAGCAGGGAGCAAGCAGCTCCTTTTGTGTATTAAATTAAAATCTCAGGGGAAACATTAGGCCCTGTAATTTGTGTCTCTCAGATGCAATTTAAGTCTTTCATCCAAAAAAAAACCCCAAATCATAGTAACTGAGCACTGTGATATCCAGTAGATTCATTTTCATATGAAGGACAAAAATAGCCAGCAACATGTTAGCAAATTCCACAGGGGGAACAATTGGAATGATAAAAATAATCTGACAGGGGTAGGAGCTTGCAAATACGCTGCTTTATGGATCACTGAGAAGAAAAAGACTGTGTTAAAACACTTTCTTTATACTAAGACTGAGTTGGGGGAAATGTCCCTTGCCTGCTCATTAAGAATGGCGCATGTGAGCAATTTCCAAAGAGCAGAGGCCCAAAATGATGCCTCTTTATATCTGATTTAAAAAAAAATAAATCCCCAAACCCAGGAAGGCTGCTCGCAGGGCAATTTCTTCTTAGGAAGAAATTCTTTACTGTGAGGGTGGTGAAACACTGGAGCAGCTTGCCCAGGGAGGCTGTGGATACTCCCTCCCTGGAGGTGTTCAAGGCCAGGCTGGATGAGGCCTTGAGCGACCTGTTCTAGTGGGAGGTGTCCCTGCCTATGGTGGGGGGGTGGAACTAGATGATCATTGAGGTGTCTTCCAACCTAAACCATTCTATGACTCTATCATTCTATGATAACATAACTTCTGATGCATTAGACAGCCTGAGGGAGAGTAGTCTGTGTGAGCATCAATGAACTGCAGAGAAGAACATAAGATTCCTGATGCTAGATCAAGCTTCGTGTTTTGAGGAGCACACGTATAATTTCCAGGGTGTGGGGCCTTTTCCAAGAATTACCTGTGAGTGTAGGAGAACCCCAAGCCTCAAGAAGCTTCCTCTGCCTGTGTCCTGGGAGAACATTGCTATGTTATAAAATGTCAGCAGAAATGGACCTTACACACTGCTTAGTCCCTAGGGTGGGCAGAGGCTTTCTGATGGGAAAAGCAGCATTCCTCCCCCTCCAGCTGGAAACTTTATCTCATACCGTGGCTTATTGAAGCACACTGATGTATGTGTGCCTCTGCTGAAGTTCACATCTCAAAGAGAAGCAGAGCCTCTCGTAGGCCTCTCAGCAATACCTCTCAAAGCTGTGAGTGTCTCTGCGTAGCCATGATCTGGGTGTAAAGCCACAGGTCAAGGAGAGGGAAGACATGGCTGGAGGCTGGATGAGGCACTTAGTGCCATGGTCTAGTTGACTGGATAGGGCTGGGTGCTAGGTTGGACTGGATGATCTTGGAGGTCTCTTCCAACCTGGTTGATTCTATGATGCTATGACTCTATGTAAAGATGGAAGAACAGAAGGAAGTACAACCAATTATTTATCCAAAGAACTCACAGAGTCTTCACACTACACTGAAGTTCAAGTGATTGTAAAACATCTGGCAGTCTCAGAGCACAGTGGCTTTGCCAGTGTATTAGCAGCTTTGCCTAAAATAATTTTAGTTATAAGCACAGAAACTGTTTTAGAAGGGTTCATCATCTGTTGTTGAAACATTTTGCACTGGAGCTCTTGGTTTTTGCAGTCCCATGATATTTACTGCTATTAACACATGAAAATATGCTTATTGGTCCCTTCCAAAACATATTTTGCTACATACAAATATGTTAGTTGGTATTTTGTACTTAATCATCTTTAAATAAGCAAACTAAGGCCCAGTTCCACAGTACCTACATAATCCATGTGTACATCAGGTACTAATTTTCAGCACGCTTGATGTGTCAAAAAAACCTGAGCAGAGTAAGCTTTCCAAGCCCTGATTGGCAAGAAATTGAACCAAGGCAGGCTATAGCTTAGAAGCAAAACAGGAGATCAGGCCTGTATTATGTATTTTTCTGCATGGAGGTGTGAAGGATGGAGTTTGCAAGGAGACATGGCTAGTGGGTGATGCAGCTTCACTAGAAGACTACCTGGAGTAGACATAGGTGTAGAGTGTGGGCTCTAGAGTACAGGTTATCCTGCTGAGATAAGTTGCACTAGCAAAAATAATTATGCCTCTGCTAGAAGTCTCTTCCAGAGATAGCACAGACTGGGAAGACCTAACACATGGAGATATGGCCCAAAGTATGCAGTTAACTCAGTGAGCCCATGACTCACCATCATTCACTCCTAAACTCTTAAGCCTTTGCAAAGTAGTGAGTGCAAAGATTTGTACCCAAATCATGAAACTGTTGTTACCAAACCCTGTCAAATCACTTTATCCCCAGAAAGCTGCCTGGAAAACAACAGAGGAAGTGTAACAGGTATGTCCACAAAGAGGGGAGAAGCCAGCTCCTGTTTGCTCAGGCCAAGCCCAGCCACCAGAGGAAAAAAGGGCAGACTGTTGTCACACTGATAGGACTGATAACAAGGCCTTCTTTTTATGATTGCAAGGGATATTGGCCACTTTCTTCTGCTTCTTTTTTCTAACTGTGGATACTTCAATGTCGAGTTTATGTCACACAGCCTATGCAGAGCTGATCAACAGGCTGTTCCTGCTGTAATTTTCTCCATCAGCTTGCACTAGGAGAGCACCAAGGAGCAACTCCAAGGACCAAGAAGGAGGTGAACTGGCAGAGAAAAAGGCCAGTGTGTTACATAGGAATTTCTTTGTAAACAGGAGTATTAAAGGGATGGAAAATCACTTCATAATGAATTTGGGAGAGTCTCTCTACAGATTTTAACTGCTTGGTACTATCTCATTGAAGAGGTACTCCAGGCTCAGTGATGCACATTGTTATATAAGCAAAGCACTCCAGCATTGATTTTTCTCTTGCAGAGGATTATGAATCAACATAATTTAAGCAATGCTAAGACTGAGAGTAATGGCCAGCCCCTGAAAGTTTAGCCAAGCTCAGGAGCTTTCTGGACAGAAGCAGTTTTGTATCAGTGCTTTTAATTACATTTGAAAACACAGATTGTCCATTAATATTTAACCTCCAATTATGGTTTTAGGAGGTGGCATTATTGAAAAGCAGTTGTGTCATGAAGATGTGTGCAGAAGCTTAAACAAAAAAAAAAAAAATTGGGTTTACTCCTCTGCAGCCCTTTCAGGAACATTTCCTTGAGTGAGCATGGTGAAACACCGGCACAGGTTGTCCCCAGAGGTGGGGCATGCCACATCCCTGGAAATATTCTAGGTCAGACCGGATGGGACTCTGAGCAGTCTGATCTAGTTGAAGAGGTTCCTGATGACTGCAGGGCGGTTGGACCAGACAGCCTTTGTAAGTCCTTTCCAACTCAAACCATTCTATCATTCTATAAATGAGCAGGTCTGCCAGAAGGCCAGAGGGGCTAACATGTGCACCATCACTCAGTTCCCAGGGACTTGTGAACCTCATGAGGATGTTGTATTCATATGCTACAAGGGTCTAAACTAAAAAGCAAGTAGCAGCTGCTCTGGCTTGCACCCAGAGGCACTCAAAGGATGCAATTGCAAAGGGGTGGCTTTGAGGTGGAAGAGCTGCAGCAGGCTCCCTGCTGTGCCTGCATGTTGCATCCTTTGGCTTTCCTGTCAACAGGACTAAGCAGAAGCTGCTCCAAGGCATCCAGCACCTTCCTGTTGTGCAACACTTACTTAAGCAAGAAGAGGAACGAACCCTCCCTCCACATATCCCTAAGAGCATAAATACAAACTGTAGCTATGGAGCAAGCATTTAGTGCTGGAATCATGGATGAATTTTCTTGGCCTTGCACTTCCCACTGTGGCAATCAGCAGCTATTTGCTCTCTGTGACAGCTGCCAAATTCAGTGACCTTTTGGACAGCAGAAAGCCAGGCAAGGCCCTCCTGGGGCTGGTAGAGTTTGTTGTTTTCTCTCCAGAATCGCACTACCTGCCCCAAGCTGAGAAAACTTTGAGTTTCTTTTGTCTCTCCTCTTGCCTCAAAGCTCCCCTGTCTCTGAGCTGTCCAGATGTGCTGATATCATCCATCAGGCCTTGCATAACTTCTCCCCTGAAAAAAGGGGGGAGAAAGGTGCTGCAGTAGCAGTTCCTAAGGAAATTTATTATTTTAATAAGATCTTCTGAAGCACTCAAACCCAAACTAATAGCTGTTCAGAGACCAGTGGCTTCCCCTGAACTCACTGGATTTCTGGGTGAGCATGGACATTTGGGATATAAAATTGAAAACTTCTACAACTGAAGCCCTAGAAAACATCCAAACCAGATACAGTATCTTGATGAAGGTGAAAACTGGAGTTTGCATTCAGGTGCCTGTTTACTTTTCCCTCTGGACAGGAAAGAAAAGATCACCGGGTTATTACTCTCTTACTAATGGCACCAAATAGCTACAGATACAACATAATAAAATCTCTTGTGTTAGATGTAGGACCAAATTGCAGGGGTACACCAAGAAACCACACAACCATATTCTCCTCTCTGCTTCCTGTACAGCCTCTCTAGACTCGCTGTGGTACTTCTGACTTAGACCAGCATAGGAGGAGGGGGAGTCAGTCACAGTACAGCGGGGCTATGACGGCATTCAATAAAGCCCTGTGCGTCAGGAAGGAGGTGTGCAAAGATCCTTCATGACAGGAACTGAGGATCATAAAGCAGTGACTAGGCAGCAAGTATGAAATTAACTAAAGGATATATTTTTTTTTTTGCACCAAATACAAGTGAGCCACAGAAAATTGCTGTGAGATCTTTTATCACTAAAATTCATCTGTTTTCAGTAAACTGGGTAACTCAGTAGAACAGTGATCCCTGGATGGATGCTGTATTCCAAAGCACCATGTCTGGCTCAGGAAGCCTTTGAGTCATGCACTCACAGAGGTGTTTCAGTCTATTACTTTCCCTGTTCTTACAGTCTTTCCTGGGAATCTGCCTTGGGATGATGTTGGAGGCTTTTGATTTGACCCATTATAGCTCTCTCTGCATGTGGAAAGAGAGTGCTGCAGCATGACACTCCTCCTGTTACAAAAGCCAGACCACAACAGGGTACCTAAGGGATGTGAGTGGATGCATGAGGGATTTGAAGCAGATGCAGTGTAGCACCTGAACGCTGGAAAACAAAGAGCAAAGTGAGCCAAGCCTTTGGGGCAGGATTTGACCCCAAATCTCATGTGCCTTTTTGGTTTCCTGGTTGCTGGTTGACATAAACTCTCCATGATCCCACTGGGGACCCCTCAAGACAGCTCAGCCCTTACTGGGTTTGGATCTCAAGGTAGAAGCTTCAAAGGCTTACCAAATTTTCAGTTATTATTTTTAAATACAAGAAGTGCCCCGGATGGTATTTACCATGCTTAATTTAACTGTATCACATGTCACTAAGCCCAAACCCATGGGTCTTACAGCAGGGCTGTAGTATCATTCCCACAGATCTGTGCCATCACCCTTTACAGGTATGCAGATGAGCATGAGAACTAACTGCTGCCTTTGCTCACACAGAAAACAACTGTGTGAGACATAATCTGCCCAGAAACTGTGATCCTGGCAGAGTTTTATTTGTGGAAGGAAAGAAGACAAAATTTGTGTTGTTTAGGGAAATAGCCATGCCTGTTCAAGTCCAGCAGTAGTGTCCTTGTGCAGAGGTGTGGGATGAGCTGCTGAGATAACTCTGCTCCTCTCTGTTACCTTGGGTGAATGTCCCTGTTTTGAGTTGGATTGGGTATTGCCTTCCTCCTCCTCCATGTTTGGCTCTTGCACCATCACACACTGAATACAGAGCTGTGCAGCTGCTCTCCTCCACTTCTCAACTTCCTTTCTATGTGTTCCCTCACCAACAACCTTTCCCTGGAAGAGACCAGGAGACAGCTGACAGTCCCTATGACGCTGCCAGAGTGCCACTGTTCTTATCTAAAGCCAAGGTAACACCTCAGTATACTTTGACATCTGGTACTCAATCTACCACAAAGTCGCTGGGTCTCGTGTACTGCAATTGTGAGTGATGGGGGAAAAAAGACTTCTCCAGTTCCAACATGCCTTAGCTGCCTTTCTGCAGAGAAGATTTTAAGTATATACTTCAATTTAAAAGCAGTGTTCATTCACAGGGAGTTCAGGTAACTATTAGCCTTGCCTGCATATAATAAGTGTGCTCCATGTTCTGAGCAGTCCCTGCACTTCCTCCACACACAGGTTTGAAGATGAACTGCCGAAGGAAAAACACTGATCTGTCTGTGTAGAGAGCTAAGCCCAGAAAAATAAATATGGACTAATTATTCCTCTTCTGCACCAGTGTGAAATGCTTTTAAAGAGCCACTTCCAACCCTTTTGTTTCAGCCACTCATGACAGAGGAAGCCAAAGAGGCAGCAGGGCCTGGCTGGAGACAAAGCATGTTACCCATCCTGGGGAAAAAACATGGCATGTGCTCATGCTCTGCATGAAGCCAGCTGAACCTCCCTAGGGATGTGCCATTAGCTGGGTTGCTTCCTTCAGGGACCCAAAATTATGTGAGCTGATTGAGGGCCTGCAAAAGGCAGCTTCACACAGGTTTAACTGACCATACTGCAGCAGCTGTAGGAGCTGCACAACTATATCTGACCTCAAGGTGCAAGTTGTAATTTCCTTTTTTTCATGTTTCTTTTCCTCCTCTTTTAGAACTGCACGATCCTTCGGGCCTGCTGGCTGCACTGAGGGATGAGGAACTCAAAATAAGGGAAAATAAGTCAGGTATATTCCTTATTATTTATCACAAAACCCCAAGTTTGGATTTAGCCCTGAAAAACTTTTAAATTGCGTGTCTAAGATCCTTGTCAAGCAGCACCCTGAAGAAAGCATAGCCTCAGGTACAACCCAGTGGGAAGAAGGAGCCAGGCCTGCCAGCTAATTACCCAGCCCACCAGAAAAGCTGCTGCAAGCTCTCCAAGCATGTCCAAGGGCAAAAACAACAAAAGGCAATCTGGTGGGACTGGGATATGGAAGAGGAAAGAGGAATAGATTGTTTCAGAAGGATTAAAAGGTCAGAGGACTTGATGTGGAGAAGTCAGCCCAAATCCACCCAAAGCAGTCAGCATGGGAAAAACAAATCCAAAGACTAATCCTGTTCAGGAGAGCAGTGCATGTCAGAGATGTTGCCCCTCCTCCCACTGGGCATGCCCTGCATCAGAGATAACTTAAGTGATGACCCTCCTCAGATATCTCTCCAGCTGTGACATCATCTCCTGTCACAGGTTGCTCACTCCTTAAATGTAAATACATGGAAACCTGTAGAGGCAAGGAGGAAGCCCATGGGCAAATTCTTCCTCCCCATGCCAAGTACAGGACACTGTCATTCTCTCAAGAGGAAGGCATAGCAGGAAAGAAAAGAGCAAGCTTTCCAGACAGCTTCCATCTTCCAAGGCAGGAGACAGGGAGCTGTGAAGGTGACATACATAAACACACCACAACTAGGTGGGAGTTGGGGTGTCTCAGTTGTGTTAAGGGCTGCATGCATTGCTATGAGTAGAAAATAGGTTGCTTCAAAATGCATTCTCTTTTCCAGTAGCACAGTGGAAAGGAGGGGACATGATGAAGAGCTGTGCTGTGAGCATCCTAAGGCCATGAACTTCCCTGATGGATGTCCCTCACCATAAAGTTATAAAAAGAAATACCACAAACTGCTTTCTCAGCACCTGACAAAGAGTATCCAGTTCCTCACAGCTGGGCACAAGAAACAGCTGCATACTGTCTACAGGCATCCATTGCTCCACATGTGTTTCCAAAAGTTGCTCCTGCACACACCCCCCTACCCCACCAAAGTTTTCATACACCTCAGGTTAGCAAAATAAGCTGTGGAGCAGGAAAGAAACAGGCACCTGCTCCCACTGATGACCCACAAGCCTGTTCATCTCATTTTTCTCATCTAACACTCCAGTCTGAACAGTATATACACGGCTACATTTCCTTACAGACACCAGTTCTCCAGATTCCAGGGCTTTACATCAGCCTCAAAGCAAAGCAACTGGTGATTTTCTTCAGGATTAGGGGCTTGACCCACAACAGCTTTAAATGAAGTCAGCTCTGGATAGTGTCAATATGGCATCTGGATGAAGTGTAGATATGTCTGTTGCTGTGAGGGATCCCTCTAGTTCTAGCAGTGGTTCTTGTGCCTAAAGCAAAAACACTTTTCTAGCCATACTCTGTTGACAAGGGCTCAGCAGGACTGCCTGCTTTGACCCCTCTGCCATCCTGGGAAAGGCATGGTGGGTGATGTGGTTGCTGGCACCACTTACTGGGATAAACCCAACCTGAGGCAACTGCTCCTCAGCTCCAGGCACTAAAATTTGAAGTAAGGCACCACCTAGAGGCATGTGGGGCTGTGGTAAAGCTGGAGAAGACGAACAGGGCCAGGCTCCAGCTCTTTTTTGGAGAGAGTAACAATGTAGTATGACACCTACCAGAGGCTGACAGTTCTCATGTTCCTGTTCCTTATTTTGTCAAAAGAAGTCAAGTAGTTTGAACAATAAGTGCAAACCTGGAAGCCCTCTGAGAGACCAAGCTGTGGCCAGATGGTCTGGGAGGGGGAAATCAGCCAAGAGCAAAAACAGGTGGAATGCCTTAGTTGGGGTATCTTCATGACCCAGGCAAGATGTGCTCAGTTCACTGGTAGCTTGTTCTAGGCTCCTTTTTTCTGCATGTGTGAAAGTCCAAGCCTTCATTTTCGGCTATTAAACAAAGGCATTTTTCTTGCAATTGCTTGTTGTCATCACAGGAGCACAGAATCACAGAATGGTGGAGGTTGAAAGGGACCTCTGATGAATTTTGAATCTCTCCAAAGGAGGAGAGTCCATAACCTCTCTGGGCAGCCTGTTCCAGTGTTCTGTCACCCTCAAAGAATTAAAAGGTTTTCCTCATGTTCAGATGGAACTTCCTGTGTTTCATTTTGTGCCTGTTGCCTCTTGTCCTGTCTCTGGATGCTACTGGGAAGATTTTGCTTCCATCATCTTGACATCCATCTTTTAGATATCTCTGAGAAGATCTCCTTTAGGTCTTTTCCTCTCCAGGCTAAGCAGCAGCAGGTTATCATCCACAATATCACATCTTTTCAGTCTTTAAGCAGCTGAGCAGCCTCTCCAGGATCAGGATTACAGCACTACTAAGGGAAAAAGCTGTTTTTCTCTTCTCTTCCAACGTCATTTCCTTTGGGATCTTGATGTTGAGTGATCAGTTCCCTGCACTGAATGACTTGGGCTCCTGTCCTTGAATTCAGATACACTGTCCAGAACCTGGAGAACAAGTTCCCTCAAAAACATATCCATAAGCCTTAACTTTCTGCCACTTTCTTATTTTCTCATTTCCAGGTTGTTCTTTTCCTTTTTGGAAACTTCTTTCCCCATTATAGGCCTGTTACCACCTTCTCCCAAGTGAGAACTTAAAACATAACTGCTAGGTCTGTGAAGGTAGAGGTGGTTGTGTTTGTTCTATGTATTAGAGTATGCGTCACAAAGTCTATTGCATTACTGAAGTCTGATACTATATTGAAGTATCTCTCCATAATACCATCTGTTTCACAACTGGAGACTAGCCCTGGATCCATCTGTGCCTCCAAGCTGATGATGTTCTACACCTGGTCCCCCTAAAGCTTTTGAAGAAATGTCAATAGTCACTTTAAAGACCCAGAAAAGAGCAATTATCTCAACTCAGTGAAGTTCCTGAGCTTTGAATTTTATATGCTGGGGACACGCTGCACAAGGTAGGTGACCACAGCAGGTTGACTACATGCACCTCTGAGCCCAGGAACATTAACTTTCTTTTTTAGTATCCATAAGGATGCAATACCTCTGTCTGGTGCCCAGTGACAGGACAAGGAACAGCAGGCACAAACATGAACACTGTAACTTCCACCTAACATAAGGAAAAACATTTTTCCTTTGAGAGTGACAGAGCACTGGAACAGGCTGCCCAGAGACACTGTGAAGACTCCTCTGAAGAGGTTCAAAATTCGTCTGGATGTGATCCTAGGCACCCTGCTCTGAGTGAGCCTGCTTTAGTAGGAGGGGTGTACCAAGTGATCTCCAGAGTTGGCCATCATTCTGTGACTTTGTGTGAAATACTTCTGTCATGTACTGGCGCCCAACAAGAGGAGTCACATCTGACCCTTCTTGTGCAAACACTTGAGTGTGTGCTTAAAGCTGTTCTCAAAGTCAGTAGAAGGGGTCACACAGTTAACACCACTGGGCACAGGTTACGTGTTCAAACGAGCCCAGCAACTTGGACCTTGTGATTTTAGCTGCCACATGCGTCTTCTGTTGCAACTGCCTCCCTTTGAAGGCCCCTCTTCCTCAAGGCCTCTTTTAGATTTGCCCCTCTGAGGTTTTCATGTTTCATGCTTCTTTCATTGTGCATGTTGCTCTGGGACTAAGTTAAATGTCAGTGTTCCACTGCCTAGAGGATGCTCAGCTGTATTTGTCATGCAGTGGACCAACATGTCTGCTTCAAGACTGCAGGCTGCCAAGTAACCTTTGAGAACGCCATGCCCTTAGTGATAAGGCCAAAGAAAAGGAGAGGGGGAGGGAAGGCTTTTGTATTTGAAGGAACAGCAGTTCAGATCGCACGCAACTAATCAGCACCTGCTTTTGCTACACTGTACTTGGCTAGGAGGCAGCGTAGGGCAGGTTGCCTATCTGCAAGCAGCAGTTTACCGTAACTGTTCTCCAGGAGCTGGAGGAGGACGAGGAGACTGCGGCTCCAAGGTCTCCTTCAGCAAACGCCTCGCACGGCTGCCCTCTTGTGGGGAGGCCTGGCATTGCGACCCTCGGTGGGAACGAGTTCTCGGTGCTGGCAGCTCAAGTTCTGCAGGTAGCGAATGCTGGCTGCCGTTGCTTATTTCCCAGCTTTTCCGGCAGCGCAGGGCCATTTGCAAGGTCCGAGAAGCCAGGTGATTTATTGCAAATGAGCTCCCACCGGTTCTTTGTCTGTCAAGCACACGCGTAGGATGAGAGCTCTTAACTGGAGAGGATTGTTTCCTTCCAGTAAAACCTCTTTCCTACCAGAGATAGAACTCTCACCTCATTGTAAGCAGCACTTTACACAATCCCAAACAAACTGCTGTTTATGAGAAGTGACAGAATCAGGCAAAAACAGGAGCACAGGAGGCTTCATCTGAACATAGGGAAGAACTTCTTTCCTGTGAGGGTGACACAGCATTGGAACAAGCTGCACAGAAAAGTTGTGGAGTCTTCTCTGGAGAAATTCCAACCCCACCTCGATGTGATCCTAAGCGACTTGCTCCGGGTGACCCTGCTTTAGCAGGGGGGATTGGATTAGATGATCTCCAGAGGTTACTTCTAACCCCCACCATGCTGTGATTCGGTAATGGAAAACCTGTGAAGAGTAGCTGCATCAAAAGGCAGGTGCCATAAGGTGCCCTGAACCCTCCGTTCAAGGGCTGTGGAAGAAAATGAAACAGACATCTGCTAATTAGCAGGCAGTCCAATTTCTCTAGAAAAAGGAAGTAGAGATTTCTCATTTGACTAATCCCGAACCAGTTTCCTTTGAAGATAAGTGAATTTTGAGAGGGTCATTTTGCCCTGTTGCTTTTGACTTCCACTTTGCCATCAAAGCAACCTACAATTAAATAGACAAAGCTTTAAGGCATGTCATATGGCCCCAAGTGCTGTATGGCCCCCCAGTACCAGCAAAGGAAGCAAGGCAGTTTAGTTCTTTTTTTCCATTACACTAAAGAAGTACTTTTCAAATGTAGTGTCAGCTCTTTCAGGAAAAGATGCAATTCTGGTCTCTAGTGCAGGAGAAAAGCTCTTCAGAAATGAGGCCTTTGGATGGTGTGTTTGGCGTTCCTTGAGGCAGGCCTGGGCTTCCTTGCAATTAAATTTCCTTGTTCTAGAGAAAAGTGTGATTTTAAAGTTATTTCAAAAACCAGGGACAAAACTACACAGACAATTCATGGCCAAAATGTACTGGAAACACAATGTCAAACTTTGTTTCAGGCAAGTTCAGACCCTCCTTATTATTCTGCCCTCCTAAAGTAAAATGGAACCACTTTCACTCCATTTCAGCTGGCATGAAGCTAGCTCAGCTTTTCAGAAAGAGTATTTTTGCTAGAAAAAAAAAAAACCAAGTAGATCTGCAAAACTTTGAGGAAACCTGGGCTGTATCAAAAGACATGTGGCCAGCAAGTCAAGAGAGGAGATTCCAGCTCCTCTACTCCACTCTGGTGAACCCTAACCTGCAGTAGTAGTGTGTCCAGTGCTGGAGTCCTCAGTGCCAGAAAGACGTGGGCCTGTTGGAGCAGGTCCAGAGAAGGGCTATGAAGATGATCAGAGGGCTGGAACACCTCCCATATGAGGACAGGCTGAGAGAATTGGAGTTGTTCAGAAGAGAAGAGTTGGGGAGATCACGTCACCGCTTTTCAGTACTTAAAGACAGCTTATAACAAAGATGAGGAGGGACTCTCTAACAAGGAGTGTAGCAATAGGATGAGGGGTAATGGTTTCAAACTGAAACCATTTAGATTAGATATTAGGAATATTTTTTTTACTGTGGAAGTGCTGAGGCATTGAAACAGGTTTCCCAGAGAAATGCTGGCTATCCTATCCCTGGAAGAGTTCAAGGCCAGGTTGGATGGGGCTTTGAGCAACCTGATCAAGTTGAAGATGTCCCTGCCCATGCCAAGGGGGTTGGAACTAGATAATCTTTAAGGTCCCTTCCAACTCAAACCATTCTATGTCTCTATGCTCTGTCAGTTGATGGCTTGAACTCTACTGTGTGTGACATACAGTTCCTGTTTTCACAAGACTCATCCCAAACCCAGTAAGAAACAACTGTGCCTGCCTGTGTCTGCTGAAACTGAAACCAATACTACAGTTATATGGTATAATCCTGTGAGGAAGGGTGGAATATATTTGTCTTTCAATAATAAAAAGATGTCATTAAAGAGATGACAAATGCTGAGGAAAAAAACCTACACTATGGAGTAATTCTTAAGGCAAGAGATGCTCACACAGTTCCAGCAATGGTAACAGGGAAATTACTACTCAGAGTTAGCTAATCTGAACAGGATTAGTCACAGGACAATGCATGTACAGTACTGATAGTAATGACAGGAAAAGTCTTTATCCACAAATTATTTTGTCAAAGCCCTGAATTTGCTCTGCACTATGCCCTACCAGACCATCAGACCAAAGGTCCCACATGACAGATTTCTTACTGAGGCTTCCACCCCCCCAGCCATATGCTTACAGTTATAATGCTGAACACATACAAGAAACTCAGGAATTTAAGTTGCCCTGTTTTTTTTTTTTTTTTGCCACAGCAGATAAATCTGCTCGGAAAAGTAAGGACAGAAAAGACTGGCTGAGGCATTGACCTGCAAAAGAGTTCCCAGTGGTGCCAGCTTAGGTTCTGCTGAGTAGCCAAAAAGGACGTCTGGTGGAAGTTCCTAACAAAGACGTGTCTCAAGCATGCTTAGTGAAAGCAGGCCAGAAAAGCTGGCCTCATTCCTCTGTGCTGTATGTCATATGTAGCAAATATCAACACACAGCCCTGCTAGGCATCTTGGGCTTTTAATGAAACAACCAAACTAACAGCCATGTAAAGGATACTGAGCCCACTGAATGCACAGCAGTTACAGTAAACAGGAAGGCAGTGCGCAGGAGAAGGAAGAAGACCAGGGTCATGAGGAACCTGTGGAAGAGCAGGACCCCAAGCAGAAGACCCTTTCCTCAGGAAATTTCCTCCTTTACACTGTGTGACATTTCTGGTCCAGGATACACCTGTAGCCAGCTCAGGTCAACTGCCTTGGCTGACTCCAAACTGATTATGGCTTGCAGATCATGGCTGGCTGAGGATTCTGTCCAGGCAAAACCAGGACACCATCTTTTCACATTTCTAGAAGACATAATTCATACTGCTTGTATGTGGAACATGACTGATGGAATAGAGCTGAAGACCACACCAAATTTTTGGTTTTGTTTTTTGTCCCTCAAACAAACTTAGAATCCAAACATATTTGTAAGAATATATTACAGTCCTTCAGCAATCGGAGATTCTCTAGGCCAAAAGTGAAGTCTTTGGATTATAACTTCCACTAATATTGTCAGTGATGTGAGAAAGACTCAGATAAAAACTAAAATCCAAGTTAAGCACCACAGTAGAAACTTTTAATGCCAAAGGGCAAGGGATCAAAATTGTTCTACGTGCAGGATCCCGAGCAGCCGCAGCAGAAATAACCCCTGAGCCTGTGGGTGATGGTGCCATCCTGGCACCACGTGGGGCATTCCTCTGTGGTATGTCAGCTTTGTCATCCATGCAAGGCCTTGGAAAGATGGCTTTGGTTTGTCTGCTTTGTATTACACCCACAGATCTTAATATTTTGCCTTGCTCCTGATATTCCACTTGTTGCTCCTGCACAAGCAGAGCACATACAGCACCCTTGTGGAGGAAGTGGACACTCTTCCTTCCATAACCTCCAGGCAGAGATGGGCCATAAAAGTAAGGAAGAAGTTCCTGTTAACTCTCACATGAAAAATACATGAATTCTTTAATTCCAGACTATTTAAGCCTTTTCCCACCTGATGTTTCCCCTTGTCTGGAAATTTGGCTTGTCTTCCAGCAAAACATTTCCCTCCTCTCCAGCCACTCTGTCCCCACCTATGGTGCTACTTGGGGTTGTTGTGGCCAAAGTGTAGAACCCTGCACTTGGCCTTGTTAAATCTCATCCCATTGGCCTCTGCCCACCCATCCAGCCTGGCAAGCTCCCTGTGCAGGGCTCTCCTACCCTCCAACAGACTGACACCACCTCCTAGCCTGGTGTCATCTGCAAACTTACTGATGATGGACTCAATCCCCTCATCCAGATCATCAATAAAGATTTTGAGATGGGGAGAAATGAAGAAAGTTGGTTTGCAAGAAATTCTGCTTCTGCCCATGGACTTTTGTATCCGTAAAGGGATCTAAATCCATTGCAGGCTGGGTCATGGCAGATGAGAAGGGGCGTGAGGGGGACCAGACAGCCCCTAAAAGGAAAATAAGGTGCAAGAGGGGCAGCAAGTGAAGGAAAAGGAGAAGTTATAAAACTTCTGCTTAATTGAGAATTGTGTTTCAAATCTGCAGAAAACAGCCTGTCGTTCCCCTTGTTCCCTAGGCAGAAAGGCAGCTTTACAGTCTCCTTTTATTGTTTTGCTGATAAGCAGGCATTGCACATTTCTGACACTATACAAAATGTCCTTTAGAAAACTCAGCCAGTGCCATGGCCTTTTTTAGCCAGAACACTATAACCAGAGCCTGGCTTGCCAGCTAAGATTTCACTCTGTAACAGGGTGTCTCAGCTGTGGCTTGCCAAGATACCTCAGCTAGAAAGGGAAAAAGCTGCTCCAGGAGCATTCAGGTTCAACCCCTACTTCCACCCTCGCCCAAAAGGACAGGAGTGCAAATAGAGCCCATGGGACAAGCTCACTTGGCATGTACCAGGACAACTTGTGGAGTACATGACATTGTACGATCATGAAAGACTTTGTATTTCCACTCTGCAAGTGCTGACTGGCAGCCAAAGTTTGGTCCTGTTCTGCTTGTTTTACAAGACCTCTGCTGTGACCCATAAGGTTAGATTCCTACTATAAACAGCTATGAGAGTGATCGAATCTTCTTTCTTTGGCAAAATGCCCAAAGGGTCTTTCTGCATGGCATGGACCTGCCCAGTACCTTCCACTGCCCAAGGAAGGATCAGGGGGTTACCCCTTCCTGGGGGAAACCCACTTCCAGGCCTGGCATTCCCCATGGCCTGAAATGACCCATCCAGGCCACTGGCAACCAAACACAGATTTGTTTTTCCATCACTTGAATGAGAAACAGGAATAGCTTAGTTCTGGTTAGTCTCAAGATCTGAAAGTAGGGCTATCAGAAATCGCTGAATCAGAGGATATGGATTTCTGACAACAATAATATTATTGAATTCTTATCAAAAGAAAATGTGGAAGACATTTTTGTTTATTCAGGAAAAAAAAGAAAAGAAAAGAAAAGAAAACAAGACCAGCACCTTGACAGGTCCCTGCAATGTGCTTGTGCTTTGTTACTCAAGGGTAACGTGGATGCAATTTTTTGCTAGCTAACAAAATACTTTCTAACAAGGCATTTTGACCAAGCTGAAAATATCTCACAGCAATGTGAGTCATTTTGGCTTCAAGTGCACATCTGAGAAGAAAGAATCTCAGAAAAAAATCTCTTTTAAGTAATTGTTGGCATGAAACACTCTCTTTAAGTGACTGGCCTGGAAAGGCTGTGCATATTTGCATTCTATATAGAGTGATAGCTATCTTTCAACCCACACAACTGCTTGCTGTTTCTTGGCTTTTTTTCCCCCCTCTTCCCCCTCACCCCCTTTTTTTTTAAGAAGGAAGGAAGGAAGGAAGGAAGGAAGGAAGGAAGGAAGGAAGGAAGGAAGGAAGACAGAAAGAAAGAAAAGAAAGAAAGAAAGAAAGAAAGAAAGAAAGAAAGAAAGAAAGAAAATAAATCTAATTTCTTTCTCAGCTTTCAAATCCTGAGAAAGTTTATTACACCAGTGGTCTATGGTTACTTTTTGTATGTAGGTAGGTGACCTCTGCTGGTAGATTCTTATCATCACTGCAATAATTCACACACACAGAGAGGTACAACAGATACAATTGGTATTCTGCAAAGTGCTGCCCTACATACACAAGAAAATATAATACACCAGAAGGTACAATCCCTGCTCTGAAAAACAGACTCCCACGCTGGAAAGGTGTGGAGGAAGAAACAGTGTACTGGCCAGCTTTCTCCACCCACAGATGTTTCATAGAGCAGTTTTTCAAGAACCTGTGATAAAAAGGTATGACCAGCTCAGAATGGGGCCACTGGTGTTTATTCCACATAATGGTCCCAATGCTCACTATTGCTCGGAAAGCCCCTACACTTCATCCTCTTAGAAGCAGGGTGGTTATAACGAGGGAAGGATTAGTCTCCACTTGCATTCCTTTCTTGTGCTCTTTTCACATACCATCTGCTAACAGCCATTGTGGCAGAAAGGATACCAGCTAAATGGACCTTTATTCTGACTCAGCACGGCTGCAGCCAGCCTGTCCGCTAGGATACAGCAGCACAGGATAATTTGCTACTTGGAAAAAAAAAATGGCCATTCACCTGACAGTTCACAATGCATCTTGCACTTAACAGCCTCGGTCTTTGTGATATCCAAGGTCATTACTATTATTACAGCACAGTGCACGGAAATACCACAAATGCCAAGAGAGTCTTATCTATTTATCATAGGTGAAATTGGCATGCTTTGCAGTACAATGGCTCCACGTCGGATCGCAGGCATCTGAGTTCACTTGAGTTTATTATTTTCAGGGGCTGACTTTCTCTGTGAGGAGCTCCATGGATTTCATGCATGTGCGTATTTGCAAAGGTACTGCTGTAGCCATTTCTCCTCATATGTCAGCTTCCGTACTTGCAGATACTATGACTCAAAAAATGTTTCTTTGCTTTGAGTGGGACAGGAACAGGCTGCCCAGAGAGGTTTACGCAGTCTGTCTCTGCAGGCATTCAAAACCAACCTGGATGTGTTCCTGTGTGATTTACTCTAGGTGTTCCCGCTCTGGCGGGGGGCGGTTGAGTACATGATTTTCAGAGCTCCCTTCCAAATCCTCTGATTCTTTGATTCAACAGAAGGCAGCAAATAAAAACGTGCTAGAAAAAAAAACAACGCACCTTGACCTTGCCAGGATTAGCAGCAGGAGCCAGAGGCTTTCCTCCTCCCAGCCACACACCCCCAGCTTTACAGCCCTGCCGATGCCCACACAGCTCAGACTCTAAAACATGCTGTGCGTCACAGGGCCCCGTCACGCCATGGAAGAACCCGGGGGGGTTATATCCTAACACCTCACCTTTGCCATCAAACCCAAACCGTTTGTCCCCCGAGAGCCCACCGGTCTGGGCATGTGGGGTGCGGCTGGGGTCAGGTGCAGCCAGGCCCTGTTCACTCCGGCTGCCCTCACGGACCCGGCCGGTAGCCCACTGCGTCCCGCTGCCTGGCGAAGGACAGGAGGGGGACACTCGCCAGCTCCTTCCCCTCCACTGCAGCGACAGGGGCAGTGCGGCCAAGCCCAGAGTCGCCGCCGCTCCAAGGGGCGCCACGAGCCTGAGGCGCGGCGGCGACACCTCCACCGCGGGCGGCACGGCTCCTACCGCCGCCCGACCCGGCCCGATATTATAATTAATATAAACAATAACAACAGCGCTGACAATAATCGCAATAATTATTGTTGTTATGGCGAGGCCCAATGGTACCCCGTTGCCGCCCGCCGCCGCCGGGGCGCTGCGGTGACCTCCCGTCCTGAGGTGCGAGGCGCGATGCCATGTGGCGCCCCCTGGCGGTTCGGCCTAGGCGCGGCCAAGCGACACCGTCGTCCCCCCGCCCGCNTTCCTTTCCAGCCCGGCCTTATCTCGGCCCGCACGTTGCCGCGCGGTGACTAATAGCAGAATAACATTGTCTCGGGATAAAATAGCGCCGGGGCTGTTTACCCCGCTCCATGGGGGTTCGCTATAAAAGAGCGTCGGGGACCGCCGCGGCAGCCAGACGCGCTGGGGAGCATCGAGCCGCTCTCTGCCCTCGCTCCCAGCCCCGTAGCCCACGGGACACCGCTGTCGGTCCGCACGGCAGGAAAGATTTTTCCACCTTTTTTATATTTTAATTTTTTTCCTATTTTTTTCTCCCCCTTCCCCGTCTTGTCTTCTCTGCCTGCTATGGATTATTCCCAGATGATCTTTTCGCTGCTCTTCGTGCTCTGCCCGGGGCTGCTGCCGGCAGGTAGGTGCCGGTCCCCAGCCGCAGCCGGTCCTGCGGGGGGAGCCTGACCGCTCACCCTGGGCTCCGTGACGGTTGGCAGGGAGCCTTCACCAGGCACCCCAGGGAGGGTGGCCCGAGGGATGCAGCGGGAGATGCGCGGGGTGCGCGGTTTCTGCCGGTGCTGAGCTCTACCGCTCCCTCCCGCAGCCCCCGAAGCCGAGGCTGACGCCGCGCCGCCCCCCGCCGCTGCGCACCGCCGAGCCCGGCGCTGCTCCTGCTCCTCGCTGATGGACGAGGAGTGCGTCTACTTCTGCCATCTCGACATCATCTGGATCAACACCCCCGAGTGAGTGAGCGGAGCTAGGTGGGGGCTTCTGCAGTTGTTGAGCGCTTCTTCGGTTGGAAAAAGGGAGGAGGGAGAAAGGGCTTACGAAGAGCAAATTCCCTGCAAAAGTGGGTAGGCGAGGAAGGAGCAGTTATTTACACGGCCTCTTCTATTGCTTTTCTCCCTGTTTTGCTTTTCTGCCGAGATCAGCAGTGAGAGTGTTCCCTGGGAGAGAGCAAGCAGGATTTGACCACCTGACTGCCCTGACACACCTGTGTTCTTAAAACCTGGTCAGGAGTATTTCCTTTAGGCGCTGCTCAGAGAAAGCAGTGGGGTACATCTCACTGTGAATCAGACTCAGATAGAAAGCCAAAAGTATGATCTTGCCAGCCTGAATTTGACCAGTTTGTCTTGCAGGCAAGTTAGGAGGCTAGAAGGTTCACTCAGCCATGAGGTGTCTCCGTGTTGTATCCTGCAGCTCTTTGCTGCAGATTAGCACATCTCTTTCTGTTAACGGAGTTATGTCTGTTTCTGTGCTCTCCTTCTCAAAAACTAGTGAGCTAAAGCTAATGCTGCAAACACTGGTTTGATAGTTAGTTCTGCTGCACATTTCCTCAGAGCAGAGAGGACCTATTCCTCGTTTTTATTGCTTCTTTCAGGATTGGTGGTTACCAAAGTTCAAAGAGATGGGATTCTATTGCTTTCTATTGCACAGTGATGCATAGCAACCTCATGAAATTACAAGTAAAGGTTCGTTAGGCTTGTCAGTAGCCATGCTAATGAATATGTTGCAGGCTCATCACAAGCATTTGCATGAAAATTATGACCAATGAGGCATTTCCAATCCCACAACCTTTACTCATTGCAATCAATCCCATTGATAAGATTGCCCAAAATAGCCTGCTGTTTTGAAACCGCTGAGTTATTCAAATGACTTTCATGTTGTCTCTTTGATCATAGGAAAACCGTTCCTTATGGTCTCGGAGGCCCTTCTCGATCCAGAAGATCACTGAAGGACATGGCACCAGAGATGCTCCCTGAACCTAGCAGCAGATGCCGATGTGCCAACCAGAATGACAAGAAATGTCTGAACTTCTGCCAGACAGGAAAAGATCTCTGGTGTGTCTATTGTTGCTACTCTTTAAAAGGCAGTGCATGTGAAAGGGATGGATTGTGGCAGGCTTACTCATTTTGACGCTTGCTGAGCAAATACTCTCTCCAAAGCCTCGCCTCTTACCTGAGTGCTCACACTGCTGTGATACACACTGTGTTATGGCCCAGAAAGATGCCTTAAGAAGCAGCTGATGAGATTCCTCTCCTTGTGGACTTGGTGGGTTTTTTTAACAGCAGCACCTTTTCACTTTTAACAGGGCTCAGTCCACAGTGGAGAAAACCTCACATCACCGCAACAAAGCTGTCATTTGCACTGGACCCAAATGCATGAACCGGCAGTTTGTTGACAGCAAGAAAATGAAGCGGTGAGTTTCCTTCTCATCCTGTTGTAGTTCCCTGGAGTAGCAATAGAGAGCACAGTTCACCTGCCTTTGGGTCAGCGTCGGTTTGGCTGGCGATTTCAGACTGAGAGTTAGAGGAGTCAGTAAGGATACCTTGAGAGCTTCTTGTCGTGGGTTTTTAGCTTAGGAAGACACAGATGCTGAGCTCTGCCTGGAGGAGGCAGTTGTAGGCATAAAGGTGAATCAAACTTAGAAACGAAATAACGAAACACTGAGACAAATCAGTAAAGCCTGTGATTTTAGTGTGTTCATGCACTGCTTTAAACACTTTAAAATGCTATGTCCCAATTCTTCTGCTTCTAATGAATCAGAAGGCTTTTGTTTAGGTGCTTGATTTTACTGGAGGGGCAAAAGATTATTGATCTGCTGGGTTTTGAATATATTGTTCCTTCTTGCTGGTGTGGCTGGAATTTTAGAAAACTGGAGCTGAATTTCTACCTGCCTTATTCCTTACATTGTCTAATAAATCAGTGTGAAAGGAATACAGGATATTAGTGATGGAAGCAGCTGCCAAAAGGCTGATGAAAGGGTAAATGAGATTTAATTAATATTTGGACTGAATTAGGGTCCAAATATTGGGAGTACGTTTCAAGACTGCCCTTTGAGGTCTGTGCATAATAAGCTGACAATAGGCATCATTGTCACTTTGTAGTGCAGTTCAGAGACATCTTCACTGGACATGGTGCAGCTATGAACCTCTCAGAAGTGAACTCAGGGTTTATAGGGGCAGGCTCCCAGATGATTCTGAGACTTAGGCCCAGGAAATCTTAAATAATTTTTGAAAATGGGCCTGCCTTGCTTGCTTACTTACTTGAAAAATGCACCTGCTCATTGCAACCAGGACCAGATTCACCTAGAAGAAACAAAACAATAAAGAACTCTCCATTGTATGTGTGCTGTTTAGGGAAGTTTAGGGCATCTGTATTTGAATATTTTATCTTAAGATTTGCATTTAAAGTCTGAATACAACATTTCAAGTGGCTTAAGTTAGTGTCATTCTGATAAAGGCAGAGCATTCAGCACTTACTGAGGATCTCATGGCAAAAATCTAGACCAAGGGTTTTTTTAATCAACAACTGAATGCTTGCACCCTGGAGATGCATCTTCGTTATTGTAACCATGTATTTCTTATTTTTGCAGGCTGGAGGCCATTGGTAACAGCATCAAAGCTTCCTTCAGCATCGCAAAGCTGAAGGCTGAGCTCCAGAAGGGGCGAAAGCTGAAACATAACAGGGCGAACAAGAAGCAAAGCATCTGGGAAAGCCTGAAAGCATCCTAGTGGAAGATCACCTGAGTCTTACTTCCGTCACCATCGCTCTCAACTCCTAACATTCCATGACAGTGAAGGTCCAAGTGTTCGCGCAGCAGAGCAGAACGCTAAGGAATCCCCATATTTGGAGGTATACAAGCAAAGGATTTAATCATTTTGGAATTCAGATGGATGGGTAGAGGAGGTGGAAGGGGAATCTGTAGCAACATACATGAAAAATCATCTTTCTGAAGAAACGTTAGAGTACTGCTTCTGGAATGTTTACTCATCAGCGGAGCAGCTTTCAGGGTCTATATATCAAAAGCACCTTGCAAGGAAGACCTCAAAGATGTGATTAGAAAGGACAGAAGGCAAGGTCTGAGTGGGCAAACTTCAAAGTGAAAAGCTCGACCTTTTGAATAAAATGCAAAGCCGAAAGCCATAGCGCTCCTTTAATCAGGACTTGCTGCATATATACGTGTCTACCTCGCATACTCTTTGTTGCACTCCTGCTAGAGTATTGTTCCACCTTGTTATTGCCTTTACTAATCATCCGCAACCCTTTGCCTTCTTTTTCAGAAGTCTAGTTTGATTGTACAACCAGCATTATCAGAATGTGGCTTAGACACAGTGGTTGTTTGCATAGTCAGAGTCCTTTGGGTTTGGATACTAAAGGACTCTTGAAAGTAAAATAAACTTCAAGGGACGCTGAGGTTTCCCATAATGAGGATGTTTGGCTGACTGAAGCTCTTATGATAGAGATTGTTGTGTCTTACATGCCACCAAAAATGCACTGAAGTGGTGGTGTACCGGAGGCCCTTGCGAGATCTATTCAGTGCCTTGTTTGGTGGAAATGAGTTGAGACAAAGGGTTGTTTTGAATTATGTCTAAAGGCTAATATTGGGTGAATGTTTATGGCAGCAAATTTGTTCACACTGTTGAATTTGCTGACAGGTTGAGTCTTATGTGCTTATTTTTTTTGTGTGTTTTATATTTATTCACACAAGTTCTTCATTACATTTACCATGGTAAATACACAGTGAAGTAGGCCATATTGGTCTATGCATGTTTTATGTATTTCTGTATGAAATTGGGAAATGCTTTATGCCTATCAAGGTAGATATCTTCATAAATAAATATTTTTAATTACTGTACTGGCTTGTTTTTCATATGCTCTGCTTTACCACAGCCTGTGGCTCCGTGATCATGGAGGTAGATTGCTCCACATACAAAGCTGGCATTGATGCAGTGTGTGCCTGTGGTTGCTTTTCTGTCAGATTGGCCAGATCACAGCAAAGACAGTTTGTGCTAAATATGAGACAACAGATAGTACTTGTTCTAGCTTCAAGCTTCCTCATTAAAACTTCATGGTGAAATTTGAACTGGCCAAATGAATTTATCCTGGAGCAGCGTTCTCATGTGACCGATGTCTTCCATCAAATAGTATAAATTCTAGTGTTGGATTTACTGTGTTATTAAAATACAGCCAATAAAGAGTTGGGTATAGATGAACTACAGGAGGAAATGCACACCCTGAATGCTTTGTGGCCTATATTGGCCCAGGCAGTGTTGGGTTACTTATTACCATACTATGCAAAACATCTCAGCTCTGCTCATGCAAATTTAAAGATGAAGACCTCAATGGAGACTGGCCCAAGCTCAGGAAAGAGCTAGAGCAGTAGTCAGACTTTGTGTCTCCAAACATTGGCCTAAAGTGGTTATAGCTGGAAAGGTGCTTGAAAGAGATAAATGGATAGCGTCATCTCTGATCCTATAGGACAGGGAAAAAGAAGTACAAGAGTTAGTCCATGGATAAAACTGAGCATTTTTGGGTTTTTAAAAAGAACTTGCAGAGAAATACCATTCCTGGTGTGTGATACAAACACAGCAGTCACCAGTGCAAATCGTTCTGGATTTATTGTCAGTATTCATTTGCTTGAAGCATTTTCCATACTCAAACACCAAAAGGCTGAATAAAGTCCTTAGCACATTTCTTTCATGTGTTGTTCTGCTACAGGACTCTGCAGAGGGACCTGGGCAGGCTGGATAGATGAGCAGAATCCAAGGGCATGAGATTTAACAAGTCCAAGTGCCAGCTTCTGCACTTTGGCCACAACAACCCCATGCAGCACTGCAGACTGGGAACAGAGTGGATGGAGAGCAGCCTGGCAAAAAGGCACCTGAGGGGTACTGGTCGACAGCAGCTGAACACGAGCCAGCAGAGTGCCCAGGTGGCCAAGAAGGCCAATGGCATCCTGGCCTGTATCAGGTGTGGCCAGCAGGTGCAGGGAAGCATCCTGCCCCTGTACTCAGCACTGGTTAGACCACACCTTGTGTCCAGTGCTGGCCCACTCAATTTAAGAAAGATGTTGAGGTGCTTGAATGTGTCCAGAGAAAGGCAACAAAGCTGCTGAGGGGACTGGAGCACAACCCTGTGAGGAGAGACTGGGGGAGCTGGGGGTGTTTAGCCTAGAGAAGAGGAGGCTCAGAGGAGAGCTTATTGCTCTCTGCAACTATCCGAAAGGAGGTTGTAGCCAGGTGGGGGTTGGTCTCTTCTCCCAAGCAACCAGTGACAGAAGGAGGGGACACAGTCTCCAGCTGGCCTGTTGCATGTCAGGGACAGTTTAGGCTGGATGTTAGGAAGAAGTTCTTAGGGGAAAGAGTGATTGGCATTGGAATGGGCTGCCCAGGGCGGTGGTGGAGCCCCCATCCCTAGAAGTGTTTTAAAAAGGCTGGGTGAGGCACTTGGTGCCATGGTTTAGTTGACTAGATGCTGTTTGGTGATAGATTGGACTCGATGATTTGAAAGGTCTTTTCCAACCTGGTTAATTATGTGATTCTGTGATTTGGGGGCAGTAATTTAGTGGATAAAAAGCATTGCTGGCAGTCCAGATCTCACAGGAGAGCCTGATGTGGGCAGCGGGAAGGAACCAGTAGGTCTTGGGCAGAATGTGGCCCCAGAGCTGCCATATAATCTCTCTGTCACCTGTGGTGCACATGGATCTATGACCTCTATTATATATGAGGAGACCTCATTAAGGCTCCCTGATTTTTCCCTTTCTTCCCCCACTTTGTCAGGGAAAATAAACAAATAATCGAGATCCTGTAGCTCCCCCAGTCTGGGACTGATCCTGTCAGATAGGAAAAGGCATCCCATTTGATCCTGTTTTCTCTCTTGGGACAGAGCAGAAGGAGAGGCAAGACTCTGGGAGTGGAGGAGTGCCACAGCAGCGTCCCTACTATTATTCAGGCTGGCTCTCTGAATTTTGTAGCTGGGTGGGTTAAATGGTGCTGTGAATGGGCTTCAGTAGCCCAGATTCATAGAATCACAGAATCATAGAAACATATCATGATTTGGGTTGGAAAGGACCTTTCATATTCCTGTAGTCCAACCCCTGTGCAGTGAGCAGGGACATTCTCAACTAGATCAGTTTGCTCAGAGCCTCTAAACAACTTACCTTAAACATCTGCAGAGATGGGATGTCTATCACTTCTCTGGGCAACCTGGGCCAGTGTTTTCATCACCTTCAGGGTAAAACATTTCTACCAGGAACCGAGATTAAATCTCTCTTTTAGTTTAAAGTCATCACTCTTTGTTCTATTGCAATAGACCCTGCTAAGAAGTCTGTCCCCATTTTTCTTCTAGTCCCACTTTAAGCACTGGAAGTCCACAATAAGGCCTTCACTGAGCATTCTTTTGCAGGCTGAACAACCCCAGCTCTCTCAGCCTTTCTTCACAGGAGAGATGTTCCAGCCCTCTGATTATTTTTGTGGCCCTCCTGGCTAGCTGATCAAGAGATTCTTGAGAGACCATCCTAAAAATAAAACTGTTCCTTCTAGGGTTTAGTCTGCTTGTGTTTGGACTCAGAAGCTGGCTTTCATCCTCCTTTTCTTCATCCTAAAGTGACCACCTTGCTCACTCGTGCTGTGAGCGATGGACACCCCCTAGCCTTTTTGGAGGACTCATGGTCCCCAGAGCCATGTAAGGTACAATAAGAGTCCTGCGCCGCATTGAGCATGAGCAGCAGTGCCAAGAGCACAAGGAGGATGAGATGCTCCAGGGCCAGGGGCTTGCAGGCTTTCGGAAGAGTCATTTCACATGTGGCGGGGGCAGAAGGACTGTGCCCCTTCGCCCACATTATTTACCTTCTGGCATAGAAGATTAAGCTGTAGCTTACCCTGATTTGTATTAATGAGCTGGCCTGAAAACCAGAATTTAGCACTCTGTCTCACTGGATAAGCAAAAGGGAACATGAAGCATTTTATCTGAAGGCTGGCTCACATACAAGTACCAGGGTCTGTCTCAGAGGTTTGCTCCTTCTCAGAGTGAGCTCTATGGTGGAAAGAAATTCAGTGACTCAGGCTAGAACCCCTAGTGAAAAAAAGGAAAGCATGGTATGTGCTGGGATTTATAGCACTGAACCCAGAATAGTGTAAAAGCACATTCTTAACTTATAATAAATGACCTGATTGAAAGAGTACTCTACCTGAAGCCAATGGAAACACTGTGCAGAGGCAAAGCTGCAGAATCAGGGCTCTTACTCTTCTAACTAGAACTACTCTCAGTTCTTCTCTTAAAAAGTAAACTTTTTGTGGTCTGTCTCCTTTTCTGGAATAGATGCCAGGGTAAAATTTGAGAAAGATGAAAAGAATCATAGAGAGAAAAGGGCCACCACCTTCCAGCATGGCCACATTCTAGTCCCAAAATACACCTGACATATGGCTGGAGTTCCAGATTAGAGCAAGAGCAAGGAAAAGCACGTTTTACTAAATGGTATCTGCCTCCTCTGATCTTTCCTGGCTTTGACACGGCCATGTCTGAAATTCCAAAAGGCTTCTCAGAAAAAGGCAACTATTTCTCTCGAAAACTCAGCTTGCTGTAGTTATTTTTATTCAATGTTTTGTGCAATTCTTTCTCGCTCAGCTGGTTTATTTTTATTTTCTCTGGATAAAAGCTGTTTTGACTATGTATCAAAACATGGTATACAATAAAACAAAGCTTCGACACATGAATCAGGCTTTGAGTCAGGAACATACCACAATGCTACTGAAATTCTTTCCATCTTATCTACACGGTTCTGACCTAATTTTTCCAGAAAAGGCAACTCTAATCTGTACCATGCCATCATGAGCTGCCCCAAAATAATTCTCGCCGGATGTTCCTAGTGTTGCCTATAGAAGCTACCAAGTGCCAACCTCTTTGTTCACATTTCCTTACATTAGGATAAATTTAGCCACCACAACACACTTCTGCCTCTCAGAACACGGAGCAGGCTGGGTAAATCGCTGATGGAATGCTATCTGCTGTTTACTTTCTTCATACTCAACTGTTTGCCTCAGTGTATATAAAATCATATCAAATTTGACTTCGCCTGCATCGTGGAGCTATTTTTAGGTTCCTCGGGTAGAAATCCAGCTTTCATGCTCGACTGATATCTTTATTTAATTTACTGTTCTTCCTTCATGACCTAGGAAACGAAAGGACTGATTTTTTTTTTTGATTAATTAGAGGAGAATGCTTGGAAGCTGCAATGGTGAGTGTAAGTATGCAAAGAGACAGAGTGCTGCAGATAAAGTACAAAGATAGGGAAGGGATCGTTTTTCCTGAGGTAAACATCGTGCGAAGGGCATTTCGGAAACTCAGCCAGAGTGGGTGTTTGTGTCTTGCTTTATTTGATATCTCTGATCAGATCTGAGCTAGGTGAAAAATGATAGGGAAGCCTATTTTGCTATTTCTCAATATGGTTAAACAATCGGTTGGTATGTCTTAGTGGTGTGCCTGGGACAAGTTCCTCTGCTCTGATGAGGTCGAGGAGACCTGAATTCTGCCTGAAGTCTCTCAGCCAACAATTCCCTCAGCTTTAGAGGCATCATTTATGCCAGTGAAAACGAGAGCAAGATTTGATCCAGAAAGGCTTCATTCTTTCTTATATCATCACAGTAGGGCCAAATGGGCAGTGAATTGCTGATGCTAGCACAGGACTCCAGCAGCTCTCGCTGCTCTTGGTCTGGGGCTGTTTTTTTGTTGTTCTGTTCTTTTTGTCCTTGACAGCCTTTGCTAGTAACTAATTAGATAAATATCACTTTGGTAAATGATGGTGTGGTTTGCCCCTGGCTCTAGAAAGTTGCTTTCAGAAATCAGTGAGCCTCATGGAGTTTGTGGTTTCACTGACCTCTCCAACGATTTTGGGGGCTGCAGAAATTATTTGGGTTCATCAACTGTAATTTTAGCCCATGTTGTTGAGTTTCTTCCCCCCCTCCAAGGAAATTAGAATTAAAAAATAATCTCCATCACTAAACCTGACTTTCTTCTAGTTAAAGGAAAAATGTATGTTATGTGCCAGTCATTAGAAACAAATCCAACCTCTAGTCTAGCAAGAAGAAAGCAGCATTATATTTTGGTCATATATATTGGATTCTCATTTCCCTCCACTTTCTGCATCTCTTTTCAGAGACACAATTCAGTCAAACACTTGGTGAAGCGTCCATTGTGAAAAACTAACAGATGCCCTGAGGACTCCAAATGCAAAAATAGCCACATATACTGAATGTTTTGGTGGATCAGAGCTTCTCCTCTTGTCATCATTCTTACTCTCACTTCAGTCATGTTGTGCAAGAGGTCTGTTTTTCTTTTGCTTCCTATTTTCATCTTTTACTTCTTTCAGGAGTATAAAGCAGTGACATCCACAAACTAGACAGCAAAGTAAAGGGGATAGAGAAATTAGCAGACGGTGCTTGTTGTATTGTTACCAGAAATGTGCAGGCTGGCCTTTAAGTTGTGCATCTGCCTGTGGAAGCATTTCCAAGTAGATGAGTACTCTTACAAGTGGTTTAATTAATAACAAGGGTCAGCCCTTTAAAGAGTTAAACTCTGTGGCTAACAGCTGCTCTGAAATGTTGGTCATGGAAATGTGTATGGACTGCTTGAGAGCTTCAAGGGATCCAAGGATGCTTTGTATAGCCAAATTCCCTCCTTGAGGAAGAGGACTTCTGTACTTTCTCATATGCTGAACTTGCTCACTCACTTCAGTAATCATCCTTCAAGTAGCATAATCAAGAACAAAACAAGAACCATGATATTATCTGCCGAAGTGCCTTGAGATGCCCTCTGGGTTCTTTCCTCATGCCTGTATGCCCCATCAAACCTTAAGGCAGAGATGTCTTTCTTCACACCAGCACATCCGTCTGGCAGCTGATTTCATTATGCAGCAAGACAAGTAGGGATCAAAGAACTCATGCTGCTGGAAAGACTAATCATTGCTGTGCAGAGCTTACCCTGCACAATGCTGCTGCTTGCATGCTCCTCAGGGGATGGGAAAGAGGGAGCTGCAGGTCACAAGTCACACCAGCAGTGCTTCTCAATCCTTAGGAAATGTAAACCATCCTTCCCACATGACTGCAGGTTTGTCCTGCATAATGCCATGCAGGCAGCTGTTCTTTCCAATGTGTATCATCTCAGAATGACACTAGTTTCATGAGTCCCATACAGAAGATTTTTCTGGGAAGAATAATTTTGGTTGATAACCCTGCAATGCCAAATCACCACTAAATCATGTCACTCAGCATCACATCTACAGGTCTTTTAAATTCCTTCGGGAATGTTGAATCCACTACTTCCCTGGGCAACCTGTTCCAGGGCTTGGCAACCCTTTTTGTGAAGAAATTTTTCCAAATATTCAACCTAAACCTCTCGTGGTGCAACTTGAGGCCATTTCCTAGTGTCCTATCAATTGTTACTTGCAAGAAGAAATTGACCCCCACCTAGCTACAATCTCCTTTCAGGTAGTTGTAGAGAGAAAAAAGGGTTTTACCTGAGCCTCTTTTTCTCCAGGCTAAACAACCTCAGTTCCCTCAGCTGCTCCTCATAAGAATTGCTCTTTAGACTTTTCACCACCTTCATTGTCCTTCTTTTGGCATGTTCCAGCACCTCAATATTCTTCTTGTAATGAGGGCCCCCAAAATGAAGATGGTGTTTATGGTGCAGCCTCATTGGGGTGAGTTCTGGGGAACACCAGTGATTTTCACCAGTGTTTCAGTGTATCAGTGGTGCAGAAATGGCATATAGCCATGAAATACGGACACCTTTGGTCCTCATTTCTTCCACATATTCATGAGAAGATTATGCTCACAATTTTTACTGAAGTTTTACTTGCCCTACTGTTTTTCCTCCTGGGTCTCCGCTTACCATTGCGTCATTCTCAGGAGACATCCAGCTGGATGCTTTGCCACAATGTGCTTTCCAGTGGCTTTCAAATAACGTGCTTTCAGGCTGTTAATTTACTTTCACTCCACCCTGGGTCTGCTTCTTCATAAGCAGAAGGCCGTCTTTCACCTGGGTGAAGAGCAAAGTGCCTGTGAGTGCCGTCCTTTGCCCTGAATTGGCAATGGGTTGTGGATTGCTGGTTCCAGTGTTGACTGTTTTAAGCAAGTCAGAAAGCTGGTTGGATATTACTATACAGTAAAAATTGCTTCTTTGAACTACCCACTTTCTGCTGAGTAATTATTTTTCTCCAGAAACATTGCTGTAAATGTCTATGCATGCACAGGGGTCAACTTTCTAAGAAAACTGCAGTCTTTCCTTCCCCACACCTTTATTTTTCCTCTCTCAAGCATTTCTGTGCTGTTCCTGTGACCAGACACAGGTTTCATGAGCTGTAAGAAGCTGTGATCCTAGCTGTTTTTTCAGCCTGTGGTGATCCTAGCTGTTTTTTCAGCCTGTGATCCATGAGCATATGAAGAGCCAGGAAACATGATGAAGACTTGCAAGTTCATACGTGCTTTACAACAACCCGCATATGTGAAATTCCTGTGTGGAACAGTTTGCACTTCCACTGGAAATTCTTTCATGGTCCACGTTACAAAGCAATTAAATCTATGTCTTCTACATGGAAAACAGTGCTGGGGCGGGGGGGGGGCGGGGAAAGACCAAAAAAAAGTTGCAAAGTTAAGTTGGCAGCAAAGAAAAGTGCAGAACTGAGTGCGGCCACATAGGAAATAAGAAAGATATCGTTCTGATAAAAAAAGTATGGTTTTGTAATCTATATTATAAGGCACTGCAAAGTGTTTGTCCAAAGAATACATCAGGGAAAGCTTGTTTGCCAGCTCTGCATGCATACTTGTAAGGGTGGAGGTGTGTGCACAGGTACTCTAATGTCATCTTATTAATGCTTATCAATATTTAAATAGCAAGTATTTAAATAGTGAGTTTAAATGGGGCTAGACTCTTTTCAATGGTGCCCAAGACAGGAGACAACAGGCACCAACAAGAATGTAGGAAGTTCTTCTGAACATGAGGAAAAACTTTCCTTTGAGAGTGCCAGAGCACTGGAACAGACTCCTTGGAAAGGCTGTGGAGTCTCCTTCTCTGTAGAGATTCCAAACCTGCGTGGATGTGGTCCTGGGCTACCTGCTTTTGGTGAAACTGCTCTAGCAGTAGGGTGGAATAGCTAATCTCCTCAGGTCCCTTCTTGTCCCCATCAATCTGTGATTCTGTAAGGTAAGAATGTAACTAAGGCCCTTCTAATGTTATGCAACACATTTTGGGTCCCATTCCCAAAGAACTCTGGGCTCAAGGGGCTTTCTACCTCTGTGGCTGTCTTCTTTATACCCATTTAAATCTAGCAGAGCTCTGGTGAAGATAGCCAAATTCTGTCGGTGTCCTTGCAGAGGCTGCTTTAAAAAGGGGACTGCTGTTCATAGCACCCTGCCCAGGCACTGTATGCAGAACAGTTGCTCTCACCCAGGCTTCTAAGTCTGTTCAAACAAGCTCATGTTGTTTACATAGATTTTTTTACTATGAGGTCTACAAGAAGTGAGTGTATTTGCCCTCGGTTTTTTCTCTCTGGACAGCACAGTTGGAGAGCTCTGAATGGTTTATAGGCTAATTAAAAACAGACCACAGGTTTTGATTGGGCTTTTAGTCTTTTTTGCTTCTTTTTGCTGCATTCCAGTATGTTTAGCTGCTCAGCAGGGATTTGACAGGGGCATTGTTAAGGAGACAAAGAACCCCTGGCTTGGGTGACATTAATGTGCCAAGAGATGCCTCCTTTTCACCTGATGGCCTTACCAAATTGGATCAGGTATCAGAAAGACTGACAAAACTTGGGAGGAACGAAATATCTAGCAAATGAATGCACATATTATCTGGTTCTGGCTACAGTGACAACTTTGCAGGGGATCTGATGCAGAACTGCTCTTCTCTCTCCACCTGACAAGCTCAAACAGCTGATAAATTACCAGAACTAATTGTTCCCTTGACAGGCCTTTGATCTTAGAAGAGCCGATTTATAAATGATGAGCTCCTTTTGCATTGCACTGCTGATGGAACTGTTGAAATAGCTATAAAATCAATAATCTTTGCAGTCAGTTTTCTCCCTTTTATTCAGAAGACAGTTCAAAGTGTCTGCAAATGCACATTTCCGTCTCTTCTCAGCATCCTGCCCAGAAAAAAGTCAGGCATTCCTGCAGGAATGAGGCTTGAGAATGAGAGACAGGGAGAAGTAGGCCAGTCGCTATAAACCTCAAGTGGGAAGCAGGATGGTCTCCAGATCATATTCTCAGGCACTTGGGATGGTGTCTTTAGGAAGATAAAATTGTCAAAGACAAGGACAGAAAGGCAAGGCGGGAAAATTTTGGACGCTAACGTGAATAATGGCAGCGCTTTCAAGCGGCAGTGGAACAGAAATACCAACTGTTTATGGCTCCTACTGTCCAGTCTCTACAGGGAGCTTATCAAGTCTGTGCCTGGGGCCATGCTGCTTCCCCTGAGGCAGAGCTCTTGGTGGTCTGCCAGCATGTCTCCTTCACCTATGGCAGACTGGCTGATGCATAGCAAAGTACCAAGAGATCTAGGACAAAAATCTGGTAAAGATCTTACCACATATGGCTTAAAGTCCACTCTATCCAGCAATGATTCTATCTACTGATTTTGCTGAGTGCAAACCTAGCTTCACCCAGCTGAAAGAACAAGCCAATATTCAGCCAGAGCACTGTGAGTGGGATCTCATAGGCACAGAATGTGGTCCTAGGCCTGTTTTGCAAGAGCATATTGTCACCATCACGTGATGGAGAACTCAATGAAACCTCATCCTTGGACTCTTGGAGCTAGTTGTCAGCTTTGCTATAACAGAATTGTTTATGGAATGGTCAGGATAATTCAGAGGTTGTTTCTCTTACACACTCATTTGACAGCTTACTTTCTCTCTCTCTCTTTTTTTTTAATTATACCAACATATAGAAGGATACTTAAATTAAGAGGAGATATGGGAGAGCTGTGTCCTCAGCAATGAGCAGAGCTTACTGGACATGTAGCAAGAGGCAGCACCAGAGCATAAATGACTTTCTCCGAGGTCATTTCTCTGACCAGTGGTGGCCATGCAGAGAGAGACACAATGTTTTGTTTCAATAGGAAGGAATATTTAGCTCAGTTCTGGTAGATTCCTTCACAGCAGTGCCTGTCATTTTTAAACAAGAGACAGAAAGAGTGATGCTCACTGCTTCATATCCAGGATTACAAGCACATAGCTTACAGCAGTCCAGCTCACAGGGAATGTCAGCACCATCACCACTGTCACCTCAGACCACGTTTTCCTTGGGCCACTAGAAACAGAGGACAGCTTAAAAGAACATGCAATAATTGTGCTTGGATTTGAAGGAAAGTCCTGGGCCTTCTTTTGCTGATGTGTGCTGGTTTTCCAGTTGTGATAACAAAATGGGAGCACTCCTGCGAGTCTGGGGGCTTGGACTCTGTGTCATTGGCCCAGATGGCCAGGAAGGCCAATGGCGTCCTGGCCTGTATCAGGAACAGTGTGACCAGCAGCACCAGGGAAGCCATTCTGCCCTTGTACTCAGCACTGGTTAGGCCACATCTAGAGTACTGTATCCAGTTCTGGGCCTCTCCATTTAACAAAGATGTTGAGGTGCTTGAATGTGTTCAGAGAGGGGCAACAAAGATGGTGAGGCACCTGGAGCACAAGTCCTACAAGGAGCAGCTGAGGGAGCTGGGGTTGTTCAGCCTGGAGAAGAGGAGGCTCGGGGGAGAGAGACCTCATTGATCTCTACAACTACCTGACAGGAGGCTGTAGCCAGGCGGAGATTGGTCTCTTCTCCCAGGCAACCAGTGACACAAGAGGACACAGCATCAAAGCTGCACCAGGGCAGGTTTCAGCTGGATGTCAAGAAGCAGTTCTTCACAGCAAGGGTGATTGGTATTGGAATGGGCTGCCCAGGGAGGTGGTGTTGTCACAATCCCTGGAGGTGTTTAAGAGGAGGCTGGATGAGGCACGTAGTGCCATGGTTCAGTTAATTATAAGGGTTAAGTGATAGGTTGGACTTGATGATCTTAGAGGCCTTTTCCAACCTGGTTGATTCTGTGGTTACCACTCACCAATTTCTGAAAACACAGCCTAGAAGCCGTGAGTCTGCCTTGTGCCTAGAAACCTAATTTGCACACAGTTCTGTCTTTTAGCACAATCACTTCTCCTGTGCCTGATTATTCTGAGGAAAGAACACTCCATAGAGAAATGGGACACCACAGCCCAAGTGCGTGCCTGAGGCTGGAGCAATAGGAGGTGCTGACAGATGCTGCTCTTCCCATTCTGCCCTGAAAGCTTGTACACAAATGTGAGGTTTTGTAATGTGATTCAGTGTGGTTACCCCACAGCTGCCTGAGGCCTGGCCACCACAGGCAGAAGAGGTGCTCCCGAGGAGTGAAATTTCCCTCTAGTGTCCTTTAGACTGAGGAACACTTGGACTGAATCATAGAATCATAGAATGGTTTAAATTGGAAGGGACCTCTAAGATCATCTAGTTCCAACCCCCTGCCATAGGCCAGGACACCTCCCACTAGAACAGGTAGCTCAAGGCCTCATCCAGCCTGGCCTTGAACACCTCCAGGGAGGGAGCTTCCAGGGTTGCCCAGGGAGGTGGTTGAGGCCTCATCCCTGGAGGTGTTCAAGGCCAGGCTGGATGAGGCTCTGGCCAGCCTGATCTAGGGTAGGGTGTCCCTGCCTGTGGCAGAGGGGTTGGAACTAGATGATCCTTGCAGTCCCTTCCAACTCTGACTGATTCTATGATTCTGTGACCCAGGTGCAGGACCTTACACTTGGCCTTGTTGAATTTTATGAGGTTGTCCTGGGCCCACCTCTGCAACCTGTCCAGCTTCCTCTGGATGGATCCCTGCCCTCTAGCAAGTCAACTGTGCCACACAGCTTGGTGTCATCTGCAGACTTGCTGAGGGTGCACTCCATTCCTCTGTCTATATCTCTGACAAAGATGTTACACAGCACTGGTCCCAGCACTGACCCCTGAGGGATGCCACTTGTCACTGGTCTCGAGGTGGATGTTGTGCTCTTGATCACCACTCTCTGCATGCAACCATCCAGCAGTGCTCCACCCATCAGGTCTGTGTTTTTGCAGTTTGGTGACCAGGATGTCACATGGGACAGAGTCAAATGCCTCACAGCAACCATTACAGAAATAAGTAACTGTTATGGAGAGAAAGAACTGACACGTGCGTGTGGCTTGTACAGTGAGCTTCTGCTCTTGTCAGGGTTTTTCACTCCCTTAATTAACTTTGAAAGTTCTCCAGACCTTCAGCCTGGTCAGTGTGCAGGTGATCTGTAGGGAGATTTTTCTTCAGGCTACAGGAAGGCCTTAGGGCTGGGAAATAGACACAAAGAATTCCTTAATTGATGTTGAACAGAGTTAGATGTGGTATGTAGTCTTCCACTGGCGGGAGAACCAAAAGACAAACTGATACAGAGAAGCCAGGAACAGAAGAGTGTTATGGGTTTCAGGCTGGGTGCCTTTAAGAACCACAAAATTAAGGGCCTCAAGAGGCTAGAGCGGTCCAGAAGGTAGACCAGAAAGTGTATTTCATTTCCATAAGTCCTGCATCCCTATACAACTGTCTGCAGAGACAGATTCTTCCCTTTTCCCTCCCTCTCTGCTCCCTTGATGGCACAGGCTCCCTTACCTTTGTGGCAGGGGAGGGAGGCCTGGTTGGGCCTTAGCAATGCTGCCAATTGGGGCCTGAAGCTACCAAGCTGAATTTTAGCAGTATCACAATGGTTTGGTAATGGGGGGTAGAAAGTTATGGTGGAGGGGGGAACATTGGAGGCCTGGGTTTGTTTGCCTGGTTTACAGAGAGGTTTGTGTGAAGCTTTGGCCTAAGGAGGTTCTTGGAGAACTGTGGCCAAGGTGGACTGTGTATTTTGTACACTTCTGTGCTGTAGTGTGCAGTTTTGAACATCTTCTCCATTTAAACTTCCCAATTCTATCCAATCCTGTGTGTGGAGTGTTTGGCTCTTACCCTTTTTGGAAGAGGTGAAAGAGCATCTGTCTCACTCTAAAATGAGACAAACAGTAAGGAAGGATCTACTGGAGATGTGAAGAGACGGTTAGGAAAATCTGCCTTGTTTAGTTCCATCTAATTTCTATAGCTCCCTGATGCATCTGAAGAGAGAGTTTTCCTCTGCAGGCATCTGGCTTTCTCTCTCGATTGTGTGAAGGAGCCTACAGAGGAATCAGAGTCACAGAGATGAAGTTATGATCACATCCACCTTATCTTCACAAATTAGCATTGCAGGGATGCAATTGTATTAAACAGATGGAAATGTTTCTGGGCCTGTTGTATTCAGTATCTTTTTTTTTATACATATATTTATTTTTAATATCAGACTTCTGATGTTCCCACAGAAGAATAGCAGGACAGATACTTCTGAATTGTTTCCCCATAGATAGATAATGATCATCCCCTGTGTTCCAAGAGGTAAGCATGAGCAAGATGCTTAGCAGCTGCGCAACAAAATGAAAGCATGGTGAAACAAATAGCATAAAGGAAGCTCTTGGCTGTTGGAACTCATCTTCTTAAGATGGATTTCTAGAACAGGCTTAATTGCCATCAATTAACTACAGAATATCCTGAGGGAGCAACAAGACAGAAGTAAGAAAGAAGTGAGAAACAGGCTAGGCTGAAAAGAATGTGATTCCCTTGAAATTTTGTATGATGCTCCTGCACCCTGGCCTACCACCCTCACATAGCTGGGATGACTCAAGGGAAGAGACAAATAGTTTTGAGTAGCATAGTGAGGGGTGGAGGGGGGAAAGAAGACAATTTCCTCATACTTTTTTCTGACTTAGCTATTTGGAAGGCCTGTTGCACTCCAGAGATGGTATTTATAGTAGCCCTGTGGAGAAGGACCCAGGAGTCTTTGTGGATAGCAGCTATCCATGGGACAGCAATGTGCCCTGGTGGACAAGAAGACCAATGGGAAGCTGGGGTGCCTTAAGAGGAGTGTGGCCAGCAGATCGAGGGAGGCTCACCTTCTCCTCTACTCTGCCCTGGTGAGAATGCACCTGGAGTATTGCATTCAGTTTTCGGGGTCCCCAGTTCAGGAGGGACAGAGATGTACTCAAAAGAGTCCAGCAGAGGGCTACAAAGATGAGTAAGGGGCTGGAGCACTGCCCTGTGAGGGGAGGCTGAGGGATCTGGGCTTGTTTGGTCTGGAGAAGACTCAGAGGGGATCTAACCAATGTTTATAATTATCTGAGGGCTGGGTGTCAAGAGGGAGGGGACAGGCTCTGCCCAGCTGTGCCCTGTGATAGGACAAGGGGCAGTGGATATAAACTGCAACACAGGAAGTTCCACATCAACATGAGGAGGAACTTCTTTACTGTAAGGGTCACAGAGCACTGGAACAGGCTCCCCAGAGACGTTATGGAGTCTCCTTCTCTGAAGGCTCTCGTCCTATCTCAGTCAAACTTGAGTTTGGCTGTTCAGAAAGTTGAAGTCAGAATGGGTCAGCTGAAGTTTTCAGGGTGGTATCAAACTGAGCAGGTCCAGACCCACCACCTTTTGTCCTGAAATATCTGGGTGACATCAGTGAACAGTTATGCTAGCTTGAAGCTGGTTACTCCATGAAAGCCGATGAAAACTGAAACCTGATGAAATAACTTTTTAGTGCTGAAGACAGAGAACAAGCTTGTGAGATGGGGCCACCTTGATTTGAATTGATGTCTCATTAATGTTTGACAGCAGAGGGTACTGGTAGCTGCTGCAAAAAAAACCCACTGTAATGGCATAAAAGTCTTCTCCTTAGGTCTGTAACATTCACAGCCAGTCACACGTGAGATGTGTGTCTGTTGTTACTTTGGATGAGCTGTAATGTTGTTTTTCTCCTTACTGGGGGTGAGATTATCAAGATAGATAACTTCTAAGTTGATTCTGACTTCTCACTGCAGATGAAAACAAGGGAGAGGACAGTAGTCTATCTCTTGTGCTCTTATGAACAAGTGCATATAAACTTTTGCGGACTTGTCTCCTAATCCAGAGACCTGTATGGAGCTGTAAAGATGGAGCAAGCTTAGCTTATCTCCTGTTTGTTTAATGAGCAGCCTACCTGGCAGAGATACTGCCCTCAGGTTCACAGGGACTTGTGTTTGCATTTTGCAGCATTGAAATGACATAAAGAGTTCTGCTGAGGTACAGGGAACTGTGTCTTGTTGAAAATGCAGTCCCCATAGACTTGAATGAAGAATAACAGCAAAGAAGGCACTTACTAGAAGTGAGTTCTCCTGGCAGGCATCATCTTTTAGCACTTCCCAGGCCAGTGGTAGCAAGACCACTAAAAGCAACAGGAGATGGTTAAAGGGGTAAATCCATGGTCAGTACATATTGTCTAACCAACCTAATTTCTGAAATATTTACAACTATGAGAAAGAGGAAAGAAGATTGACAGGGAAAGCATGGGAAGTAGAGCAAAGATAACAGAAGTGTTGTGAGAAGCCTAGGGCACTAGGCTAGCAGACAACAAAAGATTAGCTGAAAGCTGAAAGTGTAAAATATGCAAGCCCTGCCCATGTTGTATTCTTCAAGTCACATTGACTTGTGCTAAGAATGACCAGAAATGACTTTTCATAGAGGCTTCAAGAATCGGTTTGTACTGGGTTGCAAAGTCACAGGGAGATCTTTCAGATAGCTGTCTACAGCTACCTGAAAGGATGTTGTGGAGGGGCTGCTGCTGGTCTCTTCTCACAGATAAATAGTGATAGAACAAGAGGGAATGGCCTCAAGCTGAGACTGGGTAGGTTTAAACTGGATATTAGGAAAAAAAAATTTCCCAGCAAGAGTGGTCAGGCATTGGAATGGACTGCCCAGGGAGGTGGTTGAATTGCCAACCCTGGATGTGATTAGAAGTTGTTTAGATGTGGTACTTGGGGATATGGTTTATGGGTGACCTTCATAGAGTAGGGATATCAGTTGGACTTGGTGATCCTGAGGATCTTTTCCAAACGTGAATGTTTCTGTGATTCTGTGAGAGCTAGACAGACCCAGCCCCACCATTCATAGCCCCCAGCAAAGTGCACCGTTGCTAAGAATTTATGTCACTGTTTTCCAGCTGCTGATACCAACCCCTCTATTCTTGTCTGAGTAATGACAGCATTTCTTCAACCTTGATATTTCTCTGTTTCCCAGTTTATTGATTTATCTTTCAAAAACTTAATTTTGTCAGTGTAATAGTTTGGTTTCAGTTTCATATATTAACTAGTGACAAGGATGATGAGTTAAATTAAAAGGGAGAGCTGAGTCTTCAGCCTTGGCTCTGAAATGTTTGTGGTGATGCCTTAGACAGATATAGATACAGACAAAGATATATAAAATCTTTTTTTTTTTCCTGGTAATTTTTCAGTTCAAATATCTGATGCAGGCTATTTGACTATTTTTTTCAGGGGAAATTTGGTTTCAAGCTCACATTCTTCCTCCAGGGTTTCACTGGCTTGCATCACAGAAAGTTCATTCTATGATTCTATGATTCATTCTGTTACATAATTTTGCATTCAGACGTAGACAAAAACTGATGTGGAAAGCTGAGTGAGCTGAAATGCTTCCGTGTTGCATACCCAGCACATGCTGTTATGGGAAAGAGAGAACTGATGAGAAATGGGCACTGCCATAAAAGAAAGATTTCAATACCCTTAATTTGGAAGAAGGTAATGCTGACATCAGACATAAAAATATTTTCCATTGAGGATCAGGTGGCTTGGCCAAGCTTGGAACGATTTGAATTCTTTTTCCTCTTTATATTTGAAAAAAAAAAAAAATCTCAGTACTGTTATCAGGACTTGATGTAAAAATAGACCCATTTTATTTAATATGTCAGCACTCATTGCTTCTACAGCTCTGCACTGTTTTGAATGTGAGGGTTTGCTTTGGTTTTCTTTTTGGACTTGCTAAATTTGCGGCGCAAATGAGTTACAACTCCAGCATTTGATCTTCGGCGCCGCTGAAGTTTTGCAGTATTATATGAATGTACCATCTGTTCTCCTGAATAAGTAGCTATTTTAAAATTATATATTTTATATTGTTTCTGCTGTTCTTTGAAGAAGAGCCTAGGAAACAGCTTAGTAAACTGTAACACAACAGACAGGAATAGCTTCAAAAGAATGTTTGGTGTACGTTTCCCTCCAAATGCAGGAGTATTCAGTCACGTGGAGCTACTCATAAGGTATGTTGTTCAGCAGATGTGTATTTACAAGGTACAGAACTTCTTTTCAGTGGTTTATTTAACAGAGCTGGGGTATGATTTTCAAGCAAAATATTTGTTATTAGGTAGCGGATTCTCAGGGAGATAAAAAAAGATACCTCCCCCCCCCAACCCCAGCTTTGCTTTCAAAACATTTGTGGACTTATTTATTTATTTATTGATGAAATTAAATAAGCAGCCCTTTTTCTTTCAGGAACTTCCCCTATGTGACTTGTTTCCTCTTTATTATTTTTGCTACTATTTCCTTGCTTTTTGAGTAAGAAAATGATTAAATGTGTAGAGGGAAAGGAAAGAGAACTAACAGCTGAGAACAGAGAAGGGAGGAAAGTTTCAGTCCTGGTTTGTTGTTAAAAATAGAACAGTCTGTTACAATAATCATCTCCCTTGTTGCAATTTTGTGGTGTAGCAACAGCAGACTTCTTGAGAATTGATAGGAAGAAGTCCATTTATTGCTACTGTGCCTCAAGGACTCTACTCCTATTTTAGGTCATACTGGTAATTTTGCTTACGTAGACCTGGAAAGTTTGATGTGGAATAGCTATGCAAAATTCAGCTTTCTGAAGGTTATAGAATCATAGAATTCTCTGGGTTGGAAGGGACCTAATCCAACCCCTCTGAAGTGAGCAGAGACATCTTCAACTAGATCAGGTTGCTCAGAGCCCCATCCAGCCTGACCTGGAAGGTTTCCAGGGATGGAGCATCTACCACCTCTCTGGGCAACCTCTGCCAGTGTTTCACCACCCTCACTGCCAAATTCTTCCTTATACCTAGTCTAAATCTCCCTTCTTTTAGCTTAAAACCATCTCAACTTGCCCTGTCCCAACAGGCCCTACTACAAAGATTGTCTCTGTCTTTATCATAGGCTCCTTCTGAAGCTCTGAAAGGATGTGATAAGGTCTCCCTGGAGCCTTCTGCTCACCAGGCTGAACAACCCCAGCTCTCTCAGGCTGTCTGTAACAGCAGAGGGGTTCCAAACCTTGGATCATTTTTGTGGCTTCTTCTGGATCCATTCCAATGGGTTCATCTTTTTCTTGTGCTGAGGACTCCAAAGCTGGACCCCGTACTCCAGGTTGGGGTCTCAGTGCAGTGGAGTAGAGGGCAGAGTCACCTCCCTCTGCTGTCCATGGTTTCAGTTTTCTGACAAAATGAGACAAACTAAGGGTTCAGTCTTGTTTCCTCCTTTTTCTCAGCTGGCTCTCATGCAGTCTTTGGGAGGGCACCATCTCTCTCCTGCTGCAGTCTTCATCCTGTGCCTTGCCCATCTGTTTGGGACAGGCAGCAAACACACGGCAGCTCCACTCCACCTTGAGGAACACTCTTGCCCACAGGCCCTCAGGGATGCCCACAACTGGCAAGGGCTGGCTGGCAGCCCACCACACCAGCAACAGAACTTGCTGAAGTCACTGTTCAGAAACATTAGAGAACTGAGAGGTGTGTGGAGAATAAAGCAACAGAGTTCAGGGAACTTGAGAAGTGAGGCAGGAGTGTGACATCCATGCCTGTAGATTGAGTTGCAGGACTGATGGGAACCGGAGATGTGACACTTAGAAAAGCAGGGCATGGAGCATCTATCACTCTTTCTCCAGCTTGCCTGAAATATGCCATTCCCTACTCAGCCAGCCATTCTACAGTTGGGACTTTTTCATCTAAAGAAAACAAGTCTGGCTTCTGAAGAAGACTTACCACAGAGACCAGCCCTGAATGCCCCCCTCTAGCTGGTCTCTCTCTCTTCCAGCTGTCCATCTCTTGATTTTAATGAACTGAAGCCATAACAATGTCTGGACAACACAGGGGCAATTCAGTACTGGATTTCTTTCAACAGTGCTAATTCCTCTGGCCTTTACAGGGGCATTGAACCGAAACGTACCTCAAATGGGTAGAGGGTAAAACAACCCAAACAAACAAGTAGGGGAAACAAACTGGAAGGTTAAAGAAAAGATAACCTGTGCCCGTTCTTGGGAAAGTATGGTGCTTTCTTCCAGCTCAAATCACCCTGTGGCTAGGCAGGTCAGGCCTGCTGGTACTCAGTAGCTCACCTATGCAAACAAATATTCCCCCGTTGGATAAAGTGCCACGCTGTTGTTATTCAATGCCTTTTCAGGTTTAAAGGCTCTCCAGACCAAGTGAAAATCAGCTAGGCTAATTAGGATATGTGAGTCTTTTGTCCCAGTTGTGTTTTGTGCATGAATGTACATGTAAGAAAACAAGACCTCCAGGAGGGTGCAGGAACATAGAACAGAGAGACAAGAGAAGGTGAATGTGTGAATGTGCCACAGACAAATGAGTGTGTGCGTGTGAAAGGCAAAGAGAGACCAAGGAGCCTTGTCTTACCATTGAGGCTATGTTAGAAGATTTCTTTTTTAAAGAATGGCCAGAATGACATGTAACAAAGAGATGATAGCAGGGTATTTCATTTATATAACTTTCCCCACTGAGCTCTATGAATCATACTGCAGGTCCATGACTTAGGAAATTATTAAGAGAGAGAATAGATAGGAACACAAATCACCTACTTCTGCAAACTGCTATGCAGGGCTGTGGCTTTCCTTCTTGGCTGGGAGGTGCTACCTTACCTGAAGGATAAATCTCACTAAACACATTATGGGTTGAAATTGAGCAGCCACAGCACACTATCTGCAGGTGTGCACCAGCTCCTGGCTCCCACCAAATCCAAAGCTGAAACAGAAGGATTTAAGCTGCCATGCTTTATAGGCAGCAACTGTAAAATGCAGTGACTCATACTTTAGCTTTGGGCTACCCGTATTTTTTGGACAAAAAGTGACTCAATGTTAAGAGATGCCTCTTAACTAAAGTGTGGAAATAAAGTGTTAGTTACTGTCCTTGCCTGACATCATAGGTCTGATGTATATAGTGTGACAAAGAGCTCTTGGGTTAACAGCTTAATTCTTTCTCAATTCAGCTTGAGCCTGACATAGTATCATGTAAGGGAATTATTTCTAATGCCACTATTCAGTCTCCATTGTACTCTTTCTTGCCCAAACAGAACTATTCTGGATATATAGGCAGAGATTATGGCCTATAAATCATGGGCTTTGTGAAAAACACCACAACTCTTCACTGGCAATAAAAACCTGTGGATTTTTATGTGAGTCGGTGAATCTCGGGAGCTTGAGAGTCTGTCTACATTCCAAACCTTCCCAAAACAGCCACCAAAATTGGTCTGTTGTAGTGCAAGACAACAGCTGAGGTTTGCATGCAGGAGGGTTCACTCATCCTACTTAGTGCATTTCTGACAGACATACACTAAACAAGAAAAATACCAAACCCTCTAACACAAGAAGTAAGGTCAGTCTCAGTTTTATACATCACATGCTGACAAAGGCCTGCCTGGGCAGGGTGAGAAAGAAAGCTTTGCCTATCTAGCCCCAGGTTTCTATCCAAGCTGGTTCAGATGCTTGATATCATGAAGTCACAAAGGCCATTGTGCTGGTTTTGAGGATAGCTGGAATATTCTAATGAGAGAAATTAGATCATTGGCTGTAGAAAGAAAGTAATGATGAAGTCTATATCATTCATTGGTTTGCTGAAAGGGATAAGAAGTCAAAGTATAAAGAATTTGTTCTTTTTTGCCTTCTTCACTCCTGAGCATTGGATCCATGAAGCATTAGCTTCTCTAATCTCTTCAGTAACCCTGGCTAACAGAAAACAAGTAAGCTTTGCTGTCAGAGAGAGAGAGAGAGGCTTTGAGCCCCTTCTGGGCAGTTTCTTTGTCTGGGAAAGAGTTTGGATTTCTGTATTATTTCTAAACTGTATATAATTGTAAATATTGTGTATATGTGCTTGTAAATTTTAAATACAGCTTCATCGTCCAAGCTATCTGAGCTGCTCTGGTGAATTTCAAGAGTGGGGAGGAAAGTTCCTTAACCCACTACAGTCATAGAAGGGAGACTCAGAGAGAGACTGACAGCTGTTCCTCCTTGCTGTTCTTCTAAGATGTGTTCAATGGGCATGTCCCAGATGAGTTTGTACTGAAACACTAGAGGTAGTTAAAGGCCCAGCTGTTTATTTGCCTCTTGCTGACGAAGTTACTTGGCCATGCCAATCAGCTGAGCTGTGAGCCTGCTTACTGTCAGGACAGCCAAACACAGATATGAGATCTGCCTGCAAGACAACTTCTAACAACTTCCTCCTGTCAGGAGACTCAAAGTGGAAAATCTTACTAGGGGAAGTGAGGAGGAGTAGCTTTTGATTCATTTCCCTTCCTATGCAATGATGAGCTGATTCTCTACAACAAACTAATAATATTTAGTTACTGGAGCATGTCCAGAGAAGGGAAAGAAAGCTGGTGAAGGGTTTAGAGAATAAGTCTTGTGAGGTGCAGCTGAGGGAACTGGGATGGTTTAGTCTGGAGAAGAGGAGGCTGAAGGGAGACCACACTTCTTTCTACAACTACCTAAGAGGAGATGTAATGAGATGGGGAGTCAGTGTCTTCTCCCTAGTACCGATACTAGGGAGAAGAGATAGTGATAGAATGAGAGGAAATGGCCTGAAATTGTGTTGGAGAAGTTTAGGTTGGATATTAGGAAAAACTTACTTACTGAAGGAGTGGTCAGGCATTGAAATAGGTTGCCCATGGTGGTGGTGGAGTCACCATCCCTGAAGGTGCCTAAGAAATGTGTGGATATGGCACTTTAGGACATGGTTTAATGGGCATGATGGTGTTAGTTTGAAGGTTGGACTTGATCTTAAAGGTCTCTCCTAACCAAAACAATTCTATGATTATGATTCGGTGATTCTGTGAGTCTATGAAATGCTGCTCATTGTAAGGGGAAACCAGCACTGCCAAGAAGATGTGCAGAGCATGTACCTAATCACACATTTAATACTTGCATATGTACCTATTCACTGATCCTTAGGAGTCCCTTCCAGCTTGAGGTATTTTACAGTTATGTGTATGTGTGTGTAAAAATTGTCTGTTCTGAATGAAAAAGTTTTGTGTCTCAGAATGTGCCTTGCCATTATTCTTTAGACTACACCTGAACCAGGATTCAGGCACTTTCCCAGCTGCAGCATGAACATACTAGTGATTAGAGGGTTTATAAAATAGCTAAGTCAGAGTAATTGAAAAAACAGCTAAGTCAGAGTAATTGAAAAACAGAAGACAGTAGTAAAGCTGGGATCTGTAGTATTACCTTCATTTTTAGAAGGAAAATCAAGGCTTCTTCATCAGAAACACACCTTGCCATTCCTGTCCATGAGAACAAAAGCATCAGTGAGATTTTAAATGAACCCTGCTTGGGGGGGGGGGTGTTTGCCATTTCCTAAAGATTCAAGAATGCCTCCCTGATTGTACATAGTAACTAGTGGGGATTCACATGGAACTAAACGAATTGGCTTCAGATTTGTTTGTCTTCTGCAACCAGACACTATCACAGACACAGATATGTAATCAGAGTATCAATATAAGTACTGTTGTTCCCTCTCTTGAGAGCCTTGTTTCACAGTCACTACAGAGAGAGACAGGGACCTGCTGAAAAGAGTCCAGCGAAGAGCCATGAGATGACTGGGGGACTTGAGCATCTCCCTTGTGAAAAGAGATTGAGACACCTGGAGCTGTTTAATCTGGAGAATACTGAGAGGAGATCTGATTAATGTCTATAAATATCTGAGGAGTGGATTTCAAGTGGAGGGGGTCATCGAACTACCAAACCATAACATAAGGAGCAACAGCTACAAACTGGAACATGGAAGGTTTTGTCTCCACATGAGGAGAAACTTCTTTACAGTGAGGGTGATGGAGCACTGAACAGGCTGCCCAGAGGGATTGTGGAGTCTCCTTCTCTGGAGACTTTCAAAACCTGCCTGGATGTGTTCTTCTGTGAACTACCCTAGGGGATCCTGCCTTGGCAGGGGCATTGGACTTGGTGATCTCTGGAGGTCCCTTCCAACATCTAAGATTCTGTGATTCAGTCTTTAGCAGAAGTCCTGGTAAAATCGGTGGATGCTTTCCCAGAACAAGAAATGTATTAACAAAAGGAAGGCACCTATATTTTGTTATCCAGGTATTTCTACTCTGTTGTAGTTGGTTTGGGCTGAGCTGGAGTTAATTATCAAAGCATGTTGGTGCCGGAGCGTGTCCAAAGAAGGGCAACAAAGCTGGTGAAGGGTCTGGAGCACAAGACTCATGAGAAGTGGTTAAGGGGCCTGTAGTTGTGTAGTCTGGTGAAAAAGAGAGTGAGGGGAGACCTCATTGCTCTCTACAACTACCTGTAAGGAGACTGTAGTGGGTTGGAGTGACAGGACAAGATGAAACAGCCTCAAGTTGCACCAGTGGAAGTTTTGGTTAGGCAGTAGGAAAAATTTCTTCACCAAAAGGGCTATGAAGCCCAAAAAAAATTCTACCCAGGGAAATGGTGGAGTCCTCATCTCTGGAAGTATTTGAAAGATGTGTAGATGTGGTGATGAAGGGCATGGTTTAGTGGTGATGTGGCAGGGCTGGATTAACAGTTTGACTTTATGATCTTAAAAGTTTCTTGAATCAACACAATTTTATGATTCTATAAATGGAAAAAAAATATTCAAGGAAGAAACAGAAAAGAATTGGAACAAGGTGCTAAGGGGGCGAGCAGAGATTTGCATAGTTTACATCTTTCTGAGGCCTCCTGGCTGCTTTCCTAACTTACTTCTTTATTCCCTTGGATTGTTGCTATTTCAGCACGAAAGTTCAGCCTGGACCCTATTAATGGCATTGAGAAATTCTGGCACTGCTTAAACATCAAATTCTTCACCAGAGGAATTTGGTTCACTTGCAGAAATGACAAAATGTCATCCCTGATCAAGGACACAAGTTTCAACAAATGCTGGTGGGAATGTTACCCTGTGTGCAAATAGTACACCCTCAGTGATCTGCTGCCATCCTGCTTGGTTGTGCTGCTTCTGAGAAATCTATCCGCTGTCAATATGGAGCTTGAGTACCTTGCTAGTCTCACCTGCGTGATTGGAACAGCTGCTCTGTGTGGTTTTCAGCAAGAAATCAGCACATTCATTGTAGGCTTTTTCCTATTTTTCCCAGAAACTGAGACTTTTCACCAGCTAACAATTTGTCCCAAGAAATGTTGGCACAGTTTTCCTTGTGGATAGCTTCTATGTACAATCAGGGATTTAGTGAAAGCTTCCTTGTTCTCTGTTTCACCTTCCAAGTGTTCTCAATCTTGTTCTAAATTATACCAGTCAGCAAAGTCCTCAGCTACTGTGTTTTCACAGAGTTTCACCCTTCCTCCTGCACCTTCTTTCTCCCCTATGTTGCATAAGGCTCAGAACATAGACATTTCTTTCACTTCCTGTGGGGATTCTCCCATTTCAGGAAGATCCGCAGAAAACTGTATTCCCAGCTGATGTGTCAAGGATAGCTTCATGGTACAAAAAGAGAGAACTGAAGGTGAGATTCCTCTTCGGTGTTTCTTATTTTTAATGCAAGAATTCATGGTACAGTGACTCAGACATCACTTTGTATGATCACGGAATCACAGGATCACAGAATGTTAGAGGTTGGAAGAGAGCTCCAGAGATCATTGAGTTCAAACATCTAGTCAAAAGCAGGTAGTCCTAGGGTAGTCCTGCAGGAATGCATCCAGCTGGGTTTCAAAAGTCTCCAGAAAAGGAGACTCCACAACCCTCTGAGGCAGCCTGTTCTGCTGCTCCATCACTCTCACTGTAAGGAAGTTTCTTCTCACATCGAGGTGAAACCTTCTATATTCCAGTTTGTATCCATTGTTCCTTATCTTATTACTGCTGACCAGCAAAAAGAGATTGGCCCTACCCCCTCGACACCTACCTCTCAGATATTTGTACACATTGATCAGATCTCCTCTCAGTCTTTTCTTCTCAAGACTAAACAGCCTCAGATCTCCCTGTCTTTGCCACAAGAGAGATGCTCAAGTCCCCTAATCATCATTCTTTTGCTAACTTCTACCTTACAGGAATTAAGTAAGTAAATAACTCAGCTGTCCAACACACAACAGCCTTCCACAGGGTTTGAAAATAGGGGAAATATTTGCAATTCTCATATATGACTTCAACACAATGCCCCGGGGAAAGATACCCAAAGTTACTGTGCTGGGGCTTGCACAAGTAAAAAGCAAGCTCTTCTCTCTGTGGGAGGTCTGAAGTGTGTTGACTCAAAGACTATGATGCAACAGCCTTGAGGAGGAGCAGAAAGCATTTTGCTCACCTCAGTCTCCCTACTTTCACCCAGATCAAGTTGCATTTGGAGAGCTGAAGCCAGAATGACACATAGGTACCTTCAGAGCACTGGAGGGAAAAAACTTTATGATGTGGGACAGCCTGAATCTGAGTGTGAGCCTTCTGGCATACACCCATCACAGCATTTCTCTGGTTTTCTGGCTTTTTCTGTGCTGCTTCCAAAATGAGACAGGTTACTTGTGTGGAGAGGACCTACTGCTTATCCTTGCAACTGGTGGCTTATTCTGAGTGGAACATGGTAGCTAATCTGCTGCAGTGAGGTCTCCTTAAGGAAGTCATGCAAAGCATATTTCTGGTTGAACTTGCATGTAGAAATCTAATATCTGCAGGTAAAACATGACAGCTTGAGTTGGCTTTTAGCTTAAATCCCACAACAACCAGGGAGCGTTCCTGTATAGTATTGCAGTTCTGCTGGCTTCACACACAAACTACCCCAAAGAGAGGCAATGAAATGTCAGCAAATACAAAAGGCAAACAAAATCCATTCTGGTTTTATCTTACCTGGAAGATGGCTATAAAATAAGAGCAAAAACTTGTCTTGTGTAATTTAGCCACTTATATGGGCAGCAGCAGCAAATGTTGAGGGCGAGAGTGTAGAAACAGGCAAGCACACAGCTATCTACTTCCCACAATGGGATACTTCAATCTCCAATCAGTCCAGTTGATGGTCAAATAGTGGGATGCATTTTCCAAGACTTTGATTTTGTGAACTACTTTATACCTTTATCTGTCACAAGTTCTGGAAGTGACAAGGAGCTCTAGAATTTATTTATGCTTGTATGAGAAAAGTACATTCTTTTGTTTGTCTTAAAGCTTCTACTTGCTGAACTGATGTAATATCCAAATTGTGTGTCAAACACAAGCTCATCAAGGAATCTTTTACGGTGGTTTAAACATCAGAGGCCATTCCTCTGTAGTCTACCCACAGACCTGCAATATGTTTTTGCAATCTGCAGAGCTCGTGTTGGATGTCATAAGCCAATTTGTTAGCATGCACACATACAACTCTATGTGATACACTGGCTTATGAGTGAAAGAACAAGCAAAAGTCAGTGTATAGTAATGTGGTGAATACAGCCAATAATTTGTCCAGTATTATTCTTTGCATGAATCCCTGTTCCAAGCTGCTGTGCCACTGTGCTTTGGAGCCTGGATGTGGTGAGATGAAATTTTCTGGGAATGGGAAACAATAGGATAGAGTCCTATTCTGCTGGAAGGTTCTGGAAAGGAGAGCAAAGACAAGCTTGCTCTGAAAATGCCCTATTGCTTGTCTTCAGATATCACTACCTCAGACACACACTGGGTAACAGCTTATCAAATACAGTATAGATGCAGCCAGCTAATCAGTTGGTGTATATGCTACAAAATACAAAAGCTCCATTAATTGTTACACATAAACAGTTTAGGGAGTCCAGTGGAAGCCTAACACAGCAGCAGGTATCCACAGCAGGCTGAGCAAACAGTAGTGCTCAGGCACAGTGACAATGTTGTCATTAAAACCAATGTAGTGATGCTTATGGCTTACACTCAATCTGCCATCACTTTGCTGACTGCCACTGCCTTGTGCACCAGAACTAGGGAAAGAGGGGTGGGTGACAGGTGATTTGTAGGCTCCTGCCTCCAAATCATTCTGGAGGTCATTGAGGAGCCTAGATGTGTATCTTTTCACTTGTGCTGTTTATGCAATGTTCATCTCCCCAGTGAGAGCGAAGGAGCACATAGCTTCATGATTTGCCATTTCCAGGGCCTGTGAAGATGAGGCATGCACTCAGTAGTCCTCTCACTGGTGTTTCCCAGAGCTCATCAAAGAGTTTTGTGCTGGAGGATAGAAAGCTTTGTGACTCCGTGCTCTCAGGATAAGCTGCTCCACACTTGCCAACAAGGAGTGGTGCCGACAGGGCTGGTTTCCCAGCTGCTGAAGTGCAGAGCGTTGCCAGTTTGCATAGGAAGAGAAGACCAGCCAGGTCTCTGTCATCACAAACCAGCCAAGCAGTAAATGTTTAATCTCAGTGAGGCCCTAGAGCATCACCTCCACATGCCACTGATTGTTAGAGGCTTCAAAATAGTTTCCTAATATCCTCTGACAAATTAAGACCTATGGTAAAGACTGAGAGACAGCTCAAACAATATAGTATGTAAAGGAAGGAGACCCATGGGAAGCTCACATCCAGAAAAAACAATGCAGTAGGAAAGCCATTACTTAGTCTGAAATAGCCTTGTAAAGCAGGTTGTATCTCACACACTTCAGAAGAAAGCAGTACTCCTGTCACCACAGGGTGCCCCTTAGCCCTTAATCAAGTGATTGACTTAACTTGGGTGTCATGAACAACATACTCTACAAGACTTGATACTACCAGGATCCGCAGTGTGTGCTGCCATATCATACCTAGGACCTCAGCACTTTCATGTCTTTTCCCAGTACCTATTTTATGGCCTTCTTTAGCACACAACTGACAGCATTTGTGGTCTGAGAGCAGTGAAGGTGTAGCACATCTGGAAGGGCCCAAGCTGCCTGGGAGTGAACAATGCAGTCTTTACAATGCCACTTCTATTGCCGTTGTGTAGTCCAAGGGGGCTAATCCACAGTTAATCTCAACAATATGCTAAATCTCTTTTTCCAGGCCTGGAGAGTCATGGCAAGGCAGTATTAGGTGTCTAGTAGTGGTCCAAAGCATTTGCAGGTAAATGTTCTTACAGGTGGACACTCCTCTTTGAAACCTCTACTGACTATTTGCCAGGTCTTCACAGTTTTCTTCATGTTCTTGGAAGTAGCTTAAAAAACAGGTCCAGCAAAAGATCAAAACCCACACAGATAGATGACAGCTGCATGCCAACATTACACATTCCCTGTGTGTCCCCCTTACTTGACGCATGGAGAATTACTGTGGATCTTTTTAGCAGAGCCTGTTGTGACAGGACAAAGGATGATGCTTTTAAACTAGATGAGGGGAGATTTAGACTAGAGATAAGGAAGATGTGGGTGGTGAAACACTGCCATAGGTTGCAGCGATGCTAGGAGCCTTATCCCTGGAAACATTCAGGATCAAGTTAGAAGGGGATCTGAGCAATCTGATCTATTTGAAAATGTGCCTGCTCAATGCAAGGTTGTTGGATGAGAGGAGCTTTAAATGTTCCTTCCAACCCAAGGCATTCTGTGATTCCATGGTTCTATGATCTTGCATTTAGTGGCCGTGGCTAAATTTTCTGCAGTAGGTGATCAGTACACCATGTCCTGGGGGCTATGAATCCAAAAACTCAGAGGTGCCCCAGAAAGTGTCCACACTATAGATTCACCTCATTAGTAGCCTAGGATGGGTTTGCTCTCTTACTTCCCAGCTACCAAAAAGTCTAGTTTGGAAACTATGCTTTTCCATATGCTTATGCTAGGACCTTGCAGCAAGACACTGATAGTAATAATGGCTTCCCCTCCACAGCCTTTCAACATTGTGAGCTATGTCTTTCACTTCAGGTGTACATAGCATTGCAGTGCATGTCTTTACATCCAGGAAAAAAAAGCAGTGAGCCAAGAGAAATAAGGTCTCTAACTCTGCCTAATATATTTTGAGTTTTTATTGTTGTTGTTTGGGGGGATTTTGGTTTTATTTTATTTCATTTGGTTGGTTGGTTGGTTTGCTTTGGTTTGGTTTTTAAGTGGTATTAAATGAGGCCAAAACAAACACAGGTAAAAATTCTGCCGACATCTGGGAAGAGTTTGACTGCAGTGCTGAATCTCCATCTACTACTGGAATGGCTTCAAGGAGCCCAGTCTTTCCATGATGCTGAAGTCAGGGTAGCTCCACTAGCTCATACTCAATGCATATCAGATTCACACAACAACAATTTACAAGGTGGCAAGTGGCCAACTTCATTGTAGTTTCAATTAATTTTGGAGTTCATTAGTGTTTAAAATTATTTTACAGATTCGCTTAGGCAATGTCACTCACTTGCCTTTTAAGACTCAAAAAGACTCTCGGTTACTGTGACTGGGAAGTGTCATAACTAAATTTCTGTCTTCAGACAATGGCTGAATGAAAAGACTGAATCACTTCAGTTCAGTGTCTTCTGTAGTTATTTGCTTCTGGGAATTCTGGGCTTTTCTCCATCACAAGCCATTTCCAGTGAACATGCCAGGAAATAGTCCAGTAGGAGACATCTCACTTTACTTTTTAGGGGTACTGAACCTCAGACATAGGTTTGGAGATTTCAGTGGAGGAGATAGGGTCTATGGGCAAAAGAGACCACTGCACCTTCTACATACTGATGCTTATGACAGAGAAGAGTTGTAGATGGAGTGTACCTATAGAGACTATAACTGTTAGACCAAGGTTCCAAATTCTGTCAAGGGCATGCACTGTTACAGCTGCTGCAGAACCTGGAGCTCAGTCAGCAGAGGGTTATGACCTGATGAAGAGACGGGAGCGTCTCTCTCACAAGCACAGGCTGAGAGACCTGAGAAGGGATCAATATCCGAAAGACTTATCAATATCCAAAGGGCAAGAGCTGAGAGGATGGGCCCTGGCCCTTCTCAGTGGTACCCAGTGACAGGAAAAAGGGGCAACAGGCACAAGCTGGAATACAGGAGGTTCCCTCTGAACATGAAGAACTTACTTCCTTTGGGGATAACAGAGCACTGGAGCCAGCTGCCCATAGAGATTGTACAGTCTCCTCTGGAGACATTTAAAACTCATCTGGATGTGATCCTGGGTAACCTTTTCTGGGTGATCCTGCTGGAGCAGAATGGCTTGGACTAGATGACCTCCAGACATCCCTTCCAACCCCCAACACTGATTTTGTGATTCTGTGAACTATGACTATTATTGCTCTGTCCTGAACTGAAAGATGGAAGAGATTAATCCACTCTCAGGGAAGTGAAAGCAAACTAGAGGGAAAATATAGCAGAATCAAAATATCTCATTTGTTTACCTTGAGTGGAACCAGCAAGTCCATTAATGACTGACTTTTAATTTGCATAGCACCAAGCACATTAAAATAGGCCAAGGCAAGAAGAATCCGAGTACCGTGAAATGATGTTTCTGAGAATCAGCTGCAGAGTCCATTCCATTATGCTAAATACTAAAGTTGCTGAATGCTTCAACGTGTCAGTGTTGGCAAAACACTATTGTTCCTATCAAAGCAGCACCTAGCAATTGGTGGTACTTTAAACAAAGCACTGCTCAAAGAATCTACTTGGGAAATGGTTCAAAACCTCTTGATATGGGAAATGGTTCAAAACCTCTTCATACGTGCTCTACAACTTGTTTGTAGATGACAGCTGGGGACCTGCACGCTGGAGGGGCACTTTTGAGTTGGAAAAAAGCTAAGAGTGGCAGCTGTCTTCCTCAGACTCCTGTGCCTTCTGCCATGTTTCTCAGCTCCTACTCTTTCTCAGGCAGCCAGAGGTGATGAGTAAGTTATCCTAGGGAATGGTATGTACTGTATGCCCAACCACAGCCCACTTAATTGTTAACACCTTCAACTGATATCATATCGGTAAGGCAGAGAGACGCAGCCACAGAGTTGAAATGTCTCTTTTGTAAGGATATTCCAAAAGAACAGGACTTTTATGGATTTTAGCTTCCTGAGCTGGGAGAAAGTCTCAAGTAGTACTTTTCCTTTTCGGGTGTGAAGAAAGAGAATAAGTGTTCCCTTTTGTGCTGCACTCACAGCAGTATAGCTAATTCTGTAGTTCCTGCCTGTTAACTTCAGCCTCCACTACAGCACTCCCAGACCACAGGGCTCAAAGGCAGAAAGCAGGGAACCGAAATCACCTCCCACAGCTGGTGTTAAGCCCATGACTCATTCAGCTTCTGACGAGTCCTCTTTGCCTCCTGTTTTGGGGATCCTTGGGTTCACGACTACTCTGTCACTGCTTCAGGGTAAATAGTCATCCCTGGCTGACCATGTTGGTTCCTTTCCAGAGGTCTTAAAAAGCAAGCTAGCTAGTTATGCAGTGTTGCTGTGGAAGAAATGTCTTTATTCCAATTGAATACAGAAAGAGACCAAGGCACACTGGAAACCCTCGTATGACATTTCTTTAAACACTAGGAAGGCTCTTTGCCATCTTCCCAATGAAGAATGCCTTAAATTGTTCCAGGTTTGACCTGGACCTGCATAACATTCTTATAATGGTAGATTTTCTGAGCATGGTGGAACAGCAGGACTAGGGAAGTCATTCTGCCCCTGTACTCAGCACTGGTTAGGCCACACCTTGAGTACCGTGTCCAGTTCTGAGCCACTCAGTTTAAGAAAGATGTGCTTGAACCTGTCCAGAGAAGGGCACCAAGGCTGATGAGGGGGCGCCAGCACAGCCCTGTGAAGAGAGCCTAGGGGAGCTGGGGTTGTTTAGCCTTAGAAGAGGAGGCTCAGGGGAGACCTTATTCCTCTCTACAACTACCTGAAGGGAGGTTGTGGCCAGGTGGGGGTTGGTATCCCAGGCACTCAGTGACAGAACAAGATACAGTCTCAAGCTGCACTAGGGCAGGTTTAGGCTGGACATTAGGAAGAAGTTCTTTACAGCAAGAGTGAATGGCATTGGAATGGGCTGCCCAGGGATGTGGTAGTGTCACCATCCCTGGGACTGTTTAGAAAGAGACTGGATGAGGCACTTGGTGTCATGGTTTAGTTGATTAGATGGTGTTGGGTGATAGGTTGGACTTGATGATCTCAAAGGTCTTTCCAACCTGGTTAATTTTGTGATTCTGTGAACCTAGAGGCCAGAGATAAAAAGCTGACCAGTGGCAAGGCCCAAATGGGAGCTGGAAAACTTCTGTAAAATGGTTTTGGTATTTGAAGAGACATTCCTTGCAGAAGGAATATTCTAACCTTAGATGTAAAACAGTAGGGAAGATCCTTGGACCTTTGGATCTTCTGGGACACCTTGTCACAGTGCATGGTCTGAGAGCCATTATCCCTTTGCTGCATATCCATACAGACACCAGGTTCTGTTAAATCACAAGTATGAAGGGTTTTTTTTACCTTGCTGACTATTCTTTCATGTTTTAGAATGACTTTTAATACTTTTTTTAAATCACAAAACCTGGCTTGCAATCAGTTGTAAACAATTCAGAACAAATATGTACAATTACTGTAGAACCATTACTTTTAACTCAAAAATAGGTCCCAAAAGAATCTAAATATCTGATTGGATACTTTCACGTGGATTATCTCTAACATAATTTGTACTGCAAGTTCTCCCAAATGTTTTTTTTCCAGTGTACTTTAACCTGACCTGTCATTTTTGGTTCATCCTACGATCTTTCTTTTATCTTTTAATATATATGTGCATTTCCTGGATAAAGGCAAATCGCTATTAGATCATCATCTCTCTTCACATCATGAAAGTAAATTCCTTGCCAACACTAAGCCAGTATTAGCTGTCCACAAGCCATTAATCCAAAGAGCTTAGGAGAGGTCATTTTTTAGAAAAAGCTAATAGTATAACACCCCCCCATAATATAACATTTGGATAGAAAGTTTAGGAAGTCTCTTTTGCAACTTAATTTAAATCCCCTGTAGACCAAAACATCTGGATAAAGCCCACAAAAGATTAAAGACACTGGAGGACCTGATTTTCTAACCCATTGCATTTTCTATCCCCGTGCAAATCCACACAAATCTGTACCTCTTTGAAGTCACCAGCAAATCTCTTGGTCTTTTCAATAGGACTTACAACTTCACTTCTGGTAATTACATCAGCCTGCCACTGCGGAACATCACTCCTGGGAAATGTTAATAATATAAAGCTGGCCACTGCTAGATCCTCTTTGTACCAAAGTCATTTAATTTAAGTCATTTTTCACTTCTCCTGGTTGAAGACATGAGGATGTTAGAGGCTTCACACATTCACAAATCGTCTCCAGAAGGGATAGGCTGATCCTTTTAGTGAGAGACTGAGCCCCGACAATATTGGTTTGGAGAGCAGATCATGGCTGGGCAGTCAGCTTTCAATGGAGGCCTGGTGGACAACAGCTATCCATGGGACAGCAATGTGCCTTTGTGGACAAGAAGGCCATTGGGATCCTGAGGTGCATTAAGAGGAGTGTGGCCAGCAGATCAAGGGAGGTTCTCCTCCTCCTCTGCTCTGCCCTGGTGAGACCTCACCTGGAATATTGCATTCGGTTCTGGGCTCCCCAGTTCAGGAGAGACAGAGATGTACTCAAAAGAGTCCAACAGAGGGCTACAAAGATGAGTAAGGGGCTGGAGCACTGCTCTATGAGGAGAGGCTGAGGGACCTGGGGCTGTTTGGTCTGGTGAAGAGAAGACTTAGAGCAGATCTAAGCAATGTTTATAAATATCTGAAGGCTGGGTGTCAAGAGGGAGAGGACAAACTCTTCTCAGTTGTGCCCTGTGATAGGACAAGAGGTAATGGGTATAAACTTCAGCGCAGGAAGTTCCATCTCAACATGAGGAGGAACTTTATTACTGTAAGGGTCATGGAGCAGTGGAATAGGCTCCCCAGAAAGATTGTGGAATCTCCTTCTCTGGAGACTTTCAAGCCTTGTCTGGATATCTTCCTGTGCAACCTGCACTGGATTCTATGGTCCTGCTCCAGTAGGGGGGTTAGACTTGATGATGTCTGGAGATCCCTTCCAACCCCTAACATCCTGTGATCCTCCTTTTCCAAGACAAGGCTTTCCACCATCTGGTGTTCCCTCTCTACATGGCTGTCAAAAGACTGTTCTGCAAGCTGTTGTTATCAGCTGCATATCTCTCCCCATTTCCCCCTCTGACCCGTGTTTGTGCCCAGTGGGTCCGCAGTGACTCATCAAACCTGCCAGTCTATGCCCTTCTGCTCCCCTCCACAGACACTGTCAATATCTGCTACAGTCGTGGGGATGCTCAGCACTAAATGAAACCCAAATATGTCTGGGTAAGAAAGTAGGTCACATTTTATCAGCAGCCTGGGCACCCTGATAAATCTTTCCTTTTCAGACCTGTCCAAATTAATGTGTTGCAGCAGCAGGTTAAGCTGGCTGAGTAGCTGATGCTTCTTCAGGGATACCTCCCATTGCTATCTGCTTTGTGTTGACATAATGAAGGCCACCTTCTCAGTGCAGCTGAGAGGCAAGGAAAGGAGGAAAGCAGATGAAAAATGAGCTGCAAGGAAGAGAAACACACTGCTGAGTTGTTTTGCTGATTAAACTTCCAGCCAAAATATTCCATTAATGGAAGTATTATGCTTCAGGGTTTGTTTGTTTTGGGTTTTGTTTTGTTCTGTTGTGTTTTGGGGAGATTTTTTTGGTTGGTTTTTGTTTTGTTTTATTTCTCCCTTAATTTAGATACAGACACAAATGTGCAGAGGATGAATAAGGAAAATTAAACAAAATGTTTGACTAAAAACTCTGAGGTTTCAGAGAGATCTTGAGAATCAACCTCTCTGACGATGTCTGTATCACCAAAATGTTGTCCCAGGTGGAATCCACTGTAATCCCACTGCTGAAAATCGCCAGAGGCTGTCTCCTTCAGCAACAATGTGCCTTCCTATCTGAAATGGCACATTTTTATGGCCTGGCAGGTTGCTAAAGTAAAAAAAGCTGCAGGCTGCTCTTAGTGTTGCCATTTCTTTTCTGTACAGGGGAGCTGTTGACAGAGCAGATGATAAGTCAAAGCCCAGATGATGATCTGAGTGTTGGCAGATAAGATCAATGGGTTTGTTGTCTCAACCCTGGCGCTGTTTATCCAGTACAATGGTGGGCTAATTTCACTGGCACTGGCTCTATGCTAATGCTCTGCCATAAAGGAGTCATTACAATTCCACCTGAAAGCCAGCCCTGCTCCTCCCTTTCATCTCTCCTTCCCACCATTTGTCTCCCTCCTCACCAGGTAAATGTCAGCTGAAATGGCAGCTCCATGTTTTGTTCTGACCTACGTGGTTTTGCTTGGAGTACTAAGACGATGCCAGCACCGGCTGCAGGTACTCCTTGTTGAACAAGAATCTCTGCAAGATTTAAGGCGTATCACTCCCTAGGCATCAGGAAAAACACACGGTGATAAACTGGTATCATTTGAGGCTGGAATTTCCCTCAAACACGTATTAAATCCTGTGCTGTTCCAACACATTTGATGACTTTGCAGTAGAGGTAGGCTTGTGCTGCTGAAGGTAAAATCTAGCCTGTTTCCTTTAATCGCAGGCACAGATCATTTGTGTGTCTGTGTGACAATAATTGTTACACAGAAGAGAAAATGAAAAGCATGGTTTCATAGTTCTTGTTTGAGGTACTTAATTAGTTTTGTTCCCAGGCAATAAGTGAGTGCTTTGCCAGGAAGGAAACAGAGTTTTCTTACTACTCACCAGAAAGCACTTGGTGAATTATGTCAAATCTCTTACTGCTGCCTTCTTTGACAAGCGCTTGTAATTTCTTCTCGTTTAAGAGGGACAGGGTTCTCTCTGCTGGAGAAGGTCCACTGAAGGGCTATGAGGATGCTTTCCTGGAGCACTGCCTGATGAGGAAAGGCTGAGGGACCTGGGGCACATTTAATAAATATGTGTAAATATCTGAGAGCTGGGTGTCAGGAGGGAGAGGACTGGCTCTGCTCATTTGCTGCCTGTGACAAGGAGCAATGGATGTAAGCTGCAGCACAGGAGGTTCCACCTCAACACAAGAGGCAAATTCTTTACTGTAAGGGTCCCAGAGCACTGGAACAGGCTCCCCAAGGAGGTTGTGGAGCCTCCTCTGGAGACTGTCAAGGCCTGTCTGGATGCGTTCCTCTGTGACCTGAGCTAGATTCTATGGTCCTGCTCTGGCAGGGGGGTTGGACTCGATGACCTCTTCGGGTCCATTCTAACCCCTGACATCCTGTGATCCTGTGATCTAGAAGGCATCTCCCTGAAATCATCAGCACAAGGTCACATCCATTCAAGTGCTTCCCTCACACCTCTCCATTCATCACATTGCTCAGAGATTCATGCCTTTGGTGCTAATCCCAGAAAGATGCTCACTTCCTAATTTCATCATCAGAAATACACATCCAAAGCAACGTCCAATCCCATCGGTGGCGACACTGATTAGGAAGTGGCTGCTGGAAAGTGGTGAAAGTGAAGAGTTACTTCCTGTAGTGGTTGCAAACCAGAATCAGAGCTGAATGGAAAATATAAGCAAATATTGCTGACAAGGTGAATTTGCAGTTCCTTAATGATTCCCTCTGATGGTATCCGTGCTTCTTTCTAACGTTTGTGCTGCACAAGCATCTGAGTAATAAGGTCTGGCGAACCAGACTCACTATCTCTCTTAATGTCCAAAGAGGCTGAAGGGGAGGTGAGAAAAGCACTGCATGCAACTGGGCTTCCAGCCACTGTGGTGGGAAGTGCCAACTCCATGAAAGGTGCAGCAGTGATTTACATATAATCTGGCAGTCATTAGGACTCCTCTAGAGTACAACGTCTGGGAAATTGCCCTAATAGGCAAGATGCAGCTCTCCTGTGTTAGCTTCTATGTCCATTCTGGTGAAAGTTGTCCTAAGCAGAGCACCCAAATTTTAGTCTCGTGGAAATTACATCCTTTAACTTATGCTGTCCTGGTTTATATTCTGTAGTTTTTAGAAACTTCTAGGGTGAGAGTCAATGAATGCTTGTTCCTGCATGATTGTCATAGATGTTGGCTATTTTATTTATAAAACTATGTTGCTGTAATTTCTGGTAAGCCATTTTCCCTCTTTTTGTGAAAAAATAAAAAAAGTGGAGGTTGTGTCTGTCTGTGCTGAAAATCGTTAACTGTCAGCTGTGCGTTGTTTTCTTGTTAATAAACATTGCTAACTGGAAACTTAAACTTCTTTTCTTTATCAGACTTGAGTCAGAGCTTTAAAGCAGAAGCCAGCTTTGAAGTGGAGCCCAAAGTAAGGAAAAAAACCCCAACAAAACACAACCAAACCTTTAATGTTTTATCTGCAGGTTTGCTGACCAAATCCATCTGCTTTATTTGACAACTGATAAAGACTGGCAGGTGCTCTAATGAACCGGCTTTGGCTGCTCTTGCAGATCATCCTTTTGAAACCTACAGCAATGCTGTTCTCTAAATAGCTGAAAGACATGATTGACCTCAATGTCAAATGTCTCAGTGGATGTGTGCATGACCATTCTTGTGAGGATGTGTAAAACACCCTCCTACACACCCCCTTGCTGCAGTCCCTGACCCCTGCTCCTGTTTACCCTATAACTATGCAGGCCCTGCCACTGTATTTTGCGAGTTCCCTTTTCCATTTTGGATCTGGTCTTCTCTGCAGCAGGAATTGAATCACAGAATCACAGAACCTTAGAGGTTGGAAGAGACCTCCAGAGATCATCGAGTCTAACCCCCTTTGCCAAGGCAGGATCCCCTAGGCTAGTTCACACAGGAATGCATCCAGGCAGGTTTTAAAAGCCTCCAGAGGAGACTCCACAACCTCTCTGGGCAGCCTGTTCCAGTGCGCTGTCACCCTCACTGTAAAGAAATTTCTCCTCATGTTGAGGTGAAACCTTCTGTGTTCCAGTTTGTAGCCGTTGCTCCTTGGCTTATTGCTGCTCACCACTGAAAAGAGATTGGCCTCATCCACTTGACACCCACCCACCCCTCAGATCACCTCTCAGTCTCCTCTCCTCCAAACAGCCCCAGGTTTCTCAGTCTCTCTTTATAGTGGAGCTGCTCAAGTCCCCCAGTCATCCTCATGGCTCTCTGCTGGACTCTTTCTAGCAGATCCCTGTCTCTCCTGAACTGGGGAGCCCCAAATTGGACACAATACTCTGGATGTGGTCTCACTAGGGCAGAGTAGAGGAGGTGAAGAACCTCCCTAGACCTGCCGGACACACTTTTCCTGATGCACCCCAGGATACCATTGGCTCTCTTGGCCACAAGGGCACATTGCTGGCCCATGCAGAACTTGCCGTCCACCAGGACTCCAAGGTCTTTCTCCACAGAGCTGCTTTCCAGCAAGGCAGCCCCCAGCTGATCTGTAACAGTTCACATCTGAATGGAAATCTGTAAAATGCCCTACACCAACCCTGGGCCTGTGGTATGCAGGGGGACAGGAGCTGGTCAGTGCCCTGGCCTCAGGGTACTGTTCTTATTTAGTGATTGTAATTAAAAAGGTGAGACTGTGGGGAAAGGTATCATAAAACCACAGATTCCCAAGGAGAGCTGTGGCTGGAAAGGACACCTGAAGGTCATCTGCTCTATTCTTTATTTGAAGCAGGCCCAGTTTCAAAGCTAGCATTTTCAGTATCAATGTTGTTTGAGACCAACACATGTACCCTCATCTGTAGGTACCAGCTGGGAATGTCTTTTCTTTCTCATGGTCTAAGGGAACAGTATAATCAGGTTAAAATTAGAGCAATTGTTTCCAACTTGTTTCTTGCTTTTCAGCTTCTTCTATTTTTGTCTTGAAGAAGGACTTCTGTACCCAGACACTTGTTTGCTTTTTCAGCCATATCAGCTAGTCTGATAAAAACATTGCCTCCTTTGGCAAATCTTGCCAGTATTCTTAGGCTCTCCCAGCAAGAACATTATCTGCAGTGGCAGTGACCAGAGCATTTCTGTCCCTGACATTACATACATTTTATCTCAGACAAGCTGCTGAAGCTGTTATTAGAATAAGCAGACTAATCCAAGATTCAACAATGCTTGAAGATTTGAACAGTGCAGAAATCAAAAAGAGGAAGAGGAGTTAAATAGGCAGTGCAAAACCAGTGATTTTGGTGTTTCTTTTGAACACATTTGAAATTAATTTGCCTCCATTATTTAGCCTTTCTAGACTTGTTTGTTTGTTTGTTTGACAGAGTAGTAAGAGTTAACAATTTTTAGCTGCTAGAGTTGATCTTTGATTCACTGCTTCACGTGAGGTGGCAGGGATGGGGAAAGTGTGTGTGTGTAATATTAGGAGAGCAGACTAAAAGCAAGAGGAGTGGACAGAGATGTCAGTGGTAAGATGTGTTTTTCCTAAAGTTCACTTATCTTAATTATGGTAAATGACTAAAGACATTACTTCATTCTGATCCCTATACCAACAGTTTCCTCTTAAAAGTAAAAGCAAAACCAGCTGACACAAGAGCAGTGCAATTATCTTTAAATTAGTCTTTACAGCTGAAAATAAAATAGGAGAACCTTCTCAGCTGTTAGTTTTTACTGGGTATAGGATGAAAACCCTGGAGTAGACGTTTTTTCTATGGAGTCCTCCCGTTCCTGGCATGATTAGACACACCACACCCCCTCAATGTTTTAACTGCAGTATAATCTTGCTGTGTTGGATCAAGTCAGAACCTCAAAAAAACGCCAGCCATAGCACCCTGAGCAATCCTTGACCCTTGCAATTACATTTTCAAATGCTTGAGGAAAGAAAGAAAGAAAAAAAAAAATTAAGATGAGCTGTTCAAGCTGCCCTGAAAGGAATGCAGATTCCATCAGTGTCCATTTACATCAGTCAGTGGAAATGACCCTAAAAATGTCTTCTCAGAGTTCATTGCTCAGGCTTTACTCACTGGATTAATAACACTTTTTCCTGGTGCCATTTTCCTGGTGGCTGTTTTAGATCAGTGGACCTGTTCATTGTGGCTACAATCCATCCAAGGAGTTCATAGTTGTACCATAAGATAAATAAAAGGACTGGAGAAAGGACCTGTTCACATTTATAGACAGGGATGTGAGGCACAGAGCAAGGTTTGTATCTTGAGGGGCAGGTTGTGAAGGACAGAGAAAAGCACGGAATTACACAGGCTTGGGTCACAAAAGGAGAACACAACAAGGCAGAAATCCCAGCTGTTAGAGCTTTGTTGTGTGCCTTGCACTGGATCACAGAATCACAGAACTTTAGAGGCTGGAAGGGACCTCTGGAGATCACCAAGTCCAACCTCCCTGCCAAGGCAGGATCCGCTAGGGCAGTTTGCACAGAAACACATCCAGGCGAGTTTTGAAAGTCTCCAGAGAAGGAGCTTCCCAGCTTCTGGAGGAAATCTGGTGCACTGGGCAAAGTTACTCTTCAGCCAAAGATCTTCTCCCAAGGCAATAATTCTTGAAATATCTTATTACAAAAGCATGAACACCAGCAAGGAAAGGTTTTAGGGGCCCCATCAGGCCTACAGATCACGCAACATCCAAGTTCTTGGAAAGACTGTCACAGTTTTACCACCCTTGCGGTTAGGTACCATCTGCTTCACAATGACAGTTCTGTGTAGCCTCTCTTCCTTCCTCTCTGTTTTTCCCTAATCTCCTCCCAACTCATGCTAACAGAGAAGCTTGGACTGAAAAACAGGAAAGGATTTTTTATTGTTCAGAATTATGCTGGAGGATTTAGTGAGTTGCCTCCTGGACATTAGAATTCAGTTTGAAATACTGAGGGACAAGTAAGAGCAAGCAGGGGAATGGAATTCCTTCCCCTAGTTTTCCCTCCCAAATATCAAATTTAAAGATGCCAAATAAGTGTCATAAAACATAATACAAGTGGAGTTACAAGGCTGAAGAACAGGAGAAAACAAAACACAGTGCTGTTTCTGAAAACTTATGTATGGGGGCTGACTGGATAACCTTAACGAATTCCACTAAGCCATTTGAGCAGTCACACTTTGTGCAGAAAATTCAATAGCTGTAAGGAAAAATAATTCATCTCAGGCAAACAAAGCAACTAATGAGGAAATGAGAGAATGAAATTCCACTACAATAGAAGTGTGATTGTAATGTGGCTATCATAGAACCATAAAATGGAAGGGACCTTTAAAGGTCATCTGGTCCAATTGCCCCTGCAGTGAGTGAGCAGGGGCATTCTTCAACTACATGAGGTTGCTCAGAATCCTATCCAACCTGATCTGGAATATTTTCAGGGATCAGGCATCCACCACCTCTTTGGGAACCTAAGCCAGCATTTCACTACTCTCAGTGTAAAAATGTCTTCCTTATAGGTAGCCTAAATCTCCCCTCTATTAGTTTAAAACCATCACCCCTTGTCATGTTGCAATAGGCTGTACTAAAAAGCTTGTCCCCATCTTTCTTTGATGCCCTCTTTAAGTATTGAAAGGCTGCAATAAGGCCTTAAACTGGAGCCTTTTTCTCTCCAAGCTGAAACCCCCCAGCTCTTAGCCTCTCATAAGAAAAGATGTTACAACTCTCCAGTTATTTTTGTGGCACTCTATGATCATAGACTACATTTGTTGGAATGGCTGTGTCCATCCTTTCAGGTTTTGACATTAAAAAATGGAGCAGTCCATTATTGTTTCATGGTTAAGAGAATTAATCAATAATTGCTTGCTGCGAGCAGGAGGCACAGGCACAAGGCACAGTCACCACCCATATGCAGTGCTTCTTTGAGGAGGTACAGCATGGTCAGATCCCACTGACAGTCCTGACCCAGGAGTGAAAACATAATGTTGTCTGTAGTGGGTTGAGCACTGCACATTTCTTAGCTGCACGCAGGGTACTATAAAAAGGGTCACTGCTCAGACTCAAGCAAGCTGAATACGTCAAATGTACGTGGAAACAGCAGTATGCTCACGTCCAAAATAGTCCTTTGAGTACTTCCTACAGACTTTCAGCTACAAAGGCTTACTTACACCTCTAACCAAGAGCATACGGGATGTTGAATTCAGAGGGTGGATCACAAGCCTCATGTGTTGATAAGGTCGGAGACCATTGTTTGGTCTCTAAGCAAAGCCTTTGGAAAAAGTGAATGAAATAAGAGACAAAATCACAGAATCAGTCAGGTTGGAAAAGATCTTCAAGATCATCAAGTCCAACCTATCACCCAACGTTATCTAATCAACTAAACCATAGCACCAAGTGCCTCCTCCGGTCTTTTTCTAAACACGTCCAAGGCTGGTGACTCCACCACCTCCCTGGGCAGCCCATTCCAATGCCAATCACTCTTTCTGTGAAGAACTTCCTCCTAACATCCAGCCTAAACCTGCGCTGGCACAGCTTGACACTGTGTCCTCTTGTTCTGTCACTTGTTGCCTGGGAGAAGAGACCAACCCCCAGCTGGCTACAACTTCCTTTCAGAAGTATATATGGGGGCAGGGTCAGACAGTAAGACCTTCCACAGATTACAGAGGATCTTGCTACCATACCTTTCAAAATACACATCTGAGGGTGCAAAAATTATATATTCCAAATTCAGATCACAGATGAGTCCTAACATACACACAGATTTCCTTTATACACCTCATATCCTGCCAAACTGCTGCACCCAGAGGTGTGTATCTCAGTACTTCAGGCATCTTGGGTCCTTGCCAACTCTACCTGAAATAGACTTAGCCTCAATAATTGCCACATATTTGTTAGAAGTATTGAAATCATTTTAACCCAAAGTCACAGAATTACAGAATGTTAGGGGCTGGGAGGGACCTTGAAAGCTCCTCCAGTCCAGACTCCCTGCCAGAGCAGGATCACCTAGACCAGATCACAAAGGAGCACATCCAGGCAGGTGTTGAATATCTCCAGAGAGGGAGACTCTGCAAGATGTTGGAAGGCCACAATAAGATCTCTTTGGAGCCCTCTCTTCTCCATAATGAATAGCCCCAAGTCTCTCAGTCTGTCTCCAGAGGAGAGGTGCTCCTGCTCCAGCACTTTTTTTTCTCTCTCTCTCTCTTTTTTTTTTTTTTTCAACTTCTCAGACCAATTTAGAACAAGAGAGGAGGAAAGAATTAGGGGTAGATTGGCTGTTGCAGGGTATGAAGCAGGCGTGGAGGTTATCCTTAGACAGGAGACAGACAAATTCAATTATGTGACAGACATAAGCCTGTCACTGAGGTCACGCACAGAGGTTAATGAAATAAATGACAGAGGAGGGCCTTTGCTGGCAAAGGTCTGTGGGTGAAGCATCTAGTCCCAGTTCAGAGCACTGTCGTCGCAGGGTTCCTTATTCAAGGCTTGGTGGTGATTTCCAGACTGCCTAGGTTTGACTGATTGCTGGACTCTGAGGTGGGGAGACAGCCAGAAATCCCTGGTGCTCAGCACCAGTCTGTAACTCCATCCTCCAAGCTGCTTTGTGAGTGAAAATGACAAACAAAATGCCTATATTTGTAACAGATCATTTTGATTTGCGTTGGCGCTGGTGGGAGCAACTTACATGCTTTTATTCTAAGAAACATGTCTGTACAACCAGTCCTGTCCCTGTTCATCAGTCCTGAGGAACTGTCGTGGTAGTGGAAGGATCACTTGGAGCAGCATAACTTCTCAAGCCTGAGTCTATCCACAGGCAAGGCCCCTGGAAGTTTGGGCCCCATGTCCTAGATATCCAATAAACCAGCCTAGAAGATTCTATCACAGGCTTTGATTAAGGTTCTCATAGCTGAGTGTTTTCATCCTATGTAGTGGGTTGGGAACTTTTCTTCTCTCCCGCCCCATTTAAATTTACCAGACCAGCTCAGATGGCTTGGAAGTAAGACAAAGCTGTATTTACAGTAAAGCTAAATTTGCAAACATATATACACAATATATTTACAAGTATTTACAATAGTATACAATTGAGAAATAATACAGAAATCCAAACCTTCCTCCAAGACAAAGAAGGAAAATATTAGAGTGGAGTGAAGGAGAAGCAAAGGCATCCAGCACTCAGAAGCAAAGAGGCAAGAATTGTTTGTACTCTGGCTTTTTATCTCCTTTGGCAAACCAATGAATGATATAGACTTTATCATAATTTTCTTTCTACAATCAAACCTTCTCTCATTAAAATATTCCAGTGAGCCTCAAACCACCACATCCTGATGGGTAAAATGTTCTTGAAGGAATCAAAAAACAACTAAGCACAAACTTCTGCAGGAGAAGGCATGCAGACCTTTGTGCAAAAGCTGCAACTTACATTTTTCTGGTTTAGAGGTACCTTCAAGTCAAAGCAAAATTGTTCTACACATCCAAACTCTAAATGCTCTGCTGCTGGTGACTGCGTTGCTACAACTGTCCTAGCTAAATGAAGAGACTTTAATGAGGCACTTGATACACACTGGACCGCATTGTCAAACGACAGAAGTTTGTTACCAGGATTGTGTTAGTTAGCCTCATTTTTCATCTAAGGACAGCAGCGTTCTAAACCTCACATTGTTAAGTTGGTGAGATACTCTTCTATTTTATATAAAACCTGTGTTTTAGGAGAATTAGGTTCAACAATGTAGCTGCAGTTTGTGAGTAAGAAAATGATATATTATGTGAGCCTTTACCCAAACAAACAGGCAAAGCAAATAAACCTACTTCTCTTTACCTGAGTAAGCAAACTGTAGAAAGGAGGTAGCAGTGGTAATGGGGTAAAGGTAGCAGAAGGAAAGGTGCCTGTTAAATAATACCTTGTCAACCAATAAAGGAGGCCTGTGAGTGACTGTGTTGGAGTTATGAGAATTGGATGTACATGTTTGCACACATATATGGAGGAGTAATGTGAACAGTGGCGAGGTCCATTTGCTTTGATGTCTACTGGAACCTTGAGTAAAAAGCAAAACAAACAAGAGATGAAAATCTGAAATTTTATACTCCAAAGCAACCTGTTACTATAGGATTTGAGCCTCCTGTGGTGTAATTCTGACTAATTACATAGGAACAGCATTTGTGGTAGCGTCAGGACAAATATTACCTGCATTAGGTCTTGAACAAACATGAATCGAGAAGTGTAGGTGTTCTCCAACTTACCACGTCCGCCTAGCACCAGTGAATTGATTTTATTGGATGCTGTGGGCACCCACCGACTTGGAAAACTTGTGTTTTGAATGCCCTCTAGTGGCCTTGGCTGCTCCAGGGCTCCTGGACAAGAAATCCTCCCTCCGTTCATCCCAGAAGTGTGTGGAACCGGGATGAAAAGGTGGGGAGCACTGGCCAGAGCCCAGTGGAGCCATCATTGCGGAAGGCATGGAGGAGGTCTGGGGCTTGGCTTTGTTCAAGGGAGTTATAGCTTACTTTTAATGATTTTTAATAATTCGTTTAATGCTTGTAGTCATTAATGGTTTTGGAATGTGATTTGTCATAGACGAGCATAAACTCTCTGACTGTCTCCCAGAAGGAGGAGACCAGAGAGGCAGAAATACTACGGGCTGCATTTGACTACATCCAACCGTGATATTTACTCTTACACACCCTTATGTCATTTGCCTCACAGTCATTCTCTTTGGATTTTGTACAGCTCCAATTTAAAGCTTTTGCCAGCAAATTAGCATTTGAGGGGCAAGAAACATTCTCAGTGAAGATTGCTTCTGGGTTGCACTTGCATGCAAAGGCAGACCCAGCCCGGCTTTGTGCTTTCACTGCGTGGAGAAACCAAGCTGTCTGGGCAGCTGCCCTCAAAACCCATCCACAGGCACAGCCCTTGAAGCTCTGCAGAGCTTTGCCTATCCACTCCTTCCAGCTGCAGATGCAAAATTATGTGTTTGAATAATTAACAGCAGTTTAAAAAGTCTGCAAGGTGTCTCAGTGCTAATGTAAGACTTTGTTTGCTTAAGTAAAGTTTGTAAGCTAGACCTGTGTTCTGTCTGCTTTTTGATCTGACACCTATCTTAGCAGACTAACCAGCAACAAGCAGGAGGGTGTGTTAACGTGTCCCATTTGCTAGCATTGCTACAGGCGAGAAAATACTTGAACTTTGAGAAAAGAAGCAAACCCAAAACAATAGAGTAAGATCAAAGTGAAATCTCTGATGATTTTTCTTTTACAGAGAGTTTCCTTCTTTTCCTCCTCCTAATTTCCGAGATGTTTCTGCCCTTGGGGGTCACCCTTAGCTATTTTTCTGGAGGAAGATATCATGGAAACACTGATACAAGCATTAAAGTGATCCCAAGAGGGAGATAATGCAGGGACAGATCTGAGGGCAAAATCTCTGCTTCAGTCAACACCAACTCTTCCACCGCACTTGTTTTGCACACAGGAGCGAGGCACCTGCAATACACGCTGTGGAGGAGGGTTTCTCTGAGGCTTCAGCTTTTTCTTCCTTCCAATCCCACATGGCAAGACAACTGACTGAAAGCTTGCAGGACAGATCACTTCCCAGATGTGCTTACCCCTTAGCAAAGTGGATTAATCCAACAAAGCAACGGTTTCCACCAGAAAGCAGAGCCAGTTTATGTGTGCCTGAGCTGAGCGCGTCACCTCTCTGAAACTTGAGTCCACAGGCAGATATGGCTCCAAATCAATGGATCTTAAAGTGAGCGTCGTGCCCTAGCCAGCTGTAGTCCAACTCGGTCCTGTTGGAGAAATGGTATCAGTAAAGTAGATGTTACAGTTATGTGCAACATTTTAAGGCAGAAGCAATTGGTGGTGCTTTCAGATGGTGTCATATTTTGAGGGCTCTCGGGGTCCCAGGGTCCCCTAAGAAAATTACAGGGATCAAGACCTGTCCCAGGCGACATCCCCGGATGTTGTAGCAATGTTATTCCATTCTGTTTCCCGGTATTACAGCTTACTAAGCCAGTGCTTGGTCAGTATCTCTCTCCTTCCCTCCCTGCCCCTTCTCCCTTGGCTTCTCTCTCTGGGAAGAGCAGGCCTTCCTTCTTATCTCGTGGTTTGTGGGGGAGATAGCTCCTAGCCGCCAGGGAATTTTGAGCTGTGTCGTGCGGCCTGCTGAGGCCTTGTAGGCCTCAGATGGGGGGAAGCAGTTACGGCCTACTCTCAGGCCTGTCGAGGGTGGTAAGGAGTGGAGGATTCCGGATGGATTTAGTCTGATAGACTTGGCTTAGCTCATGGAAGTGTTCATTCTACCTGATTGGCTTTTGCATATATGCACTAGGAAATAGAATGACTCTTTAAACTTCCAATCAGTGCGCAGTACTTTCATTCTTACTCTGAAAGGAGTAAGAGTGACTCCTGCCATCCTATCCTAGGTTGCTCATGGCCTCAAACGATGACAGCTGGTGCGGTGGATTTTGGCAATAGGCTATCAGACTTTTCCTTCCAACTCTGCTATCAGCCTAAGACAAAGGTAAGTCATTCCACACTTAGTGTTTCAGGCAGGGAGTTCTGGTCTAAAACTGTCCTCAGTGAAATTGTTTCAATCTGGCAAGGGCACAGAAATCTGCTGAGGGTGAGGGTGAGGATATCACGATCTTATGGCAAACAGACAGCAGGTTGATATGCTGGGAAACACAAAACATTGGGTGGTTAAATATCAAACACATAAAGGGGGCACAGGTATTTTGAAATAAACTGCAGCCTGAGAAGTTACAAAGCAAATAACTGCAGTAAATCTTCAGGAAGAAAAACACTGCTGAATCAAGAAAACTGTTCCAGAAGAGAGCAAGGTAAGAAATCAGTTAAATAGGCTGTTAATTACAAATGTATGTTTAACCCCAGTTGCAAAATAGTGATTATAGAGTAGAAAATGTAGTCCATGCCTTGGTCTTGACCAGCATCCTACATTAAGGCTGCTTTTGGATGGTTTTGATTTCAGTCTCCAGTAGGACACTAGCTCTCAGTTTGGGAGAGCAGCTTTGCCTGGGAAACTGTGGCTAGACAGCCCTTGTTGGGAGCAACTCTTGTCCTTCAGGTCTCTGATGGGTTGTGCACTGCAACTCTCACCTATGTGAAAGCCTTGCTGCAGTCTCTGAAGGGTAAGGAAATTTGGTAGTGCATAGATGGGTTTAAACTGTAAGAGGGGAGATTCGAACTACATGTTGGGAAAAAGTTCTTTCCAGTGAGGGTGGTGAGACACTGGAACAGGTTGCCCAGGGAGGTTGTGGATGCTCCCTCCCTGGAGGTGTTCAAGGCCAGGTTGGATGAGGCCTTGAGCGACCTGTTCTAGTGGGAGGTGTCCCTGTCTTTGGCAGGGGTTTGGAACTGGATGATCTTTGAGGTCCCTTCCAACCTAAACCTAAATCAGAATCAATTCTGATTCTATGATTTCTGTTGATCAGAGGGTGTTGGTTGATGGAGGAGGTGTTCTGAGGGAGGAGGTGTGGTTACTATTCTCATGCTATGGGTAAAAAAATGAAGCTTGAGGGGATGTGCCCAAGAATGGGAGCTGCAGAGGTAGGAGTTACCCTGGTGCCCTACTAATGGAAGTGACTTCTGGAAGCCTTTTAAGTGGCATAGCTGTTTTTGTGGTTTCACCCATATGTCTGTAGGCTTGCGTCTGCATGTTGGAGCTGATGACTACAGACAGCTTTGTTTTACAGAGACCTGATACAGTTACTTGGCTTCTGCTAAACTGAAAAAGCAGGTTTATCCTAAGCAAAGCTTTGAGTTCTGTGTGCTTTGAGGACTGCAAAAGACTTCTGTGATACAGAGAACATATAGCTTAAGCCTATATATACCCTCTCCTACTTTCTTTTTTCCTTTCTTCAGGTTCACTCACATTTAGATTAACATTGGGATTTATTTTTAACCCTTTCACATTTTTCACTAATGTGTATTGCAAGGCAAAGCTGTTTCACTTAATTATAACTTCAAACCTCACACTCTTAAGTCAATAAATCCCCCCAATATTCCATCAAACAATTTACCTTAAAGCTACTGTCTAGAATCTCACTATTTCCCAGCCTGGTGGGGCAAAATTTTGATTCCCTTGTTAAAATCTTGTTGGCTACTAACTGCCATATGTCTAACTTCTCCAGCTTCTTGCTCAAATATGCTTTATTTCAGTTTTCATTTTAATTGCAGTTTGAGGTTACCTGACAATCGTTGCTTGACTTGTCCCGGCACCTACACAAAGGCCCCACCTAGGGCTGAGGTATGAAGAGAATAAAGTATAACTTGATTCCATTGCAATGGGCTCATGTGAAAATGGTACCACTGCTGCTTTGTGAGCTTTGGCAAAACATGAGCTACGTGAAAAGGAGAGTCAGGTCTCTTGCTCTTTCATGGAACAATATAGGGGAAAGTCTTAATATGTGGAGAAAGGGAGAGGATTGTACTACATTGAAAGGTCTGTTTCCTTTATCACTTACAAAAAGAAACCTTTCTTCTCAGTTTAGGGTGCATAAAGTCATTTGAAAATTAAGACTAAACTGATAAAGCTGTGTGACTTCTCGTAGCATTTTGACTGCAAGTGTATTCTGGGACAGACAGACAACCCAGAGGCTTCATTTTGCAGGGCCTTTGCCTTTCCTTCTGATGAATACCACTTTTCCCTTACCCAGGTTCAGTGCTCGTTGCGTTACTGCCAACAGATTTCACCTCCAAGAAACTGATCCTCCTACAAGGCTGCTTCTGTTTCTTGGAGCCTCAGCAGAGGAGCCACCTTGTTCTTGCAAAATACAAAATCTCTCTTCTTTCATTTACCAGACGATGGTAAAGAAAAAGGAGGCATCCTGTGCTGAAAGCACTAGACACTGCAATTAGTGGTTTGTCTCTTTAATACAGCTTGATATGTGATTTTTTAAATTAGTTTCTCAGCCCTTACATATATGGTTGTATTTTCAAGCTTTGTGTCTTACCATGAGGGCAGAAGACATCCTTTTGGGGGGTGTTTGTTTGTTTGTTTTGGTGTGCAGTTAGCACTTTGCAAAGAACACCTGACTTCCAAGTCTTTATCAGAAATAAGTGCACAGGAGTTGTGTAACCTTGTAGGATCATTACAGCCAGCGAGACTGGCTAATCATAACACAGTCAAAGCCTCTCCAAGTACAGGATGGGTCCTCAATTCTACCTCCCACTGACCTGTGGGTAGTTTTCATGCTTTCTGTGCTGTCTGCTGGGCAGAAGAAAGAGAAAGTTTAGGAAACATTATTGCTTCATGCAGTATCTTAACACACATCTACCACCCACCATGCATATCTAATACACTATCTACCACCTAGCAGAGCCTGATACTGTGCCATAACAAGATTTAACAGTGGTTGGGAAGAAGAAAATAACTTTTCAGCTCATGGATAAGCCTAAGTCTCCCTGAACAGTCTGTGGGATAGATCCATTGAAGCCATATTTGCCACTCCAGGTCTGAGATGTTTGCTTTCTGATGATTTATACCTATGTTTACCAGGCTGATTCATTCTAATATGCTTTGCATCTAAAGTGTTGTTTTTCCCAAGCCACTTGTGATCCCTAGACTTCAACTAATTTAAGGGGGCCTACAGAAAGGCTGGGGAGGGACTATTTACAAGGTCTTGTAATGACAGGACAAGGAAGAGGAGAGATTTAAACTAGATATTAGGAAGAAGTTATTTGCAGTGAGGGGGGAGAAACACTGGAACAGGTTGTCCAGGGAGCTTGTGGATGCTCCCTCCCTGGAGGTGTTCAAGGCTAGGTTGGATGAAGCCTTGAGCAACCTGTTCTAGTGGGAGGTGTCCCTGTCAATGGTGGGGCATTGGAACTAGATGATCTTTGAGATCACTTCCAACCTAAACCATTCTATGATTCTATAAAACATCATCCCTACAGCTGAAAAGATGCTGCATATAACTGGAAAGAATCCTCACATACCTATGGCTGAAAAGTTGTCATGTGCTACTGGCAAAAATGAAACTGGGCCATGCAAACTAAGCTTTGTGCTGTTAGACTTATTGTTTATGCTTACAGTGCCTTTCTAAACCATAGGTGCCCGCTGTTCTGAAATTAAGCATAATATTTTGTTCCAGGTAGCAACTTGATGTAAAAGGCTTGGCAGGTGATTAGTTAATAATATCATGTAATCTGTTTCAGTAATTTAAATATTGTCAGCAGCTGAAGAAGTGCCTATTGCAAAGTAGCTACTCTCAGGAGGCTTAATCTCTTTGTGAAGTGCTTTTGAGATCTAGTGATGAAAGTTAAGTGATATTACTGTTATTGTTGTTGTGTCATGAAATCAGGGCGTACACTACAAAATATTTTCTGTGAGTACTCATTTTGGATTTTAAACAGACTGTTCTAGCCAACTTGTGTCTCTTTCAAGATTGCTTTCACAGATTCTGCTGGCTGGTAAGCTTACAGGGTATGCATCTTAAGTCTGAATTCTGCAAGCGTTTTCTCTGTGAGTGTGCTAGTTGAGATGACAGGTTCACCACCAAAAAACAGCCATGCCACGCAAAGCTTGGCAGTGTAGAGGAAGATTGGTCTTACGCAGTGATGTAGCTAACAAAGAGAGGCAGAGAAATCCATCTGTCAAGACTTTCCATAAGAAACAAACCAAGGCATCTCTCCTAAGTCAAGGGTGGGTAAGCTCTGCTTGCTATTATTTGTTAGGCTGCACAACTGAGGGACCACGGCTCTTCTCCTGGAGCAGACTTCCTACAAGATATCTCAGTTCTCCATTGCACTTTGGGCTTTGCGTGACTAGGGAAGAGGATTTCTGTCTGTTCAGCAAAGCATTTCAAGCCCTGCATATGCAAACAAGGCAAAACATCATAATTAGTCACATATTTCAAGCCTTTTGCTCTGCAGGCAACAAAGTCTGTGTGGAGAAACCACAAGGGCTCAGTCAGATCCAAACAGCAGTGTTTATGGAATATACAAAAACGTAGGAGGCTGGAAACCTGCACTCATGAGCTGGTTGGTTCCTGGCACCCTCAGGAACAGAGCCGATCATTCAAACACATAGTATATGACTAAGTGTTCTGTAGGGGTTTCAGTGGTGTTTTTGAAACCCACAGCAGTAGGACATCAGCATAATTTAGCTCCATGTTGAAGCTCCCTTATGTTTCTGGAGTAATACACATCATGCACTTGGTGTGCACTCAGAGAGTCTGACTTTGAGTTTTCATTAGAAATAGTTTGTCTGCTCTTTTTTGGTAATACAGGTCTAACACAGAAGACACTCACTGTGCCCTACTGGACAAACTGTCTCCCTTCTACTTGTAAATTTTTGTTATCCTGAACTGAACACCTCTGACTGGGCAAGGAAACTGGGAGAATAAGGGACACTGTAGTGTGTGATGGTTGTGTGCAGGTACCACTTTATAGCTGGATCCAGGACTCAGTCTTTCTGAGGTTGCTGAGGTACGACCTTACTGATGTTTGTCTTCAACTCTGATTTTAGTCATATATTTAAGATATGAACAAACAATTGATATCCACATTGATGGGGTGGCTTGGCCCTGGCTGGAGGCCAAATGCCCACCAAAGCTGCCACTCTCCTTCTTAAATGGACAGGGGAGAGGAGAAATTATAGCCAAAGTCAGTGATAAGATAGAAGAAAATTAATAAAAACAATAATCAGAGCAACTGACTGTGTGGAAAGAAAAAGCAGAAAGAGAGATGTTAGTCTCTACTTCCCATCAGCAGAACAATGTTCAGTGTTGGGGAATCAGGGCTCTCTACACTTGGTAGTCACTTCAGAGTACAGATGCCATCGATGAAGCCCCAGAACTTCCTTCTTTCACTTTATTCTTATATCTGAGCTGATGTCATATGGGATGGAAAATCTCTTTGGCCAGTCTGGGTCATCTGGCTCAGCCATGTCCCCTCAGCATACTCTCAGGGAAGGAAAATGTAGGAAAAGAAAGATGTTGAGGTGCTTAAAGTGTCCAGAGAAGGGCAAAAAGGCTGGTGAGGGGGCTGGAGCAGAGCCCTAGGAGAAGCAACTGAGGGAGCTGGGGTTGTTCAGCCTGGAGAAGAGGAGGCTCAGGGGAGACCTCATTGCTGTCTACAACTACCTGAAAGGAAGTGGTAGCCAGGCGGGGGTTGGTCTCTTCTCCCAGGCAACCAGTGACAGAACAAGAGGACACAGTGTCAAGCTGCTCCAGGGCACGTTTAGGCTGGACATTATGTGATGGTTTGGGTATCCCCCACCCCCCCACACTTTCAGAAATCACCTAGACTAGACTCAGTTGGCTCTGGAAATTTGAATGAAGCTTATATTTACACTTGGCACAATTTACAAACAGATATTTACAGTATATACAAATATATACAGAAATATACAATGTAAAAAGATAATACAGACACAACTCCCCTCCCAGAAACCTGAGTCCCNCCCATTGGTATGGGCTGCTCGGGGAGGTGGTGGAGTCACCATCCCTGAAGGTGTTTAAAAGGAGACTGGATGAGGCACTTAGTGCCATGGTTTAGTTAATTAGAAGGTATTAGGTGGACTAATATACCTATTAGAAGGTATAGGTTGAACTCAATGATCCTAGAGGTCTTTTCTAACCTGTTTCATTCTGTGGTTCTGTGAAAAGCACAGCCTGAGTGCTCAGCTCAGCAGTAGCCAAAACACTGCTGTGTTATCAACACTCAGCTACAGCACTGCAAAGCACAGTACTAGAAAGATGCTTTGAGGAGAATTAACTCCAGCTCAGCCCAAACCCACAACAACACACTACAGCAGTATGTTCAGCAGCAGAACATAAACTGTAATTGCAGCACTTGGATGGCCCCAGGTGCCCTGCATCACCTATGTTATCACGGGATCACAGGATGTTAAGGGTTGGAAGGGACCTCCAGAGATCATCAAGTCCAATCCCCCTACTGGAGCAGGACCACAGAATCTAGTGCAGGCCATACAGGAATGCATCCAGACAGGGCTTGAAAGTCTCCAGAGAAGGAGACTCCACAACCTTTCTGGGGAGCCTGTTCTGGTATGCTGTGACCCTTACAGTAGAGAAGTGCTTCCTCATGTTGATGTGGAACTTCCTGTGCTATAGTTTACATCCATTGCCCCTTGTCCTATCACAGGGCACAACTGAGAAGAGTTTGTCCCCTTCCTCTTGACACCCAGCCCTCAGATATTTATAAACATTGATTAGATCCCCTCTCAGTCTTCTCTTCACCAGACCAAACAGCCCCAGGTCCCTCATCCTCCCCTCACAGGGCAGTGCTCCAGCCCTTTACTCATCTTTGGAGTCCTCTGTTAGACTCATTTGAGTAGATCCCTGTCCCTCCTGAACTGAGGAGTCCAGAACCGAATGTGATATTCCAGGTGAGGTCTCACCAGGGCAGAGTAGAGGGGGAGGACAACCTCCATTAATCTGCCGGCCACACTCCTCTTAATGCACCCCAGGATCCTATTGGCCTTCTTGGCCACATGGGCACAAGGCATGTTATGTCTGGGTGATGGAACCTGCATGTGAGCTGACTGGGAGCATTGACTAAACCTCAGCAGGAGGCTCCCCTCAGCGGTGCTGCAGTACAGGACTGCTTTCTCATTTCTTCTTCCTGTCTCATGGCTCTGAAGATGAGTAAGGATTTCTCAGGAAATGATGAATGTATGGAGGAGAGCATGGAAATGTACAGAGAGCAGAACTGAATCTATGTATGTCTGTGGACTTGATGATCCCGAGTCTTTTCCAAGCGCAATGTTTCTGTGATTCTGTGATTCTGTGACTGTTACATACACCTGTTTTGACTGGTAAGCTTTGCTGTGGGATTGTACATCTATCAGGACTTAGACCTTTCTCTGTGTAAAACAGCAAAGCAGCTAGTGCTTGCCCAAGTGGAGACAAGCTGACCTTGGGTTTGCCAGCTCCCCACACAGAACAGCCCAGCAAACCTGTGCAGTCTTGCTGGAGTGAAAGACACCAGGGCTGCATTGAGCAATGCTTCCCCAAGGAAGGCTGTGGTTACCTATCATGATGTGTCTCTAATGATGGCTGGAAGGCAAATGCATCTGTAGCCTGCACCCTACCTTGAGAATTCCCCCTGCCTCCCAGGCTCTTCCCTTTCTGTCTACAGAGGCTTTTGGAGTCTCCAGTCAAGGTATATCAAGTCCAAATGAGAAAAAACAAAGCAAAGAAGATGCCTCAGCCCTTACTCTCCTCTCTATGGCTCTTCTGGGTTGTGTCTGTGTGAAAGAGCTTCACTCTGTTCCAGAGAACCAAAGGCTGTTTATGCGAGGGAGGAAAAAACTGCTAGTAAAGGATTAAAGATTTAATAGTCATAAAGGAAAAATGCTCCATAATGAAGTATCAACACCAACTGAGTAGTTTCTCCTGTTTTGACAATGGCCAGGTGTTCTGCAGTAGATTGATTTGCACCTGCCTGTGTTGTTTCAGCAGCACCAAAGTGCTCCCTTCCCCTCTGAGCTGTCTCTTGCCTTTCGAATCTCCCCTGAGCAGTTTGTGTTTGATATGTAGTCATGGAAGCAGAAACCCCTTTGGGCAGATACTTGTCATATTTGCCTGTTTGGATAAATGTGGGAGTGCTCCTCAGCAGTTTTCTCCAGGGAGCTGGTGACTGGACATGTGCAGGGATCTTCATGGGACTCCCCTCTGCCTACACTGCACCCCTTGGTACCATGGACTCAGCACATCTGGAGCTGGGTCACCTTCTCAAAGACCTGTAAGTACCCATTGTACCTTAGCCTGGTTTAATCTCTTCTGCAGGAGGCAGCACACTGCCTCTGAGGTCAGAAAAGTGTGCCAAGCTCACAGAATACACAAGCACACAAACTTTGGCTTTTGGATCACCTCACCCAAACACAACCAGGGGTTGTTGTGAGTGTAGTGTCTTGCTGCTGGCTGGGCTTTATGAGTGACCACAGCTTGAGTTCAGGAGTGTATTTATCACTGCATGTCCCTCACATTAAGAGAATACAACTTTTAACAAAAGCATCCTTTCTTTCTGACACTAGCTTCTGTCTACCAGACCCTAATCACTTTGACACACATTTTGTAGAGTTTTCACACCTTTATTCTTGACTCCCAAAATGGAGCCCATCAGCTCCATTTGCACCATGAGTCTGGTCCTTGAGGGGACATTGGTAAGGAGGAATGAAGCAAGCAGCTGATGCTGAGTCTGGATTTGTTGTTTATATAATTATAACAGTTCTAGCTTTTGGCTAATGTCATCACCTGATTTGTCTTTCTTTGTGTTTAATCTTCTGCTCCTAGTTTGATGCTTTCCCCAAGCGAGGTAGACCTGTTGTATTTCAGTACACAGACACCCATACATACCAAAAGCTGGAAGAGGAAGCTATCATTCCTAATAGACTTTCAGTCACTGTTCCTAGAAGCTGAGGGTGAGGTCAGACAGCAGAGCAAGGCCAACATAGTGCCTTGCCGCCAGTCTTCCCATTCCTCCCCCTCCCAGCAATGCTATTTAACTCCTTTGCCCCAACTCTGGCACATGTCTGTCTGCACAGACTTCTTCAGCCCACTACACTGACTGTGGGGTGTTCCCTCCACCCCTTGTTTCCTGCTGGATTACTGACTTGCATTGGTTTATCACTCCATCAGCAGTGCACCAGTGCCAGCAGGAGGGAGCAAGGAGGGAGAGGTAGAGTGGGGTGGATCCTGGCTTCTTCGGTGTCTGCAAGCCTCGTATGAGCCCAGCCCTGTCATCTCACCACACCCTCAGACAGAACAGTGAAGGACACTTCAACTATTCCCAGGATAGATGTCTGGACAGATAATAACAATAGACAATAAGAGCTGTGCGCTGCACACAAGCGTTTTTGGCAGATAACAGCAATTCGGATATCAGTGTCTGAAGAACCATGCTAGGTCTAACTAACTGCAACCCCACTGAGACAAAAGCACCAGTTTTTAACTGCTTCCCCTCCCTCCACACACACTTTGCTTCCTGTTGTGTTTTACCTCCCTGGGTTGATGGACAGAGAGATTTGTCTGAACTAATTACATCATGGAATCATAGAGTCATAGAATCATAGACCTCCAAAGGTCATCTAGTCCAACTGCCTTACAGTTAGCAGGGACATCCTCCCCTGCTTCACAGAATGGCTTCGGTTGGAAGGGACCTTAGAGATGATCCACTCCAACCTCCCACCCACAGGCAAGGATGCCAGGTTGCCTTGTCCAGCCTAATCTTGAATATTTCCAGGGATGGGGCCTGAACCCTGGGCAACCTGTTGCAGTGTTCCAGCACCCTCGTGGTGCAGAACTTGTTCCCAACATCCACTCTAAACCTGCTCTGCTCTCATTTCAAACCATTGCTCCTCATCCTGTCCCTGCAGGCATTTGCAAACAGTCCCTCTGCAACTTTCATGTAGCCACCTTCAGATATTGGAAGGCTGCTCATAGGTCTCCCCTGGACCCTTCTCCTCTCCATCCTATTAGCACAAAGGTGGCTAATTTGTAAATGCTCTTAATTACCACTTCAGAAGTACTCTACTGAAAGATTGGTACATCTGTGACAATAGCTGCTCCGCCCATCATCACATTTCAAAAGTACATGTATGTACAGATTTGGGGTTGAAATCAGATTAACCTGCAGTGCTCTTGAATCTTAGCCCTGGATTAAGAAAGATGCACATGTTCTCAGAAATGTATTTTCAATCGTAAAAATCCAGCTTGTCCTATTGCTCTTTTCCTTCCTCACTGAGCTGAACCAGATCTAGACTTTCAAAAGAGCAGGTTTAAACAAGATTCAAGTAAGATGTAAGTGAATGCAGCAGTAAATGGAATTATGGTTAGCAGAAATCTTAGGTCTGTGTAGGTTTTTAGAGACATTGAAACATCCACAGAAGTGGCCATTTCCTTTGAAGGTACATGAACTGCAGTGAGAATCCACACAAATTGGAGTCTTTTTAATATTTGCATTGGGAAATTGAAGGCTGGATACACTGCCTTGCTCAGTCCTAGGCTGAGAAAGCATTTAAGCAAATGGGTAATCCTATTTCTATTTCATTTCAGTATTACCAAAGGGGGGAAAAAAACCCCACAAAACCAACTTTACCCTGTGGTGGATTTTAATGTGTCTGACAACTGGAAGTTTTATGATTCACAATTTGACTTCTCTTCCATAATGGCCTTTTTGCTTGCTTGATGTTAGTGGGTGTAAAACCAAATTTGATTCTTGTTTAATCTCAATAGTTAGGCACCTGCAGGATGAGCCTTCTTCAGTTTTCATACGCAGTCAGTTTTCCACAGATGCTGAGTGTCTTTGCTCCTGACAGAGCTGAGTGGCACAAGTACCCTGCAGAAGATCAAAAAAGGGCTTTATAGCCCATCCATGGCAACCATCTGCCAGCTCACTGAGGCACCTTTCTTGCAGTGTTTCCAGTGGGTTATGAGACAGTACAATAAAGTTTGTTGCTAAAGGGCTAAAGTCATGCTCTGAACTTTTAGACAGTCTGCCTGAATTGTTCATAATCTTCTGTTTATCAACTATTGCTAAAGTTCATTTATTTATAACCATGACAAATAACCCTCATGTACATTCCTCCAGTGATTTATTGTGCAATTGTTTTGCATTCCTGAAATGTAAAACAAACCATCAAAGTAAGACATGATGCAAGATAATAATTTTTAAGAAACAAATGGAGAATAATTCCTTGAAATAGACAATTCAAAACAAAAACCAGCTGCTCACACGTTATGATAAGATTTGAACTAAAAAGCTGCAGTTCTGATGAGCTCTCCATGAGAAGTGCAAGCTGTTTTATTGCAGAATAGATAAAGATTATGCTACTTCATCACAATGTCACAGCCCTCCAATATTTCACAGGCCTGCCTCTGAGACTGGGCTGTTGCTGGGCAGCTTTGCTCTAGAGCCTCTATCCCTCACTGACCTATATTTACGGCAAGTGCAACATGATCCAGCATTCACTGGGGAAAAAGACACCTGGGAAAGAACAACCCCAGTTGTCAGTACAGGTTTGGGACTGACCTGTTGGAAGGCAGCAAAGGGGAAAAGGATCCAGGGGTCCTAAGTGGATGGGAGGTTGACTCTGAGCCAGCAATGTGCTCTTGTGGCCAGGAGAGCCAATGCCATTCTGGGGTGTATTAGAAGGGCTGTGGCTAGTAGGTCAAGAGAGGTTCTCCTGCCCCTCTACTCTGCCCTGGTGAGGCCACATCTGGAATATTGTGTTACATTACTCTTGATTGTATCATTAATTTATTCAGTTCCATTCCAATCCCACGATCAATCCACAGCACACAGAAAGCCTCCTAGCGTTGTTTGGATCTGCCTGTGAGCTCCTAGGTCTGTGACCACTTACAGTGGACCCCAAATAAAGGAGAGTGCTCTCCAGGGAGTTCACTCTGCAATCTTTCCATTAAGTAGCTCTTTTCTAATGTGTCTCTTACATTTGACTATCTCATTTGCAGGACCTTGCTTATCCATGTAATCTGTACCCCTCCATGAGGCTGTCCGAGATTGATCAGTAGGTCCAAGAGCTGCTAGAGAAGCTACATCTCTGCTGGCATATACAGGCACACGCCCATATGAAAACACAAATGAACAGGCACATTACGATTGTACACACCTATTTTCCTAGAAGACAGATAAAAATTCTGTGGACACTCCTGGCCCACCCTTACTACTGAGTGTGGAGTCAGTCTTTTAAGATCCAGAAAGCCTGTAGAGAAAGTGTCTCTGAATTAAACAAATTAAATGGCTGGCTAATGTTAATGTAATCAAGCTTCATCTCAGCAAGAGCTGGAACAATGCACAGAGCTCTAATATTACTGGAAATTTGTGTAGCGAGCATGCTGTTTCTTGGTTGTTTTGTTCTGTTTAATACCAATTGTTTAGAAAAGAAAACTTTTCTGAAAAAGGAAACCAAGAGCATTTCTCCATCCCTACTGTTGCTGCAATAACAGGAAGCACAATCCACATATACAGAGCTTGGCAGATAAGAGTTGAATGGCAGTTTGTTTTTTGTAGGTGGTGGCAAGTGATCCAAAAAGAAAATCAAATCACTTACCCTTCTCATTCACAGTGAACTGAGACCTCAGTCCCCTGGGACTTCTGCAGGCACCAGGATGGAGCTGGCCAGGGACGAGATCTATACAAGAAAGTTCCCTTTTGAACTGGCAAAGTGACTCTAAGACAGTTCATGGCTATGGGTTGGCAGCTGTAGTACCATCTGAGTAAAGTGACCTGGCCACTTACAGAGGGATGGTAAGGGTGTCTTTGAGCAGCTGGCTATGCCTCATCATGGGGTTTCTCCAACTCAGTCTGCTGCTTCTCTCATAAAGTCTCACAGGTTCAGAAGAAAGAAATGTTCAGTTAATTGGCTGCACCAGAATTTGCAGCCCAGGTACCCTGTTAGCTCATCATCTTGGCAGGAAGTTCAGCTGATGGTAGGTAGTCTTCCCTCAAGTAGCAAAACTCAGCAGTATCTCAGACTCTTGCAATTACACTGCTCTTTGTAAAGCACTTTGAATGTAGAATGAAGGTTTTTGCAGCAGCAGTGCAGAGAATAGCTGAGGTCACTGCCGTGGTTTGAGGCTTTGGGTCAACTGCAGCAGCTGCATGGTTCTACTAATTAAAAGACTTGACTGCATCCATGTCATTTTGTGAGAGTCAGAGAGGGGTCTCCCTATTAGGAGGCACCGCTCAGGTGGTTTCAGGCTATCTGCAGAGTTAGAACAAAGGTGTTCTGTTTGTGCATTCCAGTTTCTAGGTGTAACTCTTGGATAAGATGAATGAGTTTAAGATGATTAGAGCCATATTTCTACAGCACTCCAAGGACTGCTCCACAGCTGTCTCTATCAGGAGCTGTATAGTTCTTGGCAGTTTCCCTTTAGGCTCCTATATCTTGTCTCTTCCCTTATATTTTCCACCTAGTTAGTATGTAATTGTTCCTGTAATGGTTTGTGAGTTACCCCCCCACACACATACAATGAAATCACACAGACTAAGCTCATCTGACTGGAAGTTAATGAATGAAGCTTTGTATTCACATCTTAGCACAACATAGAAGCAGATATTTACAACATACTACAAATATTTACAGCTATATAAGGAAATACACAAATTAAAAGTGACACAGAAACACAATACCCCTCTCAGAAATCAGAGTCCCCAGGAGGGGCTCTCAGCCACCCTTCCATCTTCTTTCCACCTATCTACCTTATCCAGAGTTTGAAGGATTGGCAAGAGGGGTTAGAAGCAGAATGATTAGTTGGGTTACACAGCAGCAGAAGCCCAGGGAGAAGACACAGACACCGACTCCAATAGATAGAACACGGGTTACTTTCTCCTCTGGAGGTTTTGTACAGTCTCTGCCTTCCAGCCAGTTGGTGATCACCTCCACCAGACCAGGGTGATCAAGATTACCCATTCGTGCTTGTTAGGTTATCAAAGCCATCTACTTAGACCAGGTTGCATCTGTGGCACAATGCAGTGATGAACCTTTGCCTTTGAACATCCAGTTTAGAACTGACAGTCTGGGAGCTAAAAGCAATTGTGACTCAGTTCCAACCACTTCAGAAGCTGCTTTCACTCCTTCATAGGCTGCTAATATTTCTTTCTCTGTTGGGGTGTAATTTGACCCTGATCCTCTGTAGCTACTACCCCAGAAACCAAGTGGATGACCAGGTGTCTCATTTGGAGCTCTCTGCCAAAGACTCCAAGTCAGACTGTTGTCACTCGCAGCTGTGTACAGAATGTTTTTAACGTCCAGACCAGATCCAACAGATCTCAAACCCACTGCATGGACTACTTCTTGCTTTATCTGATCAAAGACTGCTTGTTGTTCAGGTCCCCACTCGAAATAGTTTCACTTGCAAGTCACATCATGCAGAGGTTTGACAATTTGACTGAATCCCGGAATGTGTAGTCTACAAAACCCCACTGCACTCAAGAAAAATAGTGTCCTTCTTATTTGTGGGAACTGCCACGGTGGAGAGTTTGTTTATCACATCCTGTGGAATGTGACGGCGACCATCCTGCCACTGCACTCCTAGAAACTGAATTTCTCTGGCAGGTCCTTTGACCTTGTCTCTCTTAATGGCAAAACCTGCTTGCAACTTTGTTACTTTTCTTGAAGACTTCCTCAGCTGTTTCACCCCACACAGTGATGTCATCAATGAATTGTAGATGTTCTGAAGCTTTACCTTTCTCCAATGTGTTGTGGTTCACTGAGTGGCAGATGATTGAATTGTGTTTCCACTCCAGAGGCATATGGTTGAACTGGTACTGGATTCCTCTCCAAGTGAATGCAAACTCAGGCCTTCATTCCTTTGTTATGGGAATAGAGAAGAAAGCATTAACAATGTCTATGGTAGCATACCATTAAGCCTCCATTCCAGCTTGTACTGCAGTTCCAGCATGTCTGATACAGCTGTGCTCATGGGTGGAGTCAGAAGGTATTAGGTGATAGGTTGGACTTGATGATCTTAAGGGTCTTTTCCAACCTGGTTTATTCTGCAATTCTATGACTTACTCATTCCTAGGGTTCTGCAAATAAGGACCTGTAGGAACATAGGACTCCTACCCTGAAGAATTGACTATTTAAGAAACGATGTACTTCTATAATGTATGTGTCTCACCCAAAGGTCCAATCACAAATGTGTTTAAAGTGTTGAAATTAAGCTTGGTGGGATAGCTTTGTTAAACCATTTGCCTGTAGGCTGGGCTGCATTGCAGGCATGTTTGCTGGCTTAAGTGCTTCGAACCACTTTGCCTGTCTTGACAGAGCAGAAAAACCTACTGGGTTTTTCTGGGGAATGGTGGAATACTTTGAATAGTATCCACCAGGCTGGGATTCCTACCCATGTGAATTGCACTGCTACTTAAAACACACCATCAGAAAACTCGTCTGTATTTAGAACAGGCTGTGTGAATATACACGTATGCATATATGGGTTGGCAGCTCCCAGACACTGTTCTGTCCACTTAGCTACAGCACTCCCAGTTTCCTGTAGGGTATCCTCTATCTGATGTGTTTCCTACTTGGAAATGCATCTTTAAACTACCCTTCATTCATGATTATGGGGTGAAATGTTTTTTTTTTCCTCACTCATGAGCTACAGAAATATGCTCCGTTTAGAAGTAATGCTAAAGCAATTAGCATATCTTCTAGACCAGCAGAGTAAAGCTTTGACCACTTGTGACGGTAAATGCTCTGGTTGATACCTGGTCAGTTAATTTTCATGAAATGGTGTGTAACTCTTTTCTGGAGACTTTCAAACCCCCCCTGGATGCATTCCTGTGCAGACTATGCTAGGTGATCCTGCTTTTGGCTGGGGGTTTGGACTTGATCTCTGGTGATTCCTTCCAACCTCTAATATTCTGTGATTCTGTGACTCAACAGCTTGCTGCCATGACACATGGCTGAGCAGTTCTTACCATATCACATCAGGGCAATACTTACACCCTGGTCATTTGATTGCAGTTGCTTTGCAAAGTTAACTGGGAAATAATTCATCTTTAATCTGTAAGAAGTATCTGAACTAACAGCATTGTTTGTGAAAGGTGCCTGCTGCAAATGTTTGGCATCTCCAATATTTGTTTTTCTTGCTGGTGTATGGATGGTGAGGTGTAAGCACAAATAGCTGTAGCAGATTTGAGCTCAGAATCCCAGAATTTACCAGGTTGGAAAAGACCTTTGAGATCATCGAGTCCAACCTATCACCTAACACCTTCTAATTAACTACACCCTGGCACTAAGTGCCTCATCCAGTCTCGTTGTAAACACCTCCAGGGATGGTGACTCCACCACTTCTCTGGGCAGCCCATTCCAATGTCCAACTCTATGTATCCTAGATGGCTTCTGAAAGCATACGTGTCTGCAGGGATTTTCACACAGTCGTGTCTCTAGACATCCACTGCAAGATAAGAAAAATAAGAAATAAGCTTAAATTCTCACCACAGGTCCTAGACACAACTTCAGAGCAAAACCTCTTTACTAGTGTTCTTCTAGAGCAAGCAGTTTCTAGTCACAACCAGCTACTTGCTGCCTCGTGGCTAACTGTAAGCTTCAAGTGACACCTTCCCTGAGAGAAGTGTAGTTAGATTGTCTTTTATAGATATGGACAGCTAAAATCCATCTGAAACTAAGTCAGGACTTCTGTGGTGATGCACAACTTGGGCAAGACCCATTGCCACTTACCACAGTACTGAGAATTCTTAGCCAAAAAATCCAAATGTCACCAAGGCTGGAGAGTGCTTGCTGCAAGTAACAAGCAGCTCCAAAAACAACAGTTGATTCATAAATCATTGGAAGTTTGTGTGTTGCCTTGTTTAACAGAATTTAAAGATGAGAGAGGATTAAGTGAGCAACAGGAAGCATCCTGCAAGAATTTCCCCCAGAGCACTGCGGGCTTGGGAATGAAGTGAGAGAGGTGTCTGCCGTTGAGGAATGTGTGCCTCTGAGGGGCAGTGCAAACTCCTGCTTCCCGCATCACACACAAGTGCTGCTGGGAGAAACTGGGAATTGCTGAGGAGTGAGTGGGAAAATCTTTTGCTGAGTCTCATTTGTGTGTCACTGAGATGTGTGTTGTCATAGACTCAGAGAATTATTTGGGTTGGAAGGAACCTTTAAAGGTCTTCTAATCCAACCTCCCTGCAGTGAACAGGGACATCTTCAACTAGATGAAGTTGCTCAGAGCCCCATACAACCTGATCTGGAATGTCTGCAGAGGTGGAGTATTCACCACCTTTATGGGTAACCTGTGCCAATGTTTCACCACCATCTTCCTTCTAACTAGTTTAAATCTCCCCTGCTTTAGTTTAAAACCATCATCCCTTGTCTTGTGACAACAGGCCCTGCTACAAAGTCTGTCCCCATTTTTCTTACAGATCCCCTGTAAGTACTGAAAGACTGCAATAAGGTCTTCTCTGAGCCTCCAGGCTGAACAACCCCAACTCTCAGTCTTTCTTAATAGGAGAGGTATTCCAGCTCTTGCATCATTTCATGGATCTTGTCTGGACCTGCTCCAGAGCTGACCAGGACACTGCAGGTGCAGTCTCACCATTGCAGAATAAAGGGACACAATCCTTCTGACCTGCTGGCCATGCTGTGTTAGATGCAGCCCAGAGTACTATGCACACATTTCCTGCTCGTGTTCAGTTTTTCATACACGAGTAGCCCCAAGTTTCTATCTGCTCTCAGTCATAGCATTCTCCATTGTTTCACAGCATTCCTTTCCTCCCTCTGCCCCCTGCAACCAAACCCACCTCTGCAGCTCTGAAAGCAAGGCCCCATTCACTCAACAGCTGTTGTGAGGGGCAGGGCGTTGAGAGCAATGTTCACAGAATCACATAACTTTAGAGGTTGGAAGGGACCTCCAGAGATCATCAAGTCCAACCTCCCTGCCAAGGTAGGATCCCCTAGGGTAGTTCACACATAAATGCATCCAGGCAGGTTTTGAAAGTCTCTAGAGAAGCAGATTCCACAACCTCTCTGGGCAGTCTGTTCCAGCATTCTGTCACCCTCACTGTAAAGAATTTTCTCCTCATGTTGAGGTGAAACCTTTTGTATTCCAGTTTGTAGCCATTGCTTCTTGTCATATTGCTGCTGGCCAGTGAAAAGAAATTGGCCTCATTCGTTTGACACCCACCCCTCAGATATTTGTACACATTGATCGGATCTCCTCTCAGTCTTTTCTTCTCCAGACTAAACAGCCCCAAGTCTCTCAGTTTCTCTTCATGGAGGGGATGCTCAAGTCCCCCAGTCATCCTCTTGGGTCTCTTCTGGACTCTTTCTAGCAGTTCCCTGTCTATCCTGAACTGAGGACCCCAAAATAGGACACAGTAGTCCAGGTGTTCAGAAACAGCATAACCCAGCAACAAATGGCTTTTATGAAACACATCCTTTTCCTGACCCTCTCAAAACAAGCTCAGTGACAGCTACCCAGGGGGAAAAAAAAAGAGCTTTCTCCATAAGCTAAATTGGCATTTTTATTTCAAACATAAAACATCAATGAGAAGCAACAGCTGTACATATAACAGGTAGTTAACCAGAATAAACAAGGATATTGCTTAAATAGGACCGCTTGACAGAGAATAAGTTATCAAAAGCACAATGGTGCTTGAAAAATGCTGTGAGAATGGCAATCACTTTCTGCCACAGAAGTGGAAATATGATTCTCCTGAGCCACAAAATGTAATAATCTGGAGTAAATCATTCCCCTCTCTTTTCAGACAAGCAGATTTCACTGCCAGAAAGAGACAACTTTACTAGGGATAAGGGAAAATAATTATTCTGCGAAACTCTGAATAGCACTTTGTCTCCAGACGTCAACTTTAAATTGACATATAAAACAAGAGTCCTACTAACAGCTTTTGAATTAATGGCCATTAATCTTGCTGCCCTGCTGATAGTGCCAAAATAAGTTCTTTTTTTCTTTTCATTCCCAAGATGAGAGTGCTGTTGCATGAGTGATGTAGGATCTATGAACATGGTCTGTATCAGGAACAGTGTGGCTGTGAATATGGAAAAGGCTTGGTTTGCAAACAGCATAATAGACATGTGGCCCAGATATTGAAAAAGTGTGTTTTTCAGCCAGTAGCACAGTCCAGTTTTCTGTGTGATCCCTGTGCATCTGTAGCTGCTGTAACTGTAACCAATTTAGTTGATATGTGGTGGTTTTTTAGTGTTTATCTTTGAAATACCCCTTAAGATCACAGAATCATAGAAACGTTCTGGTTGGAAAAGACCCCCAGGATCACCAAGTCCAACCAATATCCCTACTCTACAAAGTTCACCCTTAAACTGTATCCTCAAGTACCACATCCTAATGACTTTCAAACACATCCAGGACTGGGGACTCAACCACCTCCCTGGGCAGCCCCTTCCAATGCATGACCAATCTTTCTGTGAAAAATATGTTTCCTAATGTCCAATCTAAACCTACCCAGTCACAGCTTGAGGCCATTCCCTCTTGTTCTGTCACTGTTTACCTGTGAGAAGAGACCAGCAGCAACCTCTCCATAATATCCTTTCAGGTAGCTATAGACAGAAATGACGTCTCCCTTCAGCCTCCTCTTCGTCAAACTAACCAGCCCCAGCTCCTTCAGTTGCTCTTCATAAGATTTATTTTCCAGGCCCTTCCCCAGCTTCATTGGCCTCCTCTGCACTCATTCCAGATAAGAGAGTGTGAGCTTCTGTAATCAAGAGGAAAAACACAAATGCCAAATGGGCTCCTTAAAGGTGAAGGGAAGAGCTTGTGGTGGAACATGGAATTGATCCCATGCTGTAGTGAGATGGGAATTTTCCCTGCCTTCCTCCCAGCTGAAATTTGCCAGACCAGCTCAGATGGCTTGGAAGTCAGATAAAGCTCTATTTCACATCCAAGTTGAGTTTACAAGCATAGATACAAAATACATTTACATGTATTTACAGTTATATACAATTGGGAAATAACACAGAAATCCAATCTTCCCCCTTGGAAAAAGGACGTCCTAAAGGGACCAATGCCACCATCTCTCTTCCAGATACAAAACAACCAGCAAAGCTCATGTCTTATCTTATAAACAAGAAGAAAGACTTGTTTATATACTGGCTTTTTATACCTCTTAGCAAAGCAGTGAATAGCAGAGGCTTTATCATTATTATTCTTTTACAACCAATGATCCAATTTCTGTTATTGGTATATTCCAATAAGTCTTAGACCACTACACATGCTTATTTTATTTCTAGCTCATGTCTCACCCATTGAATCCTCCTCTCTTTCCCCCACTTTTCCCTTGGGGATAGCTTTTATTTCCTGATAGGTGTAGGAACTGGGTGCTAGCAATGCTTCTGGTTTCAGCAGGCTTTGGGTAGAAAGCGATAGTCATAATGTTGTGAAGTGGGTCTGGGCACACTCAGTATCCTTGGTATGCCTGGTATCTTCATCTGTACACCCCTGACACAGCCTGGGACACATCCCACAGCAGAACAAGTAACCAGATAACTTGTCAGAGGAATGTCAAGGAAGTATGATTCACTTCTCAAACAACCTTTCTTTTTCAAACTCACACATTTTCATATCTAGCAAAGCTGTTCCTATGCTCACTGGAATACCAGAAAAGAGCAAAACATTTGGTGAAAGTAGAAAAATCTGAGGTACTGTAGCAAAACAGTGACATGTCTCTGCACTGATAAATTGGTTCTGCGAGTTCTAGAGTGTGTAGCTCATTGCTAGTCTTTCTTACCTCTCCTGTAAGTCACAGCACTTCAGTATAAACCAAATGGCATCCTAATGGGTGAAGGATTACTAGGGAAAGAAATCTGAGACATTTGAGTTGAAATGTCAGTGTGGATTTAAAACCATAGCAGTGTGTTATCAAGATCCTTTTTCCTGTATGAGAAAAGAAAGGAATGAAATATTTCACTTCTCAAACAAAAACTCTTTTGGCAATTTTGAAGGTTTGCAGTGAAAACAAAAGTTTGCTAAGGATGATGGGTGGCTTACAGAAAAAAAACCCAACAAACAAACAAGAAAAAACAGCCATATTGTGTAACCAAAGCATTGAGGGTTTGGTTTTTTGCCCCCCTCCCATAAAATTTGCCATCACCTTTAGCTGAAAGAGTGCTTACAGTTCCCAATATCCCTACTCAAAGCCAAGTCAATATCAATGTGAGGTTTTGTTTGTTCAAAGATGTCAGGATCAGGCTTTAAGTCTGTAGAAACAAGAGGCTCTACTACTCTTTTACTTGTAGATGTGCAATTGATGGGTGTTCAGCCTCCAGGAGTTTAGATGACTGAGATAAGGTTTCAGATAAACATCAAAATGTTTAGATTTTTATCTGACCCAAAGCTCTGAACCTTTAAAGGATTAGCCACCTCCAGGGATAATCCTGCAGTGATTTCAACACCTGTAGTGAGTCAAAGTGAGTTCAGAGTCTTCTGGCCACAAGAAATAGTTCAAGCTCATCCTGTCATTTGTTTTGGATGTCTAAAACAGGCCGTGTCAGATCTAAACACGATTAACTGAGCACTCTGATTTTAAATTACTCCATCACAGGGTAATGCCAAATTGCCATCAGTAGGATCACTTATTACCTAAGACAAACAACCTGTGACACTGTGCTTCTCTAACCTACAGAGCAGATATGCCCCGTGAATGTTTCTATGGTGAATTAGGAGCTCTAAATACCTCACAGTGTTATAGATATTTAAATGAACTCCCTTTTCTTTCAGCATTTTGCTTTCAAAGCAGGCTTTGCTGCCCTCTCTTGCAATTAGTGTGAAAATGTGTTCATGTTGGCACACAGCAAAGCTCCACTGCAGATTAGTGGAACTGATCCTAAAAACTGGTTTTGCCAAGTACAGAGCAAGGTGTCTCATGAGTGGCCATTTCCACCTGTTGCCACAAGTGTCTTAGACATAGAGGGAATCTTTTTTGGTCCTGTTCCAGCACCTGCACAGCACAGAGTCCAAGGCAGAACAGCCTGCATATGCGTGTCCTTCCTAGGCAGTGGCTTGTCCAGGTGTGCTGAGAAGCAGTTGGACTTTGGTCTTAGTTCAGGCTGCTCCTAAACAAGGCAGTAACTCTTATCAGGGTTACTAGCATTCTTCTAGCATGTCATACAAATTGTTCTTGGTTTAGTTTTGGTTTTAAAGGCTATGATAATGCTTTGCAAGCAGCCAGTAATTGGAAGGGGATGAAAAAAAACATGTTTAATGTTTCGTATGTACCTCTGCACTTGCATGTTTATACACAGCATTTCAGCATGGATCGTAGAATCATAGAATTGTTTAGGTTGGAAGGGACTCCAAAGATCATCTAGTTCCAACCCCCTGACATAGGCAGGGACACTTCCCACTAGAACAGGTCGCTCAAGACCACATCCAACCTAGACTTGAACATCTCCAGGGAGGGAATATCCACAACTTCTCTGGGCAACCTGTTCCAGTGCTTCACCACCCTCACTGTAAAGAACTTCTTCCTAACATCTAGTTTCAATCTCACCTTTGCCAGTTTAAACCCATTATTCCTTGTCTTGTCATTACATGACCTTGTAAACAGTCCCTCCCCAGCCTTCCTGTAGGACCCCTTCAGACACTGGAAGGCCAGTACAAGGTCTTAAAGTGCTTTGCAGGATTGTGCCACAGAATTCTCTTTTTCCTTACTAAAAAAAAAAAAAAAACAAAAAACCCAAACAGGAAAAAAAAAACAGCAACAAGAAAAACTTAAGTCAATGAGTATTACTTCAACAACGAAATTACAGAGAGAATACAATCATCCCTGATGCTTTTTGGCAAATCCTTCAGTGTCATTTGGTATGAGTTCCCTGTTATCCTGAAAGGAAGAGAGAGGGGTTTTAATAGAAGGGTTGCCCTGTAGATTTAACTGTCATGTTTTGTTTTGTTTTTTAAGTCTAAGCAAGCAAAAAAAAAAAAAATCACTATTTTTTTTCATTTAAGAAATTAATTTACTGTAAATAAACATATCTCTGAAAGCAACTACAGTCTTCCATCACTTTCCTAAAAGTGCAATGGTATTTAAGGAAAAGCTGATCTCATTTTAATCACTGCTTCTTCAACTCACCTTTGTAATTAGGAGGAAAGCTTGCCTTGACACTGCTCGGGTGGAATGCATGGGAAACGTGATTAAATGGTGATTTTAAGTTTAGAATCCTTTTGCCTTCAGAAAGCAAAATAAGTATCAGGTGCAAATTGTCTCCCATAAAATAAAGAGGTATTTGAAAGGTGAAGCTAATGAACAATGCCCTATATAATAAGCAAAGACGAAGGATGAGATAATAGTGAGTTAAAGTCAGTCAGGATCTTGCTGTTGCATTCAATAAGGCTAGACTTTCAGCTCTTAATTTTCACACTGGGTCTTCTCTACAGATATCATTTGATGTTTGTGATAAGGTGAATTGCAAAGAACTTCATCAATAAGGAAAATAAGTACAGATTTGAGTTGCTTTCCTGTGCCAGCCTTAACTGATCAGTCTGAAACAAAAGCTTCTCCCTGTCTTCTTGTGCATCCTACCACTTGGTTACTTCAGACAAATGTTTTTTAACAGAGTTCTGGTGATTAAGTTCTCTTTAATGTGCTGTAAATCCCTGGAAGTGGAGGAGGATGTTTTCCTGGAGAAAATGAACTTGTTTTTCCTTTTAAATACACCTCTTCTCTAGTAACTATGTTGATCTGACTGCTGGTAAGCAGACCACTGCATATGTGTGTGTTAGGAATGTATGGAATTAGGAAAAACTAAGATACATTGCATCACAATGTCAACATCTGACTTATATAAAGGTGATGGTCTGGGGAGTAGTTTCAGCCACAGTGCTATTATTACCATAGCATATCTACTGTTTGCATCTCTGATTCATTGGTTATTCCCCCACCATCCTAGGAAAGATTTATCCCTGGTAGGAATTTAACGAAACTAAGGGGAGAAGTTAGCTCATGATCAGGCAATGCTGTTCTCATTATGTACTGCGCAACCACAAGGAAACTAAGGGTTCTCAAGAATTCCTTTTCATACCTCTGTGATGCTGTCACCAACCTGTTTCACCCTAGAATTTCAAGTCTAGTGAAGTCCAGTGTGTGCCTTACGAAGAGTGCTTAGATACAGGAGATTTCATATAAGGCAGTTCATAGTTCTCTCTTCTGAAATTGTTGCCTCATGCTTGTGTTTGTAGTTATAGCTCAAAAATCCATTAGCTAAAGTGGGTTTTAGAGTCTGTGCCCAAAGTCAGAGAAGCTTTTTGGAATCTAGCAGATATTTAGGTCTGGAATATTTTCTTCCTCTCCTGAGAGGATTAAAACTTGCAGTCTCAATTTTCCCCTGCAGAAAATGATGTTTGCACCATGATAATGATCTCCAATGGCAAAGCATTGGTAAGAAATTAAATACTAGTTCATAGTTTTAAAACCAGTTCAGAGTATAAAGTGTTTTTAACAGTAAATTCCCAGAACAATTAATTTAGGCATTTGATAGAACACTTGAAATCTCTAGAGAGACACAAAGAAAAGATTAACCTTTACTTCAGAAGTTCTGGACTAGTTGCAGAGGTTACCTGATGTGAGGGAAAAGATCAAGTATGTAGGAGACAGATTAAGTTTTCAGAATAACTTTCCTATTTGGCTTGTTGATTGCAAGCTTTGATGTTGGCATGACAATTTCTTTTGAAGACAAGAATCTTTATAAAACTCTCTTCAGTTCCACTTATTTCCATTTGGCGAAGAGCTAATTGTGAGTCCAAAGGCCCCACAAGTGCCCAGCTCCTGGCAAAAAGCAGTCAGCCTTTCTTGAACATGATAAGCATGAGATTAGAGCGTGGAAAAAAATGAAGAAGAAAGAAGGTGATGAGCCTACAGAAAGAACTTTCCTCCTACCATCTCTCTAAGTCTTCATTTCACTGCACACGTAACTGACTCACATGAAATCATAGACTCATAGAATGCACTGGGTTGGAAGGGACCTTTAAACATTGTCTAGTCCAATCATCCTGCAGTAAGCAGGGACATCCCCAACTAGATCAGGTTGCTCAGGGCCCCATCGGGCCCAACCATGAATGTGTTCCACCACCAGCCTAGGCAATATGCTCTGGTGTTCCACCACCCTGGTAGTAAAGAATTTCTACCCTTCTCTAGTTTAAAACCACTACCTCTTTTCTCTTGTAAATAGTTCCTTCCCAGCTTTCTTATAGGCCCCCTTTAAATAATGAAAGGCCACCATAAGCTCTTCCTGGAGCCTTGTCTTCTCCAGGATGAGCAACCTAAGCTCTCTCAGCATGTTTTCAAAGGAGAGGTGCTCGAGCCCTCCAATTATCTTTGTTGCCCTCCTATGGACCCTATCCATCATATGAATGTCTTTATTGCATTGGGTGCCCCAGAGCTAGACACAACACTCCAGGCAAGGTCTCACCAGAGCAGAGTAGAGTGGCAGAATCACCTCTCTCAATCTGCTGCCCATACTTTTTTAGATGCAGCTCAAAGTGCAATGTGCCTTCTGGGCTGCTGTTGCTGCAGCATGTTCTCTACCTGACATCTAATTGGTGGTGCTGGGGCAATTTTAAATAATAATGAGTTGTCTTTCTGTTAGACTCCAGCCTTTTACCAGTTATACTACTGTCTATTGTTCAGAGCAAAACTGATGTAATGTAGACACAACTATTCACCCAGTAAGTGATAAAATATACTGATTTTTTTTGCACACTAGCCAGGAAAGTTTAAGCTTCTCAATGCAAAATATATAGAAATTTGCTTTGATACCCATATTTCCTTGGCAAATCTCATGGCAACACTGTGATATACAGAATATACCACATTTTATAGATGGGCAGAAGGAGCCTCATAGAGTCCATACCATAGCAAAAGCTATGGCCTTGATTTTTCTTTCTCTGAAGTCAAACAAAGCCACTCTTTCAAAACGGATGGTTGCAAAGCACTCACCTTGCTGACCTGTGTCCTGGGCAATTTCAGTGTAGATAACAGCTTCCACCTCATCAATTACACATTTTAGGGTATGTATCAGGCATCAATAAACAAATAAAATATTGAAAAGTGGAGTGCAGCTGGCAGTCCTTCATACCTGATTAATGAAACCAGCAGCCCAGCTACTTCTACATCAGTACAACAGTTTTCCCTCTTACAGCTTCCTCTATTATGACCAGAGTCTAAAATGTGTCCACTTGATGGGGGAAAGTAAGAAAGACAGATGAGGAAATGTACAGGAATGGGAGGAAAAGAGGAATAACAATGCAGTGCTTTGACAACATATGCTTTGCTCCAGCTTAACCTCAACCCTTGCTGAGTTGTAGGGTAGCTGGGAAGCCAGAAGCTTTCCCTAACGATACTGTGCATTGTACTGGAGTAGCTTCAACTGCCGCGACACAGCCACACGACTGGAGGCTCTGGGGAATTACCTTGGTATTTAATTAGTTGTTATGAAAACAGTGAGTTTAACTGCAGCAAGAATAGTTTCTTCCCAAGTAGTTACCAGAATCCTATTGTTGTTCTCCTCCTTGTTGACCTTTTTGCTGGTTTTGTGATTGTAATAACGGTTTCCCCGGCTTTGCTATCTTGAATTTGTTTAATTTATATTCTGCCAGGAATTCAGAAGGGGAAAAAGCAGCCCATCTCAGGGCAGAAGTTCTGCTAACTGAGGAATTTTAAAGAAGTAATTTTTTTTAATGGAGTTGTGATGGGAAGAGCAAAATTTTCCTTGCTTTAAGCATTTTAACTGTATATGGCCATCAGAATCGTAGAGTCGATTTTCAGTCCCAGTATTATGCTACTACCACACATGCTGCTCAGTTGCATGTTCTGTCAAAGTTACATTAAAAGCAAATACTACTTCTTTTAGTGTGCAAGGGCTGTGAAAAAGTCTTATAATGATTTTTTGCATCTATAACTTTACTGAGATCAATTACTTCCTTGCTTAGTTCTGTTCTTTCAGTGGGGATATTTTCCGGGCTTTCTACTCTGCTATGCTCCCACATAAAACTCTGAAATCACGAAGAAAGCCCTCAAACAACAGGTCATGAGTCCAACTGGGATATCTATAAATAGGCTTTACTAAGGATGCTGTTTGCAGCACCTTTGCCTGAAACCTCTCATTAAGGTAAAGGTCATGTAAATCTGGGTTAGGCCATGCTTCACCCGCTTGTGTCACAGAGGACAACAGCATGAGAGAATCATTTTCAGTTCTATTCTCCTGTGTCTTCAGAAACCCAGAGTTTAATTTGCCAGAGTGCCCAAGACATTGTCAGTCTTAGGAAGGTGGTGTCTGAACTGGTGCAAAAGTAGAATCACTGTGAAATTGTCTGGCTATGAAGTGTGGCGCCAGGGAAAATGCATGAGCTCCTCCTTGCCCTCTGCTGATAGCCTGTGACACTGGCACAAGGGATTATATAGCTCTGCCTCTGGCTGCTTTCAGCTCATGTCCCTCATGGTATTTTAACAATTCTTGCATCATATCAATTGAAGAAAGATGGCCCCCCCAGGCCTCTCAATTTAAGAAGTACTTGAATATGTCCAGGGAAGGACAACAAGGCTGGTGAGAGGGCTGCAGCACAAGCCCAACAAGGAGAGGCTGAGAGAGCTGGGTTTGTTCATCCTGCAGAAGAGGAGACATAGGAGAGACCTTGTTGCTCTCTAGAATCAACCAGGCTGGAAGAGACCTCCAAGATCATCCAGTCCCACTTATCTCCCAGTCCTATCCAATCAACTAGACCATGGCACTAAGTGCTTCATTCAGCCTTTTTTTGAACACCTCTAGGGATGGCGACTCCACCACCTCCCCTGGTAGCCCATTCCAATGGCAAATCACTCTCTCAAACAACTACCTGAAAAGAGGTTGTAGCCAGCTGGGCGTTGGTCTCTTCTCCCAGGCACGCAGTGACAGAATGAGGGGACACAGTCTCAAGCTGTGCCAGGGCAGGTTTAGGCTGGATGTTAGGAAGAAGTTCTTCACAGAAAGAGTGATTGGCATTGGAACAGGCTGCCCAGGGAGGTGGTGGAGTCACCATCTTGAGAGATGTTTAAAAGGAGACTGCATGAGGCACTTAATGCCATGGTTTGTTTAATTAGAAAGTGTTAGGTGATAGGTAGGACTCAAGGATTTTGAAGGTCTTTTCCAACCTGGTTAATTCTGTGATTCTGTGATATCCAATGTACAAGCAGAAAGCTAAAAGCAAGTGAAAGCCTTCGTGAACTTAGACACTGATTTGTGTAACTTTTTGATGCCATTTGAAAACCAATTATAATGAAGAATATAAAATGGTTCTTACATTTCTTACAATAAATGATAATTATTGTAGAAAGTTGACTATATTTGAAGTAGTGTGTGCATACAAAGAAATGCATCACTATGATAAGATAACACAGTCATTATAATGCCAGTATAGACTGTGTCTATACAGTATGCTGATTCAGTTCCTCCACAATACTTTTCCTTTACTACTTATGGCTGTTTAAAAGAAACAGAACAAAACAAAACACAAAACCAGAAAAGTACTGAGTTTTATTTTTTGTATTTGGGTATGAAACTGTATGTTATCTGTGTACTGCAAAGCTTACATTTTAATTGACATTTCTTATCTTCAAGGATGTACTTTTCTACAATAAGGGCAGTGTGCCATAAGCTACTTATGAAAGTCCTAGTAGGAGACAATTATTTCAGTTATTATATACATACCAAGATTAGAGTATTGCTAAAAACATGCTGTCCACTTCAAGAGTACAAAAAAAAAAAGACACTTTTCTACCCTACATCCAGTTCTCCCAAGAGACTTTGCAATCCAGAGATAAAGCCAGACAGTAACAACCAAAGCATGCAAGAGCTGGGAAATCAATGCCGCTGCAAGAAAACACAAATACAATCTCAAACACGTTTTATGAGGACCTAGATGAACAAAATGTAGAACTCTCTTGTCTGCTCTATGTATTTTTGGTCTTAAATCACATTAATTGCTGGTTTGCTGCTGCCTCTTTCAGCAATGGTGTCATTGACATATTTTTGCTTGTAGTAGTCATACATACTGTGCCTACAGACTCTGTGAAGATGGACTTTATGTGCCCTGTTCCAGACTTTTTACCAGTTCACTGGTACCCAAAGGTACCAGTTCACATGAGCCTCTTTTTTTTTTACCCTCACAGGGTTATTTATTTAGGTATTTGCAGTAGCAGATTTTAGCATAAGGCAGAGAAAGAAGAACAGGATGCTGCTGCAACTTAATTAGAGTCCAAGCTCCATGCAAAGGGCTCTCCTGGGTCACAGGATCACAGGGTCACAGGATGTTAGGGTTTGGAGGGGATCTCCATAGACTATCGAGTCCAACCGCCCTGCTGGAGCAGGACCATAGAATCTAACACAGGTCACACAGGAACACATCCAGACAGGTCTTGAAAGTCTCCAGAGAAGGAGACTCCATAACCTCTCTGGGGAGCCTGTTCCAGTGCTCTGTGACCCTTACAGTAAAGATGTCCTTCCTCATGTTGAGGTGGAACTTCTTGTGCTGTAGTTTACATCCATTGCCCCTTGTCCTATCACAGGGTGCAAATGAAAAGTCTGTCCCCTCCCTCTTGACACCCAGCCCTCAGATATTTACAAACATTGACTAGATCCCCTCTCAGTCTTCTCTTCACCAGACCAAACAGCCCCAGGTCCCTCAGCCTCTCCTCATAGGGCAGTGCTCCAGCCCTTTCATCATCTTCATAGCCCTCCATTAGACTCTTCCAAGTAGATCCCTGTCCCTCTTGAATTGGCAAGCCCAAAACTGAATGTAGTATTCCAGGTGAGGTCTCACCAGGGCAGAGTAGATCACAGTGGGCTGTAATCAGAATCTCCCCTGAGCTGAGATGCCCCTCAGAATCATTTGTTGTAAGTGGACATAAGGTCTGGGTGAGACCATCACCGCAAGACTTGACTCCTGCCTGTTGAGAAATGCCAATGCATTGTATTTAAACACAAAAGAGGAAACGTTAACCATAGTACTCTCCTTTACCCTTATCTCCACCCAACGAGGTGTTTGAACTTACGCACTTAGTTTTATGATTGTGGGCATCTACTTATTTCACTGGCCAAGTATTTCTGTGTCTGTCTGGTGTTTACACATAAGTTAGCCTGCAGTAAGTTAGCATGAGTCTTGTAACTCTCCAATCCGTAATTAAGTTGCTGTTTTATTACAACATGCTTTACAGAATCACTTGTTAATCCTTAAGTTGGCTAAGTGCTGCTAAAATCAACCTTTGATTTATCTCATTCTGTTAGTAAAACTTAAATTGCCACTGATTCAAACCATGTCAAACAGATCTATCTGTGGCAAGAGGTCGCAGTACTCAGCTGTTGGGTTTTTTGGCTCCACCTTCCTCAGCAGCACCATCCAACATTCATCCTTGAAGCACATATGGAATTGACTCAACAAATCTCCACATGGAGAATATCAAAACCTAGACAGAGTTGAAATATCGCTGAAACTGAGAGACAGAGAGAGAGAGATTTAACATAAAATCAGGAAAATCAATCAAATGCTGGAACAGAGTTAGCACACCAGTCTTCTTTTCCCCCCCCTCATTCTCCCTTGAGTTGCCTGAAAACCGCATTGAGCATGGGTGTTCATTTATTTCAGACTCCTGGAATTTAAGTTCATGTACTAGAAAGTGCAAATCGGTTTATGACTCATCCTGGGGCACAGAAGGAAACACTTTCACCAACACTCTGGCCTTGCTCAAAGCCCATTTCTCAAGGGTGGTCCTGAAATCAATGGCCTGGAGAAAACACTTGCATCCCTGCTGCCAGACCCAGACAGGAGGACACTGATCCAACAAAAAGTCTTCTGCCAAAGAAGATCCACCCTGCAAGACCACTGAGACTTCAGGCCTCTGTGGCATAAATGGTGAGAATAGACAAAACACTACCTTTTCTAATAACCTTTTGGCCTCAAGCAGCAAGAAAGGGCCCAAAACTTTGTCAAAGCAGGAGGCTACTCTAATGCCCATTGCCAAACAAAATGTTCTCAAGACTCCAGCAAGTTTTTCTGGGAAAGGATTTTTCTCTTCACAGAAAGCTCTTCTTAACACTTTGCAGAGCGACTGTCAGGTGGGTGACTGCTCTGATTTTCAGCATTTTCTTCCCTTGTGCCCACTACCATGTGGAGACAGAAGACACAGCCAATCTCCTGAAGTACCAGGTGCCACCAAAGGAAAGAACTGAGAGATAGAAAGCTCTTCATATCAGCCTTGCAGCTGGGCTTTTGGTACAGTGGTGTACAAGTTAAATAAGATGGAGGAAAGCCACTTGCTTGAGATTGCACAGGTGGGAAAGGGAAGCAAACTCCAACTCCTAGCACAGCCTCTAGATCATGTTTTCCTACCCCTGTGCCAGCCCTCAGTTTAGGAGCTGCTTAGCTCCACTGTTCAAGGCAGATTTATCTTTAGGTTATGTTTTTGTACAGCACCTAACACAGTATAACCTTCTGCTTGACTGCAACATTATCACAACACAAATAGTAAATAATAATCAGGTTACAGATAGCACTGAATTAAACCAGAGCAATGTGTCTGTTGGAGGCCAAATGGTACAGAGTGCCAGCTCAGGCAACCAGCTCTCAAAACTGAAAGAGAACATTCCTCGGCAGTAAAATAAACACTATTCTTTTTCTCTTCAGCTAGATAAAGCATTGTGTGCTGCTGATAAATCCATATGGTTTGCTTGCTTGCAGAGGAAAACATGAAGAACAACAATTCCCCAGATTTCTTCCTCAGAAGTTGCATTATCAATAAATGCCTGTGATATCAGCTGGGCTCTTTAGCCCACACATCCGGCCAGTATCTTAATTGCAATAACTTCACGTCCCAAAAAGCCAATGCAGTGATATACAAGGGCCCTGATTCCAACCCCTAGCCTCTCAGAGCCCGGAAAGTCTTTCAGCATTCCTGCAAACTTACATAAGAGAGAAGGAACAGATAACATTGTATGCTTGCAGTCAAACATGCAGGATGCTTGTGCCCTCTTGCAGAAAGGAGTAAAAGAATGGCCTTTTAGGAAGTTGTTCTGAATTAGAAAATGGCCTTATAACTGAAGAATGTGGAGTGCAAAAAACAAGGACCTCTGGGATTGTCCAAATTGTTTTTTTCAGCTCTCCAAAATTACTTCATCGCACCTTTTTCTGCAGTCTATGACAACCCAAAGCGCAGACAAAATGCTGTATATGGGCTTTATATGCACACAGCTAGGACTTACTGGCAGCATCATATGAAGTGCGCAGAGGACAGATGTGACTTAAGTGGAGAAAGAAAGTTTCTTGACTTAAAATGTCTTCCTTAATCTAATTTCCCTTTAGAACTGGCAACTACAGAACAGAACTGTGAAGCTATACATGTCTGAATGCAATCTCTGGTAAGGTGATTGATGACCGCACACATCTCTTGAGTGAGAACAAAGGGAGTATCTATCTCTGGGTCTCTATAAGAGGGTGCTGGTAGCATGAGGGTGAAAGGAATCCAATCAACACAATTTTCAAAACATTTAAAATTTCAAAAGCCAGTTACAAGGTCCTACACTAAAGGTTGTTGAAGACACAAAGTATTAACAATAATGTGGCCAGCAGATCAAGGGAGGTTCTCCTTACTCTCTACTCTAGTGAGGCAACATCTGGAATACCTTGTCCAGTTCTGGGATCTCCAGTTCAAGAGAGACAGAGAACTACTTGAGAGAAGTCCAGTGGAGGCTACAAAGTGTTGAGGGGACTGGAGGTTCTCCTGGATGAGGAAAGACTGAGGCACCTAATGCTGTTTAGCCTGGAGAAGATTAAGAGGGGATCATATAAATGCTTATCAATATCTAAAGTATGGATGGCAAGAAGATGGGGTCAGACTCTCTTCAGTGGTGCCCAGTGACAGGACAAGAGCCAGTGAAAACAACGTGGAACACAGAAAATTTCCCCTGAACACAAGAAAAAACTTTCCTTTGAGAGTGCCAGAGCACCAGACTAGTTTTGCATCTCAAGGAGGATATAGCAGAGCTAGCCAAGATCCAGAGAACAGCTCAGAGACTGCTGATTGGAAGATATCCTATGAAGATGGACTAAAAAGTTGGATCATTTCAGTCTGGAGAGAGAAAAGGTGAGGACACACAGGAGGAAATGGTGAAGACTTAAAGAACTGCAAAGGTGGTGGATTAGGTGAAGGTAGAACGATTATTTACCAAATTCCTTAACGCTGAAACTGGGGGATGCTGCTGAAACTAGCCCAGAAAAAAAGAGGTAAAAGAGTATACTTCTCTTGTGTGGCAAACAGTGAAGTTCTGGGATTTGTTTCCACAGAAAGTTTCAGTCAGATGGTGCCTCTGAGCTCAGAGAGACATCAGTTCCAAGAGTGAAGGACAGAGAAACCTGCTCCTTATCATCCCCTTTGCGTGTCTTGGTTCTCCAAGCAGAAAACCAGAAAAGACCACAGAAAGTGGTCAGGTATCCTTCAATAGTGTGAGCAATTCATAGCCACTGTCTGAGGAGCAGTATTGGGCTAGATGGACTGCTGGTCTGATACAGTATGTCTCTCAAGCAGAGACAAAGCAGTAGTAAAAAAAAAGCTGTAGAGGTTAAGCAGACACATCTTTCAAGGATATTCTAGCTAAATCATTTAGACTGCTTTGAAAAGCTCTGCACCACTTCATGCACCTGGTAACTCATCACCAGTACAATTTACTGCCAGGTGAGCATAGTTTACTGCCAGGTGAGCACAGTTTACTGCCCTTCCTCTTGTTCCTGTGCTTCCAGTTGCTATTTGGTCATCAACAAGAGATGCACAGCACTGTTTCTCTACCAGCTTGCAGGCAGAACAGCTTCTATTGGAATTATGTGAGTATAATACAATTGAAAACCTGATTTGTTGTTTTTCAGAGATGAGTGACAGAAAGGTATTAATCTGCACTATTATATAAGTGTATGCATATTGCTGCTCATAGCTTGAACAAGCACAGCTCTGCTGAACAAAAGGGCCCAAAGGGTGGTGGTCAATGGAGTTAAACTCCATTGATGGTGGCTCATCATAAGTGGTTTTCCCCCAGGGCTCAGTGTTGGAACCACTTCCATTGAGCATCCTTTTTGATGATTTCGATGGAGACATAGAGTATGTCATCAGTAAGTTTGCAGATGATACCGACTTGGGTGGCAGTTGATTTGCAGGAGGGTAGGATGGCTCTACAGAGGGAATTGGACAGATTGGATGGATGGGCCAATGTCAATGGCAGAACTTTAACAAGGCTAGGTGCCAAGTCCTGCACTTGGGCCACAACAATCCCAAACGACGCTACAGGCTTGAGGCAGTGTGACTGGAAAGCTGTCTGGTGGAAGGGGACCTAGGGGTCGTAACTGACAAACAACTGACTATGAGCAAGCAGCGTGCCCAGGTGGCAACGAAAGGCAATAGCATCCTGGCTGGGATTAGAAATTCTGTATCCAGCAGGAGTAGGGAGGCGATTGTTCCCTTGTACTCAGCTCTGGTGAGGCCACACCTAGAGTGCTGTGTTCAGTTTTGGGCACCTCAATACAATAAAGATGTTGAGGTGCTGGAGAGAGTGCAGAGGAGGGCAACAATGGTGGTGAAGGGTCTGGAGAATAAACCTTAGGAAGAGCACCTGAGAGAGCTGGAGCTGGTTGGTTTGAAAAAGAGGAGGCTGAGGGGAGACCTCATCGCTGTCTACAGCTACATGAGAGGACATTGTGGAGAGGCTGGTACTGGTCTCTTCTCATAGTGCTAGAACAAGAGGGAATGGCCTCAAGCTATGACTGGATAGGTTTAGACGGAATATTAGGAAATTTTTTTTCACAGCAAGAGTGGTCAGACATTGGAATGGGCAGCCCCGGGAGGGGGTTGAATCACCGACTCTGGATATGTTTAAAAGTAGTTCGGTTGTGGTGCTTGGGGCTATGGTTTAGAGTGCACCTTGCAAAGTAGGGATATCGTTTAGACTTAGTGATCCTGAGAGTCGTTTCCAACTTGAATGTTTCTGTGATTCTGTGATAAGGTCTGGCCTCATACCGGAGACTTTCTGCTTAGGAACAATGAAGAAGTGTGTTGTTGCACTCCAATAGGTGTTGTTTTGGCTGCATTTTCTTTGAAATTACTTTTGCATCTGTTAGTATCACTTGGCTCATGTGGACATACAAAAGAATGAAGAAGTAAGCTGGCGTTGGTGTACTTCAGTTTGTAATGAGAGTTGTTAATTGCTAAACAATTTAAGGCTAAGCAAATTCTTACCGAGATATTTTTGGGAGAGGTCAGAATGAGAGTGATCTTGAAGGCTTTGGTCAGCTAAAGGTGTAATGATGTATGAATTTTGTAATGGGAATACTGTCTTCTGGACTTAAAAGTTCTTAGAATTTTCCCTGGGGCTGTAGTTTTGTTCCTTTTTTCTCTTCCTTGAGACTGTTTCTGCATTTTGTTGTGCTCCTGAGATGCTTTGGCTGCATGAGACAGGTGGCACCTTATGATGTAATTCCTCAGTGCTTGCATAGTCCCTATAGGTTGGAAGAAAATGCTGCACAGAGGCAGTAAGACTTGAGTGCAACTAAAAGCATGTATCCAGTTCTAATCACTATTTGTCTATTTTAAGTAAACTCAAGTACTGTCAGCTTTTACAAGTCTGCTCTAGCCTACAGCATAGAACTGTGGTTCATTCTGTGAAGCAGAAAGTGGTATTGATGCAGTCAGATCATCACATTCTAAACTCAGAATCTGATATTCAATTTCCAATAAATATTCCTATTTATTGTCTGGACAAAGTAGTTTTTACAACATTAAAATGCTGCTGTAGCAGAAGGAAGCAAGTTCTTGAATTTAAATGTGCTATAACTTTGCAACAGTTTTGGGTCAATGTAAAGTTCATGTTAAGAGGTTCTCTTTAATTGCAGCTGCTTGAAACTATATTAATGACCTTGCATTTTATGTGACATATTACTACTATTTGTAAGAATTGGACCTTGTTACCATGGAGTAGTGTGCAAGCAAGGTCTTTTCTTGCCCCAAGTAGTCCAACCTTTTGTTCAAAGACATATAAGCAATACATCTAGGCCATGTATAGGAATGTGAGACAAAACAGAGAATTAAATGTGCTGACTACCAGGCCAGTTCTATGTGTTTGTAGGAAGTACAGCACAGACAGATTTGTAGGTCACATTGAAGTCTTTGCTACTTACACTTTGGAAAATACAAGCAATACTTCTAGCAGTTGTTCCAAAAGAATTTGCTTCTTCCTGGCAGTTACTCTGGTCTGCCAGGTGTGTGTGGTCTCCTCGCTTTCTAAGATTGCCCTTTTGTTCTGACTTCTTTAGGCAAAACAAAAAAGGCAGCTGGACAGCTTTAGTCTGTTAAATAGTCCACATTACTTACACAGCTACTCTCCTCACTGACCCTTAACAGTTTAGTAGCTATGAACTTTAAGAGGCTCATTCCTAATCTTCGGTCTTCAAAGAAGCTGGAGCTGCTGCAGAATGTGGCCCTTTGATTGTGGCTTTCCCTGATTTTTTGGAGACTCACCTTTGTTGGATGGTCACTTCCATGCTTTTATCTAGATGCAGACAACGGTGAAATTGACGCAAATTACATAGACTTGTCTGAGGGCTTTCATTAATCCCTAATGCTTTACTCTCCTCCTGGCACAAGTTCTCTCAACCCTGCTAAATAGCAGACTGCTACCTGAGGGAAAAAAATGTTCTGAATCCTTTGATGGTTAGCAGTTAGACTTGGTGATCTTAATGGTCTCTTCCAACTGAAACGACTCTCTGTTTCTATGCACAGCTCATAGTGCTGTGGCTTGGGACTACAACTTTTGTATCTTTACTCTGAGGAAAGGTGGTGTTCGGGTAATGTGCTGAAATGATCTCAACATGGTTTCAGGGACTGTCTGTGATCTGTACAGATAACTTGCTTCCTTTGGGTTCAGCCTTGACATTTTGGGGAAACAGTTTTTTTCAGCAGAATAGGGCTGTTGTGCCCTCAAGGGTTTTTTTTTTTATTCCTCAGGCTAGTAGTGTTCTGCCATGGTTTGTAAGTGCAGAGTTTCCTGTTTCTTACTCTCCTTGATTTCTTAGGAGAGCTGTGCTCTGTGTATTAAGCACAGAGGACAACTGTGGACATGGTTGTCAAACTGGACTGACTCAAAGTACTGATATTTAAGGGTTGTGAATTGGATCATTCCTTATTGCTCTAAGATGCATGTGAGTAGCTCTGTGGCAGAGCCCTGTATGTCTGCCTGTGCATGGCAGCTCAGTACCAAAGAAAAGTTTTCTCTCTGGGGACAGATCCTGTAAACTTCATTCAGGCTTCCCTGGAGGTGGTGGTGTTTTTTCCCCACTTGTGCTGCTCATTGTAGCAACCATGAGGCATGGGTTGTACACAGGGATGTTTGTTCTCATCACTTTCTGGAACAAGTGGTTAAGATACGGCATCACACTTCTTCTCCCAAGTAACAAGTAGAAGGACAATAGGAAACAGCCCAAAGCTGGGCAAGGGGAGGTGTAGGTTGGCTATTAGGGGGAAAAAATTCTTCACTGAAAGGATTATCAAGTCTTGGAACAGGCTGACAGGGGAAAAGTTTGAGTAGTCAACAACCTTGGAGGAATTGAAAGGCATGAAGATGTGGTGCACAGGCACATGGTTTAGTGGTGATTTGGCAGTACTGGGTTAATGGTTGCATCAAAATTATTCGATGTCAACTTAGAAAAACCTTTTAAAACTCCCAAGCAACCAAAAAAAACCCAAAACAACCAAACTCCAACCAAAGAAAACCCTCCCACAGACAAACAAAACCCAATGACACATGTACACACAACTCCCCCTACCCCCAGAAAAATTACCAAAAAAACAACCAAAAACCACCACCACAAAAAGGGAAAGGGTCGCATTGCAAAAGTAGTTTCCTTGCTGTTTTTAGACTGCAGAAATATACACCAAGGTGTCAGCTATTGGTAGTGCAATACACTGGAATTGTGTGTGGCCATGGCCGTGCTTCTGTTTCCAGGAGCACCAGTGATGCATGTGGGTTGCTGGCTTCCCTTGAATGGCTGCGTAAACATCAGCGACTGCTGTCAGGATCAAGATGCAAAGGCTTGTGTAGGGTTTCTGTATGCTCAAAAGCCTTGACTTGGTCGTGCGACATTCCTTCATATCCTGTCCTCTCTTGATGACCTTTCTTCCTTGTTTTCCATGTGACTGACAGCCCCTCAAAACACAAAGCAACAGGATAGTATCAGGTGGTGGGAGGAAACATTGTCATCGGTTCGGGATATCATTATTGAAACAGCTTCAAGTTATCAACAGCTTGAATGGGGAAAAATGCTGATATTTGTTTTTTGCCTTGCATACTATTCCCCATTCATTAATCGGTTTCTTGACTCTTCTGACCCACTTTCCTGCAAATAATAGTTCTATGGAAAATGTAATATTTCTTATCCTGATGTCTGTATCGCTGGACTGAAGATTTCCACTTCTGCTTCCTGGCAAACTCTTCAAAGACACTCCTGACTGTAACGAGACAAGACCTTTTATTGCTAAGAGTTTGGAAATCGTATCCTAATCTTCCCCTTTTACTGACTTTTCTTTGTTACTCATCACAGCTGCTAGGAGAACTAAAACACAGTTCTGGAGGAATTATTTGGTTTTGCTCAGCTCCTAGGTACAGTGGAGGTGACATTGTATTAGGTTGTTTGCTGATAGAGTTATCACACTATCCATATAAAACATTACCAAGAAAGGTTTGCCTGTAGTTATTAGTATCCCAAAGCCTGACATTTATTTAATTGTCACACAGTTCTGCAAACATTTATTAATTACATTCTCAGCATCCTGGTCTCTTTAATTTTGCTGTTTTAACTTGGTGCTATAATACTGACTGTTCTTAATAAGGCACTTGATAGCCTCACTTCAGCATTGTTTAAACTGATAGAGAGATTGCATTGGGCAGCTGCCTGGCCAGCACTGCATATGCGGTAGAGAGAGAAATTAAGTCTGCATCTGTCTCCTTCAATTTTATTTTGACATCCAGGGTGATCTTGCTTTTTGATTCTCTAAGTTCATCTAGGGTGTCTCTAGTACTTCCATACCAGGAAAGAGAATAACAAAAACTGGGAACAAGCAGTTGGTAGGCAAGTAGGAACTTCCTTTTTCCCTCCGAAGATCTAAGGCAGAATGCTAAGTGATGATAAATTCCTCATTGAAGAGATGGTGGGAGTTGAGCTTCATTAACATGTTGCAAACACCACAGGGACTAAGAAGTATTTATGAGTAATCCTCAAGTAGAGAGAAACTAACTTTAGGAGCATGAGGCGGTGGAGAGAACATCACCCAGGATCAGGGACTTTCATTTTGTCACAAATGCAATGGTGTAGACAGCTCTAGTCATTGCCAGCTGGAGAACTACACAGGTAGGTTATTTCCAGTTAATGGGCTTCCTATCCTTTGAAGATCAGAGAATGAACCAAGCTTAGCCCCTGTCTGACAGTATGGGCCACAGACAGTCCTGCCCTGAGGCCATAACTGTGATTCAGTTTCATTGTTGGCCAGTCTGAGACTACCATGCTCCTGCTCACTCTTCCCCCTTTGGCACCTCTCTGCACTTGTATTTATGCTCCATCCTTTGTCAGCTCTGCTGACTGTGACACTATCTTTAAACTACCAAATGAAGGGTAGTTTCCAGTCCACTCTACACCTGCAAAGCATTGAATGAGCCAGGTGATGAGAAGGCTGCACTTGGTCTGAGTGGGTGAAATCACCAGGTTGTAGTCCCTTACTGCCATGGTCTAGTTGATTGGACAGGGCGGGGTGATAGGTTGGACTGGATGATCTTGGAGGTCTCTTCCAACCTGGTTGATTGTATGATTCTATGAAAAATGAAATCTCATTTGTGTGCCTTGCCCTAAAATAAAAAAAATTAGCATTTGTGATGTTTAAACCCATTACCACAGGCCCTTAGTGGTTGCAGCAAAGTTAAGTGTTTGAGTAACTACAGCATGCAGTGTATAAAAACAAGACAGAAATTCCACCCACCAGTGGGCAGTGTTAAGTGGCAGGGGCAAGAAAGGGAGAGGAGGTGTGATTTATGAATTACACCTCCACCCATTTGTGAAGGTGTGATTGATGTGTCTGAAGTCTAGAAAAATAAAATAATATGAAAATAACAATTTAAAGGAACCAGTAGTAAGTCAGTTGTAAACTCAGTGGTGAAAAGCAGAGTTAAGCTATAGTGAGATATTCTGGAAAGCTGGTGGTTGCTCTTGCAGCAATGAATTTTTAACTGTCTTTATTGTAAACAGGTTTTTTGGCTACATGTGAAAGTTTCTAAATCCTACTGAAACCAGTGAAAACTTGTTGGTTCAGATTTTTGTGATGGTTAGGGTTTTTTTCTGTCATACCACTGAAAAAATTCCTTTTTCCTCCAATGTTCTACTCCATCATCATTTTATCTTGTATTTTACTACCTGAAAATCTTCCAGATGAAGACTTTTATACTTAGAATGTTGAACCTGTGCCTGAATTCTGCATCTATTCACAGCATCTGACATCCTTCTTGTTGCTAATGCTTTGTCATGGTATTCAACCTTGTAATGACCACAGCCTTGAGCTCAGCAAGGCCCTGTCCACTCTTCCAGCTCATAGACTTGTGCAGATATCAGGTGTAGTCTTGTCTTGCACATTTTAGGATCTTACAATGAAGATGACAAATTATTCCGAGAGCAAAGTATTACTTTAAAGTGCATCCAGTGGGTCTAGGGAGGTTCTTCACCCCCTCTATGCTGCCCTGGTAAGACCACACCTGGAATACTGTGTCCAGTGTTGGGCTCCCCAGTTCAAGAGAGACAGAGACCTGCTGGAAAGAGTCCATAAGAGAGCCATGAGAGTGACCGGGGGACTTGAGCATCTCCCCTATGAAGAGAGACTGAGAGACCTGGGGCTGCTTAGTTTGGAGAAGAGAAGAGTGAGAGATCTGATCAATGTGTACAAATATCTGAGAGGTGGGTGTTAAGTGGAGGGGTCAATCTCTTTTTGTTGGTCAGGAGCTATAAGACAAGGAGCAATGGCTCCGAAGTGGAACACAGAAGGTTTCACTTCAACATGAGGAGAAACTTCTTTTCAGTGAGAATGACAGAGCTGCTCAGGGAGGTTGTGGACTCTCCTTCTCTGGAGACTTTCAAAACCCACCTGGATGCATTCCTGTGCAATCTAACCTAGGGTATCCTGCTTTGGCAGGGAGGTTGCAATGCTAACAGAGTTGTGTCAATTTACCAGCCTCCAGTATTGACACACTGGATGGGAGCAGAGGGCTTTACTTTCTAAATGCTATGGCAAAGCTGGAACTCTCGTAATAGTAGATAAGCAAACTTGAAAGCCTTGGAACAGCAGCAGAGATGAATACATGAGCATGATGGAACTGAGTGCATCAGCTAAGAGCTCTTGGAAAAAGTTAAGCTGGGGGATGATGATATGATAGCAACATAAATAAGTGAAAGGAAATAGCATGAAAGAAAGGAAGAGAGTTATCTGGATTATCTAGAAAGTGGCTGGACAGAGTTTGGCCTAAAATTAAAAATGGAAAAATAGTCAGACTATATGTAAAGAAAAGAATCTCTAACCTTGAGCATGGCTGGAGCAGACTAAAACTGTAGCAGGGGCAATGGCATGGGTGGGTGAGACTAGATAGGATAAGACAATGGCAAGAATAGACTAAGGAAATAATCTTTGTTGTGTGGGTGACTGGAGTGGGTGATCCAACTTATGTTTTCCCAAGCCTGGCTGTCTATATATAGTTCAAGGAATGTACTAAGTAAAGCTCACTCACTTGTCAGAGGTGGTTAGCTATGATGCCACTCCACAGCAAGTTTCCTGTGCCCAGTTTCAAAGAAATGCAATTGTGAGGGAGGTTCACCAGCCCAGCACTTACCAGAGGTCAGGTTGCATAAAGTGCCATGAAATGGAGAAGAGATGAGCCACCAGCCTCAGCTGTGCTTCTTCACCTTTATAGGTTTGGGGTGTTTCAAACTGCAGCCGGAACAGTTGTTTCGGATGCCTAAGTTGCCCTGAACTGCCCAAGTTTATTTTCAGGCCCATCATCTCTGCACCAACTCTGTTATTCATACATCTTGCTGCCTTTAAACAAACCCTTCCATCTCACACCATCTCCAAAGTGACTATGTGGACTGGAAAGCGATCTAGCTGAAAGAGACACAGAGGTTGTAGTTAAGTAACTGAATATAAACAAGCAGTGTGCCCAGATAGCAAAGAAAGCCAGTGGCATCCTGGCTTGGATTAGAAATGCTGTATCCAGCAGGAGTAGAGAGGTGATTGTCTCCTTGTACTCTGGCCACATCTTGAGTACAGTGTTCAGTTTCAGGCACCTGAATACAAGAAAGATGTTGAGGTGCTGGAGCGAGGGCAAGAAAGCTGGTGAAGGGCCTGGAGAATAAATCTTATGGGTCACTGAAGAAGCTGGGGCTGGTTAGTTTGAAAAAGAGGAGGCTGAAGGGAGACCTCATCACTGTCTACAGCTACCTGAAAGGATGTTGTGGAGAGGTTGATGCTGATCTGTTCTCACAGGTAATTAGTGATAGAACAAAAGGGAATGGCCTTAAGATGTGACTGGATAGGTTTAGACTGGACATTAGGAAACATTTTTCATGGAAAGAGTGGTCAGGCATTGGAATGGACTTCCCAGGGAGGTGGTTGAGTCACCAGCCCTGGATGTGTTTAAAGGTCATTAGAACGTGGTATTTGGGCATATGGTTTAGGGTACACCTTGTAGAGCAGAGATATGGGTTGGACTTGCTGACCTTGAGGGTCTTTTCCAAGAGGAATGTTTCTGTGATTCTGTGACTCTGCATCCCACCAGATGATGTTAACAAGACGGCTGCAAACTCACTAGCGTCAGTTTCACACACACACACAAACCCCCACATCAACACCTGTTTTGTTTTGTACTCCCTGCAGTGGAATGAGAAGGAATAATACCCAAAAAATGAAGGCTATGAGAAACATGAATTTGCCACGCTGCTTTTTTTGGTTGCTCATGATGTCAGAGTTTGGGAATTTTTTTGCTTGAAATATGTGTTAGTGCAACCTCAATCTGCTTCAGAAGGGGACCAAAGGAAAAGGTCTATCAGCAGACCTTCTGGCCCTTTCTGTTTGTTCTGTGTGGGAATTAGTTTAATTTTGCAGGGATGGGCCCATATTAGGCTAAAATGGACTGCCAAAGGAAGTGACTCTCAATGTGCCTTCAGGTCCATTCCCTCAGCCCAGACAGGAGCGGAAAAGAGATCTTGACATTCTCTTTCTTGCAATGAGAAGGTGTCTGCATTCCTAACCCAGCAAGTCCTTTTTCCCATACTTGGCACTTGGTAGGCTCTGGAGAGAGTTGCAGTTCCATGCCATAGACATACCAAAAGGGAAAAAGCAAAGCTTTGAAGTACTGCCATGTACTATGCATGTTAGGCACCAAGGCACTCATGCCACACCCTGTGGGCAGCAGGTATTGGTATGCAAGTATTCAAGTGGTGATCATCTTGCACATGCATGGCTCTTTATGTGAGAAATAACCGATCCTGTCCCCCAGCAAACCGAGAGCTTTGCTGCTCAGAACAGACACCACAGATCTGGAGGAGTTTCTCAGGAAAGCAAAACAAACTGAGGGCTGTCTGTGAACCCTGAGGAAGGAAGACATTGAAAAGGTGGCAAATGCTTCCTTAAAACCAAAAAGTAAAAGGACTGAATGTCATTGAAGTCGTTGCTGGTGGCAAGGAAGGAAGGAAATGCTGCAGTCTGTCTGTGTTTGGTGGGGATGAGTGTGTATGACAACAGACACACAACGTGTTTTCCAAATCTCCTTCAAAAGGGGGATTACACAAAAAATTAAAAACTGAAATACAGCATTGAGGACAACTTTAAATCTCCTTTGAGATGTGAGATCTAAGCTTCAGGACATCCAGAAAAGCCAGGGTTCCCAAAGCCTCTGGTCTTCCAGCTGGGCTCAACCCAGAGATGACCTGCCCTGGAGCAGGGATCCTTGCAGCCCTCAACTCCCCAGTGTTATGTCAGGTAACCCAGCAGGAAACACCTCTGGGACCCAGTTCTGTTTGTGTTTTATCAAAAGACTGTCAACGAGATCCATTTCCTAAAGACATTTTCACTTTGAATTGCCCTTTTCCAATCTGTCTGACTGGAAAATTCCTAACGTGCCCTAGCCATTATGCAAGGACACTGGAAAAACTAAAAGGTAGCAAGTTCAAAGCTGAAAGAAAAGGAATTGTTTTCCCCCTGCGTGATATAACTCAACTATGAAAGTCATCTCTTGACCACAGTGACAGCATACAGTAATTCATCAAGAGTAAGAAAGGGCTGGGGATGTATGCTCATGGTGAGCATATTTGTAATGCTACAAATGTAGGTTTGTGGAAGACTGTTTTGGCTTAAAAAAAATATTGTTGCTGTAATGGGATGAAGTGTCTACTGTCTTACATGTAGGTACATGGTGCAGAGGCAGTTCCTTCTGGTTCTCCCCTATGTACACACAGCAAGTTTTGCTGCTGGCTATTGTAAGAGCAGCTGTACTGGTTTACTGGGATCTCATCCTGATTTGATGGGATATTCAATGATAAGTTTCATCATTGATGCATTGAAGATGTTAAATCTGAAAGTCTGTTCTTCTGACATTCTGAGTTGCCTTAGCTCCCATTGGAAACGCAAAAAATGAGTATTGTTCTCTTCGTAGGGGTTTAGGCCCACGTTGAGACAAAGAATATGGAGAAGGGGCAGCAAATACTTCTGGGGTGTCAAATCTGCACAAGGCAACTGTGGGTACAATGGGTCCTAGAAAGGGAGGGGATGCTGTAGGAGGAATTGGATGTTTGTCTTGTGACACTCTGAATTCCTGAACTGCAATGACACAGGCCAGGTTTGCACAGACAGATGTTGCCGCCTCATTAATTTTGCTGGGTGGGTAATGTTGGTGCTTCTAGCATAGATAAATCATCTCATCTAATTTTAGCTGCTCAAGACTGAGTCTAGTCATCCAGAGTCCCTGTATCTTCATCAGAGAGAATGAAGCATGTCTGTTGGGTGATTCAGCCTTCTTGTCTGTGATATCTGTCATAAAATGGGTTGAATCATCCTCGAAAGAGCTCATCCCTTTCCACTGACTGCAGCAGGAGCCCAGACACACCAGGTTGTGCCTAATGCTGAGACGGCTCATGTGAGGTGAGATAAATCTCCTTCCTGGGTAGCTGTGCTCATACCATCAACCACTCAAAGCACAAATAAATCAGTTTTTTAATTAACAGGAAGTAAACTGCACACATATCAGGGGAGAGGATGTTGCATTCAGAGGTAGTCAGCTGAGGTCAGCAGGATCCCACAGCTGCATTCCTCTCCCTTTCAGCTCTGACTTTAATCTGTACCTGTGAAGTACCCACCTACTTCTCTTTAGAGAAGCAAGGCTGAGAAAAGTGCAAGAACACAGGAGGGTATTGACCCTGGTGTGCCCCAAAGCTTGCTTGCTTTTCCTTCTCCTAGATCTGTCGGTTTAGTGATAGATTTTGAGTCTATAAACTTTTCCTGCCTTCTATCTTCACACCATCAAGGCAGCTACAAAGCCTTGCTCTCAGCTGATCTTTGGTGAAGAACATGTGTTAAGCCTGAATGAGACGGACTTGTGCTTTCAACACTTGTCTACTGGTACCTCAAGCCAGCAGGACTGCTCACATATTTTAAAATTAGAACATGCTTAAGCATCTCACACTGAATCTCATTTTCGTCTGAAAATGGTGATTTCCATGGCTTTTTCACTTTCAGAACTTGAGAGGCTGTGCATCTGTGAAAGAGGCACTTTGTGTGCAAGTCCTTTTCTAGAATTCTGGAAGCTTCTCTGATAAGCAAAATTATAGGAAGCAGAAATGAATGACAACAACAGGAAAAGAAACCAACAACAAACCACCCAAAAAACCCCCATGGGATGATATTACTCATACAATGGCTCTGTTGCTTGAAACAAGGGGGAAAAAAAATCTTCTCCACAACACCTCAGAGGTGAAGCATGCAGGGAATTTCTGTGTTTCGCAAAGGCCTCGCTTTGGGTGCATACATCACTGCCTTCGCCATCTGGGAGGCCACTTGCACTTAGGTAGATGCTCATTGTCCTTCTATGGAGATGTACGGTATAGTGTGCGAACTGAGGCTGCCTGGAGACATCCGTCCCCCACCAGCGAGGAATGTGGGTGTGGATTGCACCAGGCTCCAGCCCGACCCCTCGGAGGCACTGCCCTTGTGCAGCCCTGAGAACAATAAGCACCGGAACGTGCTCAGAGACCTTTAGTGAGGAGAAAAGAAAATAAATGGGGGGGAGAGGGAATAAACAAATCCCAGCGTGGACTTTAACGTGCCAGTGTGTCGCTTGATGTCGTTTCTGGAGATAAATGACGCGTGGATACTGTGACGCGCGTGTGTGGCGTTTGACTTCCTGCTCTGTATGCCAGCCACAGAGGGCAGCTGGTGATGTGGCAGAGACCATGGTGGCTTGGGTGCCTTCTCAAGGCCAAACTGTCCTCAGATAAGCTGTGAGAACCACCTCTGACCTGTCACTTATGGGAACATCTCTGAGCTGTGGGAAAGTGAAGGGCTGGAAAAGCTGCCATTTTGGGGACATGTGGTGGAGGGGCTGAGAAATCAGCAGTAGATGAAACACAATAACATCTTAAAATAGTTGGTTATGTACTTATTGCCATCTGTGTTTTGCTAGCAGGCTTGGTTAGCCTCCATGCGTACCAAAGTGATGAGGTGTTGTGGTTTGCTTTCTTGTTGTGATGTGTATGCATCCCACACACGTAGAGGCGCACGTGTGCTCCCCACACTGCCGTTTGCAGCAAACAGCTCCCACAAGGTCTCCTTGCACAATGTCTTCTCCTTACTGGCAATCTCTAAATCCAGGCTGAATGTTTTCTTAAAACACAGGCCTTAATCATTTGAAAAAATAATAATCAGTGTCAGGCAGCCCTTGTAGTGGGACCACTGCACTAACCCATCCTTTGGCATCTGTGATGCATGAACCTGTGGTATGTAACTCCTGGAACAGCTGCTGGGCACAGTCAGGCTGCAATCAACAGTCATGGCTATACCAAGAGAATCACAGAAACATTCTGGCTTCAGGGTCACCAAGTCCAACTGATATCCCTACTTTACAAGGTGCACCCTAAACCATATCCCCAAGTACCAGATCCAAATGACTTTTAAACACATCCAGGGGCAGTGAGTCAACCACCTCCCTGGGCAGCCCATTTCAGTGCCTGACCACTCTTGCTGGGAAAAAAAAATCACCTAATTTCCTGTCTAAATCTATCTAGTCACAGCTTGAGGCCATTCCCTTTTGCTCTATCACTAATTACCTGTGAGAAGAGACCAGCACCAATCTCTCCACAATATCTTTTCAGGTAGCTGTAGACAGCAATGAGATCTTCCCTCAGACTCCTCTTTTTCAAGCCCCAGCTCACTCAGTCACTCCTCATAAGATTTATTCTCCAAAACACCAGAAACACCACCCAGTTTGATTTGTGGGATCTTATCACAGGCAATAACAAGGAGGCAAACATGGTATTGAAGAATCATTTTGCTTGAAAGAGACGTTAAGACCATCAAGTCCAACCAGTAACCCAGCACTGCCAAGTCACCACTAAACCTCCCTCAGCACTACAGCTACACATCTTTTCAATCCCTTTAGGGATGACAACGACATGATTGCTCTGGGCAGCCTATTCCAAGGCTTAACAACCCTCTTTTGAATAAATGTTTCCTATTATCCAGTGTAAACACACTCAGGCCCTTTACTCTTGTCCTATCTCTTGTTATTTGCAGAAGAGACCAACAACTCTCTTGTCCCAGCCTCCTTTCAGATAGTAGCAAAGAGAAAGGAGGTCTCCCCTGAGCCTCCTTTTCTCCAGACTAAGCAACTCCACTTCCCTTAGCTGTTCCTCTTAAGACTTGTTCCCTAGACTCTTCATCAGCTTTGCTATACTTCTTTGGACATGCCTCAGCACCTCCTTGTCTTTCTTGTAGTCAGGGGCCCAAAACTGAACACAATATTTGAGTTGCAACCTCACCAGTGCTGAGTACGGGGGGACAATCACTTCACTATTCCTGATACAAGCCAGGATACTGTTGGCCTTCTTGGCCATCTGGGCACACTTCTGGCTCAGCTTCAGCTGCCCCCAGGTCCTTTTCTGCTGAGTAGCTTTCTGCCCAATCTTCCCCAAGCCTGTAGCATTGCATGGGGTTGTTGCGACCCAAGTGCAGGACCTAGCAGCTGGCCTCCTTGAACCTCGTATCACAGGCCTTGGTCTATTGCTTTAGCCTGAAAGATTCTGTAGGAGTTGATATCTGGCAATGATGGTAACTCATATTTTAAGGATTATTTGCCTCTTTGTTGGTCCTCTTGTCACTGCCTGATCATGGATGCAAAGAGCAGGCTTTATGTTTTCAGGCATTGGATGCTGCTTGGCTGGAGCAACTGCTGCTGATGCTGCAGCCTTGGAAAATCCAGGGCAGTCATTTAGCTGCTGTTAGTTGAGAGATAGTATTTGCTTGTGGGCACTCACATCTGAAGATATTTGACTTCTTACAAATGTCTCTCAAGCACTACAAACAGACCTTGCTTTTCTTCTTTACTCCAGCTCAGCGTCCCTGGAAGCAAACATAGTGAAGCTAAGAAAACTGTGATTTCTTTTAGCTGTGGGTCTGTACTTCAGTCCTCAACAAATGCAGTGCAAGTAAAGCCATTTTCTACTGTAGATCTCAACTACCCATTCTTTCTGTGACCCAAATTAAGCTGTATCATGGGCATTTTTTGGTTTTGGTTTTTTTTTTTTTTTTGGCTTTTTATTAGTAAACAGTGTAATTAAATTTTAATAAATAATTGTTTTTAAATATGCAGAGGCATGCTGCAGATGGCAAGTCTGGAAAATCATGTTTAAAAAAGGAAATAATTGTAAAAATAGACTGGAGTACAGGCAAAGCTTGTTACTAGGTTTGCTTGTAGCTGTTCCTTTATCATTTATAGCCTTATGTTTACAGTAGTAATTTAGGGACCTGAGGCTTCAGTGCCTCCCTCTGCATGCTGAACCTCTGGCTGGTCAGATAGTTTTGAAGTGGGACAATTCTTAGCTATGCTCAAGATGGGAGCATTTCACTCGTTGCATCTAGTACATGTTACTTCATGTAAACTTTGGGAATAGTACATGGGAGGGACTTCTGGGGCACACCTTAGGTGCCAGTGACTGCTTTTCATAGCAGGGACTACCCCAGTCTTCTTGGCAGAAGCAGAACTCATCTGCAGTGGGAATTTTTCTGATCCCCAGCTGGAGCCTGGATTGCATGCCCAAAGCCATATTCCAGGGGAAATGATGAGATAGGTTAGTCAGGAAGCATGAGAGATAGCACTCACAGTGGGGTCTTTGAAGTTTGCCCCCTCCCCACCTCCTCCTTGGGAGGGTACCTGCTTTTGCATGGCACAGCTGTACTGCCATGGACAGTTTAGCTCTGTGATTCACTCCAGGGACTGTACCCTACCTTCCTTCATTTCACAGGCTCCTTGGGGGCTGCTCCTATGGTAGTCTGCTGGCTTTAACTGATGTCTTTGCCATTAGGCCCTCTTGATCCTACTTTTTTTCCAAACTCCCCAAACCAGCAGCTCAAAAACAGCAGTGAGAGTTTTGGGGCAGAAGAATCAGACAACAGAACATTGCCCCTGGACTTGCATATTTACTGAACACTTGCTTTTTGAGGCATGCAACCTGCTGACACCCTTCAAAGTGAGTGACTGCCTTTCTCCCGTGCTGGCAGCCTGGAATGAAGAAGTCACCTTGCCCAAGGGAGCACCCATGGCTCTGAGTGACAGGCCCCTGTACAACAATTACTCTGCCATCCAGCTTCAATTGCTATTCTGAAATCTGGGGCAAACCAGCTCTTGGAACAATGAGGGTCTAGCATGGCTGGGTTGCCAGAGCTGCAAGCATCTGGGAGAGCTGGCCATGGCCAGCAGCAGGCTGCCTAGCTTGAAAAATGTTGAAAGTCCACCAGACCCTCACTGCTGGCTGGAGCTTGGTGTAGGCATGAAAAAGTAGCCTCCAACCAAGTGCAAAGCACAGCTCAGATGTTGTTATCCTGCTAGTGTGTCCAGCAGGTCTAGGGAGGTTCTTCACCCCCTCTATGCTGCCCTGGTGAGACCACACCTGGAATACTGTGTCCAGTTTTGGGTTCCCCAGTTCAAGAGAGACAGAGACCTGCTGGAGAAAGTCCAGCGGGGAGCCACAAGGATGACTGGGGGACTTCAGCATCTCCCCTGTGAAAAGAGACTGAGAGACCTGGGGCTGTTCAGTCTGGAGAAGAGAAGACTGAGAGGAGATCTCATCAATGTCTATAAATATCTGAGGGGTGGGTGTTAAGTGGATGGGGCCAATCTTTTTGCTGGTCAGCAGCAATAAGCCAAGGACTGAAGGCTACAAACTGGAACAGAGAAGGTTTTACTTCAACATGAGGAGAAACTTTACAGTCAGGGTGACAGCACTGGCACAGGCTGCCCAGAGAGATTGTGGAATCTTCTTCTCTGGAGACTTTCAAAACCCTCCTGGATGCATTTCTGTGTGAACTACAGTAGGGGATTCTGCTTTGGTAGGGAGGTTGGACTCAACCATCACTGGAGGTCCCTTCCAACCTCAAAATTTCTGTGATTCTGTGGTAGTGCTGCCCAACTTCAGTAACTAAATGAGGCTGTTCTATTTGCTTGCTTGTTTGTTTGCTTGTTTCTAAAGGAGAAGAGAACTTCTTTGTTGTATTCTGTAGTTGTAGTTTAGTTTGTCCTAGTTTTTCATGTGCTGTTGAGACAAGCTGAGTGGAAATTCCAGTTGCATGCTTTCATTTGTTCCCCCTTGGCATGCAGGTTACGGGAACAGGGCTACAGGCCCGTTGGCCCACATGTCATTAATCTTCTGGGAACAATGAAAAGAGAGCAGTTGAATGTGTCTTGGCTTTTCCGGCAGGCTCTGTCTGAAGGACTTCTCAATTTATGTGTCAGGAATAACAAAACATACACACACAAAAAAAAAGGTGGGGGTGGGGAGAACAACAATAAGAGGAATCCTTGAGAAGAGAGAGCATGTCCCCCTATGTGTCCGTCAGCCTCACTGGATGGGGACTGCATCCTAATGCCAGGAATGAAAGCTCATCATGGCAAGGAGCAGGGGAGAGGGCTGCCATTCAGGCACCCAGAACCCTGAAAGTTGAATAGATGCAATGAATAGATGCTTTTAATGAAGAGTTATGGATGTAGACAACATCCTTTCCCTGAAACTTTCCTGAAGGGATGACTGAAGTCTGGTATCTGCAAAGAGCTGGATTGCATCTCATCGTGGCTCTTGCTGGAGAGCAAATGTGATCTCTGCATCCTTGCTGCCACTCTCTTGTCACACCTCCCCAGTTACCTTTCCAACATGCTCTGTGGTGAGGTGTTGCTGTTTACCTAAGTAATCACTGGGCTGAATTTGTGGGGAGTGGACCAGGATGAGGCTTCTAGCACCAGGGATTCACTTGTATTCACAGATTTCCCCATTTCAAATGTGGCCTCCTAGCAGAAATGGGTTTTAAGATGATATGTGCCCACTTTCTTTTGCAGGTGTGTGCCACTTCAGGTCATCTTTTGGTCTAAGGAGTTCCAGACTTGCTGGTAGAATAGGTGTCAGAGGAAACCTCAGGGTGTTGATTATAGGGCTGGGCAGGTGGTGAGTTCCATTTTGCAACATATTTCAAGGTGTTGACGCTTGTGTTAAAGTGCAGTGAAACCAAGACTCTCCCAAGTACTTTTGCCAAAAATAAAATACTATGGGGGGAAGAAAAAAAAACCAAAACACAAACCAGCACACTTTGGACAACAGCCAACAACTCAGACTTGCAGCTATTCACTTGAGAAGTGAGCTGCAATCTGGAAAAGGAAGAGCACTCCTACCACCAGCCCATTTGACATCCCAGGGTGTGCCTCCAAGGCTGGAGGCCCTTTTTCTGTACCCAAGGAAAAAAAATGTTTTCTGTGTTCCCCATCAAAAAGCAAGAAAGAAACAATAGGTCTCTAAGAAAAGCCTCAGTTTTGATCTACTGCCTTTTCCAAGGACACCCTCCTTTTTTAACATCTTCTGTGCCATCTCCAGTTACAGCATTCCTTTCACATGCTCTCTGCCATGGAAAGGATCACAGTAGAACAACGCTATTGGAATTGTTTATCCATTTTCAACAGGGGGAAAAAAATAGAATTTGAAAAGTATGCTAAGATAATTTTGGTGCTCAGCTTCCCCATGAGCAGCATTGCACCTTTGAACTTCTGCTAACACTGCAGTGAATTGGTGATAAGCTCCAGGCAGATGTCCTTACTGGAAAACTGATGTTCTCAGACAAAAGAGAAGGGGTGCGGGTGAGAGAAATGGCATTGTGCTCAGCTGGACTGGACAGCTGAGAGGGAAGCATTGGCTGGAAGTGGGACAGCAGCTCCTGTCACCCTATCACTCTTGTCCTGCCTCCACAGACACATGCAGAATGGCTCTCTCACAGGGAGAAACCTCAGGTGTTGTCAACAGCTCTCTTCAATCCCCTGCCCAAGTGTTTTGGGTTTTGGTGCCTATCTCAACATTATCACTTCCTGTCCTCTCAATCTTTGGGCATAAAGAACTGACTCATGCTGTTGCCCTACATCCATGTCCACCTGTGTCTAAACTTCAGGCTGCCTGGGTCAGGGCAAGTTGACTCCTCAGATCCATCTACAGAATCACAGAAGGTTTGGGACTGGAAGAGACCTCAAAAGATCGTCCAGTCCAATTTCCCTGCCAGAGCAGGATCTCCTATACCAGATCACACTGGAATGCATCCAGGCAGGTCTTGAATATTCCCAGAGAGGGAGACTCCACAACCCCTCTGGGCAGCCTGTTCCAGTGTTCTGTCACCCCCACAGTGAAGGATTTTTCTCTCGCATTTACATGGAACATCCTATGCCTCAACTTCCACCCGTTGCTCATCGTCCTGCCTTTGGGCATCACCGAGCAGAGCCTGGCTGCTTTCTCTCAGCACTCACCCTTCACATACTTATAAGCATTAATGAGGTCATCCCTTAGTCTCCTCTTCTCCAAGCAGCAGAGCCCCAGCTCCCTCAGCTTTTCTTTATAAGGAAGGTGTTCCACTCCATTAATAATTTTTGTGTCTCCTCTCTGGGCTCTCTCAAGCAGTTCCCTGAGGTCCTTCTTGAACTGAGAGACCCAGAACTGGACACAATATTCCACATGCAGCCTCACCAGGGCAGAAGGGAAGGGGAGGGGAGCCATGACAGGCCACCCACGTCTCTCTACTGATGACACTGTTAAATGACTTTCACTGGCACAACTGTAATCGGCCAAGAGACAACACTTGGTGTGTTGGGGACTTTCTGTGCTGTGAGCAAGGAGGGTTCATCAGGGTGACAACTTTGAGGTTTTTGTGGAGCTTTCTGGGAAAAGTTAGCAAGTGGTCTACAAGAGAACCCGTAAAGAGGTCATGTTACAGGCAGTGTATTTACTCCAGAATAAATAGTAAACAGTACTGATAAGGAAATACTAACTAATATGTGCCAGAGATGTAATGCTGTGTTATTGGAATTTCCATCAGTGAAACAATTAAAGGATTAGGCTTCACAAACTGAAACTGCCTGACTGAACAGAGCATGAGAAATGGTGTTCAGTGGGGAACTGATGGGAAAATACCAAGTTATGTGTCAGCAGAAAAGCTGGAAAATCTTTTAAATAAAAGATGAATGTCTTGACAGAAATGTGTGTTTTAAGAAAATAGTAATTCACATGCTCTGTGGTTTTAAAGATTAATGATGGGACTTTCAGTCAGAATTAAGGCACTGCAGCTTCCCCTTAGTGACATGACATCTCTGGAAGTTCACAGTAGAAGGGTAAGAGCTAAGAAAGTTAATCTTGTATTTCAGCATATCTGCAGAAAGTCTGGGCTGCCCAAGCATCTTTTACATCTGAAGTTTTATAGAAAGTGAACTCAAACATCACATTTTGCTGTTAGTGTTCTCCAGAAGAATGGAAAGAAGCAGAATCTCCCACTTGTGGCCATCAAATCTTACACAAAAGCAGCTTGCAGTTAGAAAGGGGACCCTCTTTAATATGGATCTTTCCCTACCCCTTCACCAATTTCGCAATGAAAGAGGGAGAATCCAGGGAGGGCCTAGCCTGGCAAGCGGCTGTTGGCATCCACTGTCATCTCCAGCCAAAATAATGAGAATCAGAAGCTTTTGATAGACCTAGGTTTGGCAGGTTAGCAGCAGTTAATGACTGAGCTGAACATCGTCTTGGCCCCAGTCCACCATCTCCACCTCATTCGCTGGGTTTCTCTGGGACGTCCAAACACAGCCAGACACAGCTCTGTTTGCTCTGTTGTAGCTACGTGTTCAAGTCCCATTGTTTGACTTTCTGAAGCTGGGAGCTTCTCTCAGCAGGTTTTTCTCCCTTGAATGTTCAGAGAGATGACCATTTTTCATGCCATCATTCCAGAGGCACCCTCTTAAGGGCTAAAATTTACCTCTGTAAGCAGCAGCATTTCTCAGACAAAAGTGTAACCTGCCTCATGGTTTGCTTTTGTTCCTCTCTGAATTCCTTTCCTCTGTGGTCTTTCATTTTGCACTATTTTGGAAAGCTTTACACAGAGCTCCTCCCTTTGTTGTATGTTTGCAAACCTAGCACAGAATGGGAAGACCTGAGGGTCAAAAGGGACACAGAGCTGCCTCAGAGAGCCCAGTACAGAGCCACAAAGATGATTAAGGGAATGGAACATCTCTCTTATGGAGAGACTCAGGGAGCTGGGGCTGTGCTGCTTGGAGAAGAGGAGACTGAGAGGTGACCTCATTTATGTTTATAGATATGCAAAGGGTGAGTGCCAGAAGGATGGAGCCAGGCTCTGCTTGGTGATGCCTGATGACAGGACAAGGGGCAATGGGTGGAAGTTGAGGCTTAGGAATTTTCATGTAAACATGAAGAGGAATTTCTTCACTATGAGAGTGACAGAACACTGGAACAGGCTGCCCAGAGGGGTTGTGGAGTCTCCCTCTCTGGAGATATTCAAGACCTGCTTGGATGCGTTTCTGTGCAATCTGGTATAGGTGATCCTGCTCTGGCGGGGGGGGTTGGACTGGATGATCTTTTGAGGTTCCTTCCAGCCCCTGACATTCTGTGATTGTGTGAATTGTGACCAATACTCCTGGACAACACTGCATTACACAGACATACACCAAAAACCAACTGAACAACAGAAAAATGAGCCTTTGTTGGTACTTGAGCTGTACTCAGCAGTCCCAAACTCCCCACGCAATCACTAGCTGTTTGCTATTGGAGTTTGGTCCCATGCATTAAAGAGGTGATTTAGTTTTGGGAAAGTCAATTAAATCTCATTATGTATTGGCTTCTCAGAGATGCTTCAATTCTCCTTTGAATGGTTTTGGTGTTTGTGCTGATGGAGCCCACCACACACTGGCTGCCTCAGACACAAGGCACAATGAGTTTAAACCCAGAAATATACCAGGAACTGAAAGTAATTGTCCTGTTGCTGTAAGACAAGGTATTTCCCAGCCATTTGAGGCTTAGTGGAATATATTAATGTGTGATGTCTATGTGTGTTACATGTGGTTTTGAATGAATTATGAATATGTTCATATATTTTGCATGCCTAACACTTTATTTCAGTGACCTCATGCTTCTCTTGAATCAACAACGCATGAGTAAATAACTTGGTTCAGTAGAGAAAGTTTTGAACAGAGAATCTTTTATTTCCTTAGTATTATCAGAGGAAGGCAGAATGAAAGGAGTGCAGCAGCTTGGAAACAGAAGAACACTGCTGTTATTTTTTTGCAGGTGTCCATGTGCAGAGGGAAATGGTTGCTAGCAAGAAATTTTGGAATAAATTAACACTGGAAATACCTTTGAGCCTCAGACCAGCAGAGCAATTATGCATGTGCTCAACTCGGAGCACTGCCTGGTTTGAGAGTCACTTATGTGCCTAATGTTAAACAGAGGCTTAGTTACTCTGCAAGATTGTGCAAGACCAGGCCTAAAATGACCTCAAAAGAGCAACAAGGACACTTGTTTCTCTACCAGTATTCCAGTGACTGGATTTGTACTATCTCCTCTCATAGCTTGTTCCAACTGTTCTTTCAATGAGCAAGTTTTGGGGTTTGCTTTGTTGGGGTAGGTTGGTTGGTTTGGTTGTTGGTGGGTGTTTTGTTTTGTTTTTTCCCCAGACAGCTACCTCAAATCTTTTGTGCAAAACAAAATTCTCTTTAACACAGAGAAGAACTAAGTTCTGCTCTTTATGACCCGTTTTGTCTGCTCCACGACTGATAACATCTCACCTTCTCTAGTGTTCTTCCTCTGTTCATTCTTCTGTGCTGAGCAAAGGCAATTTCTCCAGCTTTTGCTTAAATAACTATTTTTAGCTATCACTTGTCATTCCCGTTGCTCTCTTTCGAACTCAATAGTGCATTGATCTCATCTCAAGTGATGAGCTCAGTTGATGTCCCACTAGTGTCTCAAAAAGCAAGCAATTGCAGCCTATTCCAAAAAGCAATTTGCTTCATGTTTCATATCCAGCCTTTCTATTCATACACTTGGAAAAAAAGATTCATCTTCTTGTAGAGATGAACATTTTGCTTCTAATCCTCTGTGACCCCAAGATCACTTCTGCTGCGATTTCACACCTCTGCTTATTCAATCTGTTTTATGTGTACATTCAAAAAATGCCTCTTCTTTGCTAGATTTCAGGGTCCTGATTTGAAGCCTTTCTCTGCTTTGGATCATTCACAAGCTCTACATGAGCACTGTGGGTGCTGAGCTCATTGTCAGTCCTTGTTTGTAATGAATAAGGTGAATAGAGCAGAGAGTAGGGTAAATGCATGGGGAACTTTTTTGAATGTCACTCTGCTCTGAGGGTGAGTGGCTGACAATTGGTCTCCAAGAGCGGTCTTTCACACCATGGCACATTCAATCCAATATGACTTCACCAAGACGTTTGGAAGAAGTTTTCCACCGTGAGGGTAGTGAAGAACTCGAACAGCTTGCTCGGGGAGGTGGTGGAAGCTCCATCCCTGGAGGTTTTTAAGGTCAGGCGGGATGGAACTCTGAGTAACCTGATCTAGTGACGGGTGTCCCTGCCCATGGCAGGGGGGTTGGAACTAGATGATCCTTGGGGTCCCTTCCAACCCTGGCAATTCTGTGATGCAGTGATGCTATGAAACTTACAATCAAGATGATGTTTTCCTATTTTGTTTCTCAGAATACTTTGCAGGGAAATGACATCCTGTCTCTTCTTAATTCCCAGGCTACTCACATGGTAAAAGAAATTGGTTTGACATGTCTTGTTCATAAAAAGAAAAAAAAAAAAAAGCCAACCCAAACCACTCCACCCCTCCCCAAAATACCCCACAAACATGCAACTAAAAAAAAACCAAACCCAAAGAAAGCAAACAACAACACAAAACAAACAAACGAAACCCCCACAAACAAAATAACAACAACAAAAAAGCAAATCAGAAAATGAAAACAAAAAGGCTGCACTAGCTGATATTTATGAACTGATATTGTTCTCTTGGGATTATAACTTGGTTATTTAATTATTCATTCTATTATCTTCCTATTTATCAAAGTTTGGCACATTAGTTTTGAATTCCCTGGCTCCTTCCTTTTCCTCTCTGTAAAGGTAGGTCCCCTCTTTTCCATTTTCCAGCCCTCTGAGACATCCTCTTTGAACCTTGAATCCTGGCAGATAATTGCTAATAGCTCAGTCTGCTTTGATTAGTTCCTTAATTACACTAGTGTGAGTTTCATCAGTCCTCCTGAACTTGGAAGCATTCATCTTATCTAAAAACCGTTTGGGCAATTCTTTTTTTCTATCCTGGCCTTTATTCTTATCACCTGCTAAATCAATTTCACAGTTAACTTTTTCACAAAGACTTGAAGGGCCTTCTGTGTTTCAGCCATTATCTCTCCTCTTTATCCAGCAAGTAACCGATTTTCCTGTATTGTCCAGTTGCTTCTGAACATCTGAGAAGCCTTTTATAGCCCTTGCTGGTTGCTATTCATTTCGCATTTACATGCTTGTTTTATTCCTCCGTGTTCATTCACCAGTACAAGTCTGCATTTCCACTTCTACATTAATTTCACGGGCATAGAAATCTTCCACAAGCTGCCAGTGCTATCCTCTTGCTCCTCAGCTGTACTTTCTTTTCTGCAATTCAGGTTGCTTTGTGATTGTCTGAACATAGGCTTACATAGCATTTTTTCTGCACTTATTTCTCCAGAATTTGTTCCTGAAAGTTCTACTTTATCATTTCCAAAATGTGGTGCTTGTTTTGTGGCTTTTACACTCTTTGCGAGTGTAATCATCATTCCTCTCGCCTTACATTTTAGGTGTCACCTACTCAGTGGCACCAGGGCTAAGGTGTTCAACTCCTGCCCCAAGCAAACACCTTTTGTTATTGGAGACAACTTTTTGCTATAATATTCTCATAACATGATTAATTATATGCTACCCTAGTTGATTAATTACCTATGTAAATTTTCCCCATAACCAGGCCTTTATTTGCCTTGAGATATGAAGTAACCTCTGCCTAGTTCACTCTCTGTGGGTACTGCCTTGTATGTGTCCATATTCCTGACTCGGCCACGTTAATTCCCTGCCTCCACAACATTATGCTATGATCAGGCTCAGCACTGTTTAATTATGGGATGCAGGACTTTGTAAATTAAGCATTTCATGGGGCAATTACACTTTTAACATTCTTCTTGACTCACAGAATCACAAAACGTTAGAGATTGGAAGGGACCTTCAGAGACCGAGTCCAACCCACCGGCAAAGCAGGATCACCTAGGGTAGTCTCCACAGGAATGAATCCAGGTGGGTTTTGAATGTCTCCAGAGAAAGAGACTCCACAACCTCTCTGGGCAGCCAGGTACCTTCCACTATTAAACAGCAATTGCTGATGTTTCAGTTCCTAAATCCAGTAAGGATTGCAAAACACTCAGGTGTGTGATGATGGCCAGATGCCCCGTGGTCAGCCCATTATATTTTGATTTGTTTGTTCATTAAACATGTAATTACCTGCACTTATGTGGACACCTCCATAAAAAAAAGAAAAAGAAAGTAATGCCTGGAAGGTGTGTCAGTACCAAATAAGCCAGCCATGCTGTCTTTATTTTGTCTGGAAGCTGAATATCCCCAGGGAGACACAGAATAATAAAATAATAGAACCTTTGGGGTTGGAAAAGACCAATTGTTGACCCATCACTGCCAGACCACCACTAAAGCATGCCCCTCAGCACTACATCTACACAGTTTTTAAATCTCTCCAGGATGGTGACTCCACCACTTCTTCAAGGTTCAACAACTCTTTTGGTGAAGAAATTCTTCCTCATGTCTTACCTAAACCTCCTCTGGTGCAACCTGATGCTTCTTCCTCTGGAGCTTGTTACTTGGGAGAACAGACTTGATCCCCACCTCACTACAGCCTGCTTTCAGCTGTTTAGTGAGGAGGTCTCCTCTGGGCTTTCTTTTCTTCAGGCTAAACAACTCCAGTTCCCTCATCCACTTCTCATATAACTTATGCTCTAGATCACTCACCAGATTAATTGCCTTTCTTTGGACATGCTCCAGAACCTCAATATTCTTCTTGTACTGAGGGGCCGAAAACTGAACCCAATATTCAAGCAGTGAGCTCACCAGGTCTGAGTACATCATTTAATACATCAGAATGATGTCAATCTCATCCAGAGTACAAACTGGTTGTACTGCAAAGAGTCTACCTTCAATTACATCGTCAGCCTGCAGTAGTATCTCTGCCTAGTGTTTTTTCTTTTCCTGTCTGCAAGGAAATGGAGAGGTAACTAAAGCAGAGAGTGGTCAAGAGGAGGGTGCGATCCTGCCCAACCTCTGTACCTTCTACAGGTCTGCTGTGGCATTGAGTGCACGTTGCTTGTTTGATCTTTTGGAGCAATGGCTGGCACCTTCTCCTTGCCCAGCCAAGGCTGTTGGCCCTGAGCAAGTCCTTGAAGTCCTGGATCTCTTTATCAGAAGTCTCCCTGCTCCCGTTTAACGAGCACCATGGTTACGAGCACCACTAGACTGATGATATTCACATGCAGGAAACAATGCAGGGAAAACAGGATTTGCACGGCTCCGGCTGCACTGCCCCAAGAATTGCAGGAAGTGATTGTACTTTATGAAACCGTCTGTGCTCCACTAGATTGTCTATAGCTTTTAAGGTCAAGCTGTAGCACGCCGCGTTTGAAATGCCTTTTGTCACAGAGAGGACTGTTTATGAACCTCAGTACAGGCTGTATTGTTTACGCTGCGTTCTGGTTAGAAGGTGCTATATTTCAGCCTGTTTTGCAGGATGGCATAGGGAATCTATCACGGGCCTTTCTGGCATGGGCCTGGGCTAGGTTCAAAGGGGGAATGTCCATCATGTCATCTGAAGTATCCCTCGGCATGTAGAAAGTCACGCAGCAAGCACGGCTGCCTGCCGCTACCAAAGACCAACAAAAGGGCTGGGGGGAGGGAAATCAGGAGTACCCAGGGAGTTGCTCCGGGCACCTCCCACAACAGCCGGACTGCCCTTTGGAGCAGGGAGCGGTGTGAGCCCCGCAATGGATGTTTTCAACCAAGAGAGAGGGAGAGAGCAGTGATGTGGGGTGGACCACGACCCCTGACAGCTAACTGCAAAAGTTCTGGGAAGCAGCCTTAAATTCAAGCTCCCTTCTCTGGTCATTCCCAGATCCTTTGAATCGTACAAGTGCTCACTGGTGCCAACGCAGGTCCGTGCAACAGGGCTGCAATGTGTTTCTGCAAAGCATGACTGGATTAGAAGTGATCAGGCACTCTTTGTAGAACCTGGCTCAGACATAATACCAGGGTTAATAAGCACAGTACACAAGGCTCTAGCAATCAAATCTACATGACTCAGACTTATCCAAAAGAAAAGGAGGGGGGAGAGTTTTGATGCAGATCTCTGCTTTATATTGCATGAAAGACTACAAACCCAAAACCTGGCTGCTAGCCCTTTTTGAGCTAAGACTGATGCTTTTCGGAAGGAGGTTTCTTGTGCAACTTACCGATCATCCCAAAAAGCTGTGTTTAAAATTAATTAGTGCTGCCTGCATCCTGGAAGCAAAGAGGACCTGCACTCCTGCTGAAAGGTGCATTACTGTCTCAGGGCTTTTTGGTGTGGCCAACAGAGACAATGTGAGCATGTCAGAAGTATCATGGGCAGTTAGAGACTTGTAGAGGCCACAATAGAGTCTGGAAGCTGAAAAATGTCCTTCCTTAGACATGAGGTTTGTGATCACACCAGATGGGTAAATACAGGGCAGCAGTCCAGACAACTTGCTGGGACCTGTGATAACTGCTGTGCCTTAAACTCGGGTTGAGCTTGATCAATATGGAGATGTCACTCTTAAAGGACTTGGTAATTGAGATGTGACATTATCATGAGAGGGAGCATCTAGCACATACTGGGAGAGGAAGATGAGGAGTATAATCAAAGTACACCAAGAGGTTGCTTTGTTCCAGTGTCTTGCTAGCAGGAGCGTGGGCTGTGGATGTACAAGCTCCAGCAGAAACCTCTGGGTGAGGGGTCATGAGACCAGCCACTGCAGCAGCCAAGGAAAAGTCTTGATGTACTCTCACTGGTTCACCTCTCCTTCCCTGTGATCATAGTCATGGTAAACAGGGCAATGGGGTAAGTTCTTTCTCCCCCAAGATATAGCTGAGCCTTGGAGTAAGTAAATTGTCTGAAATGTATCTTAAACTAAGTTGTCTGCTCTTGGTCCTGTTCATCTTGTTGTTTCTGCATCATAGGGTAAGATCTTCTGGCCACAGAATAATGGAAATACTTTGCTTAGGTAGGCAAAACTTCTCCCTGACCAAGAACAAAGTGTGGAGAGCCAACTAGGCAGTCTGGAGCACAGCACTGTTTTCTAATAAATAAAACTCAAGGAGAGGAGTTAAAGAAACACACAATTAACATCTGTAGCAGATGGTAAGGGAAGAGACACTTGGTTTTGATAGACATCTTTCACATCCTCTCGTTGGTCCTTTGAGCACTCTCATTTGTTGCTGTTATCCACATGTACTAAAGGTCCGAGTCCAGAGCAGAAACTTGGTTTGGACAGAGTACTTGCACAGGAGTGTTTGCTGGGCTGCAGCTGGACCTCTCTGTTGGCATTGCAACACCACTAATAGCTCCTGCCACAGAGGAAAGCACTCATCTCGGGCATCACCAGTTCAGTTGCTGGCTTGGCAAAACCTTTTGATGCAGATAGTATGTCCTCAGCACAGAAAGATGTTGGTCTTTGATGCACCCTTTGCACAAATCCTCCCATCCACCCTCTCCAAGTCCTTCTGTATTAGTCTCTATGTACAGAAAAAATTATCTGGCTCATTCTTCTCTGTCTTTATCCAAGTAGCACTGAAACTTTCAAGGACCCTTACAACACTCTGTAGGTATTGAGAAGAAGGTGCAACAGAAGAAGGACACCAGGGGACTTAAGTGCTTAGAGATGAAAGCTTATAAAGAAGCTAGGGATAGCAAGGGTTGGGGAGGGGACAGCTGAGAGGCTGCTCAGGCTAATAAAAATTAGAAACCAAAGATTCTTCAAAGTATAAGTCACTTTGTAAAACTCTTGGCATGCATATGCCTAGTGTGAGCAAACACAAGGACCTCAGATTATTTTTATTGTTTAGTAGCTAATTGTGGTTAAAGCATTAGATGCTGTTTGGGCAGAATGCACCGCAGCCTCCAGGGCATGTAAAAGTAGAAGATTGAAGAGGTGGACAAAGTGTATCTTAAAAATAGCACTGACTTTTGTGGGTCCCCTTATCACAGAATCACGGAACCGTAGAGATTGAAAGGGACCTCCAAAGATCATCAAGTCCAACCACCCTACCAAGCAGGATCCCCTAGGGTAGTTCACACAGAAATGCATCCAAGTGGGTTTTGAAAGCCTCCAGAGAAGGAAATTCCACAACCTCTCTGGGCAGCCTGTTCCAGTGCTCTGTCACCGTCATTGTAAGGAAGTTTCTCCTTATGTTGATGTGAAACCTTCTATGCTCCAGATTGTAGCCATTGCTCCATTGCTGCTGACCAACAAAGAGATTGGCCTCATCCACTTGACATCCATCCCTCAGGTATTTATACACATTGATCAGATCTCCTCTCAGTCTTCTCTTCTCCAGACTGAACAGCCCCAGGTCTCTCAGTCTCTCTCCATAGCGGAGATGCTCAAGTGCCTCAGTCATCCTTGTGGCTCTCTGCTGGACTCTCTCCAGCAGGTCCCTCTCTCTCTCAAACTGGGGAGCACAAAATTTGACACAATACTCCAGGTGTGGTCTTACCAGGGCAGAGTAGAGGCGGACAAGAACCTCCCTAGACCTTCTGGACACACTTTTCTCGATGCATCCTTAGGATGCCATCAGCTCTCTAGGCCACAAGGGCGCATTATATGTCTAAGATTAGCTACAACTGAGTTTTGCCAGATGAAGGACAAATGCTCAGCTTTTTGTTGCAGAAGTCCCACTTCTACCAACCTACTGCTCATCTTTCAGCAGGCACTGAAGAGTGGTGATGCCTCCAGCACTGTTCACTACAGCAGTTCTCAAGCTCACTGTTTATTTCTTGCTCTGTTTCCTATTAGTTTTCTTCCTGGAAAACTCGAGTGGTCTTGGGGAGAAGAACTTGGGGGTGTCAGCTGATGAAAAATGAGATGGTGATGTGCACTTGTAGCCCAGAAGGCTAACTGTATCCTGGGCTGCATCAACAGAAGTATGACCGTCAGGACAAGGGAAGTGATTCTCTGTTCTCGTGAGACTCGTCCTGAGTACTGCATCTAGTTCTAGGGCTGCCAGCATAAGGACATTGAGCTTCTGGAGAGGGTCCGGAGGAGGGTCATGAAGAAGATCAGAGGGCTGGAGCACCTCCCCTATGCAGACAGGCTGGGAGGGTTAGGTCTGTTCAGCCTGGAGAAAAGAAGGCTCTGGGGAGACCTTAGAGCAGCCTTCCAGTGCCTGAATATGGTCTACAAGAAAGCTGGGAAGGGATGTTTCAAAAAGGCTTGTAGTGATAGGATGAGATGGAATGGATTGAAGGTTGAGGAGGGCAGATTTAGACTGGAAATTAGGACAAAATTCCTTACAGTAAGAGTAGTGAGACAATGGAAGAGGTTGCCATGGGAGTTTGTGAATGTCCCTTTCCTGGAGGTGTTCTAGGCCGTGTTGGATAAGGCCATGAGCAATCTGGTCTAGTGGAAGGTGACCCTGCCGTGGCCAGGGCGATTGGAACTATCAGATGACCTTCAAGGCCCCTTTCAACCCAAACCAATCTATGGATTGTAATTTAAAAATGCAATTGTATGTTTGCAGTTTCAGGCTCTTAACCAATATTTACTTTCTGTTGTCTTTAATTTTTATTATACTTTCTTACTGTTATTTGTTTGATTTCAATTAACTCATCCTCTCAAGGGCATTATGCAAACTCGTTCTTGCCAATCCTGGCATTTCACAGCTCATCTGTGGCATTGCTCTTATTTTAAGTATTATGAAGAATTTGAGGTTCTTTGACTTATGTTCTGCCTTTCCAACCTCTTGGATCCACTCAGGTGGTGCACTCAAGCTTTTCTCTATAGTTGTGTAGCATTCTTTCTCTAAAGGGAAACTAAGCAACCCACAGCCCCAGAAGCTCACAAGCTGGACATTTAATTAGGCCATGAACTTATTTTCCAACTCACAGTTAAAGCTGACAACACGACAGATAATTCAGAAAGGATCAGACCAAGGTATAATTGAAAGAACAGGCTGTAGAGTGGAGATATATTTGCACTTGGAGTCCTCTGCAGAGTGCTCAGGTCCTCAGCACCACACTAAAAATAAACAAATAACCAAAAGAACAGTATGTTTAAAAACCCAGCAGGAGTGAAAGTGCTTTTCTGTGTCTTTTATGTGATAAGCTTGCACAGCAGCCAAAAAAAAAAAAAAAACACAACCAAAAAAATCCCACAAAACCCAACCCACTCAAGAAAAAAATAATAATCCACAAGCAAACAAACAGCTGCTAAAACAGACTTCACCTAAGACTCCTGCAATATGAAAGAAGCCTGGCAGGGGAGGGGGTGGAAGGGTGTTGATGCATTTTCAGTCAGTGTGTGGACAGCTTTAAATAAATGTAAAAGGCTGAAATCCTCTACCACCACTACATATCCCCACAGCTTAACAAGAAAATCCCCAACTATGTTTGCTGACAGACTAGTAACAATTGCAGAGTTTATCTGTTACTTACCACCTCTACCCCTCCCTCTCTATTTTCTGCTCCTTTTCCTCTTGATCTTCTCAGAATTTTTGCCGTATGTATTTTATCTGCTCATTGGTTCAACTGAGCTCTGGTTTAATGCAGAAGAGCAAGAGTAAATGAGGCCTGGGTTTCTTTTTTTTTTTTTTTTTTTTTTTTTGTTATGGTGACACTTTTTTTTTTTGCAGGTACTCTTTGTTTGGAGGTTAGTGAGGCCTGGGGAAAAGGGGCGTTTGAAGCATGTCTCCTAGGATGCCTTATTAAAGGATGGCAGTTTCTTATCACTCCTCATCGCACAGCTGTGGCCTCTTAATTCCTGTTGTTTCTCAATATGCATTCTTTAAGCATTTCCATGTTGACAGTGATATAATTTGTGGTATGCCCTCCCTCCTTTCTCTTTCTGTTTTCCTCTTATCTGATTTGTTGCTGTGTTTTGGTTTTTTTGGTTTGGGTTTTGTTTTGTCTTTTGGGGGGGGCGGGGAGGGGCTGTTCTATGAACTTGCAGGGAACTATTTTTAAGTTTCACAAAGTTTTAAAACGGAAGGGAAGTGAAAATGAGGTCTGGGTGGAACAAAAAAAGCAGCAGATTTAAGGAATGCTGGCAGACAAGAACAGTGTGGACTCTGGCTGGTTTTCAAGGAGGATAGCCTGGTCTTGGAATTATAGAATCACTTTGGTTGGAAAAGACCTTTAACATCATCAAGTCAAACTGTTAACCAAACAGTTCTAGGACACCACTAAACACTGTCTCTCAGTGTCACATCTCTGTCTTTTAAATCCCTCCAGGGAGGGGGACCCCACTTTCTTGGGCAATTCATTTCAGTGCCTGACAATCTTTTTGGTGAAGACATTTTTCCTAATGTCCACCCTAAACCTCCCCTGGCCCAGCTTGAGGGCGTTTTCTCTTGTCCTATTGTATGTTACTTGGGAGAATAGACTGACCCCCACCTCACTACAACCTCTCACATAGTTGCAGATCATGAGGTCTCCTCTCAGCTTCATTTTCTCCAGGCTGAACAACCCCAGTTCCTTCAGCCACTCCTCATCAGACTTGTGCTCTAGACCCTTCACCAGCTTTGGTGTCCTTCAGACATGCTCTAGCAAAGCATCTTAAACAGCTGCATTTAAGACCAAAGTTAAGTGCTTAGTCTAGTCACAGCCACTTCGAGTGAGGGTATGGAAACTACAGGAAAGACATCAATACTACACAACCTGTCAGAGCAAGGTAGGAGGGTAGAACCCAGAGGCTCCCTCACTCCAGTGCTATCTTAGCAGTTCACCCTTGGAGCTGGGTGCATACTTAGCCTCTTAGGCTCCTCACCAGCACCAGAGGACTCTGGTGGACTTTGGAGGACTCTGCAACATGCCTGCAAGGCTACTGGACTTTGAACTTTCCTTTTTTTCTATAACTGACCAGGGAAAATCCTCATCTCATCTCATCTCATTCTCCCTTCCAGGTGCTATAATGCTCATCATGACAGTATGAGCATTGGGAGTAAGAAAGTAAGAGGATGGGGATAACTAAGAATATAACAGCTCATTGTCAAATTAGTTACTGTTAGCAAATAAGTGACTATAAAAACCAAAATAATTCTGTCCCCCTGAAATTGCCTGATGTCCCTGCCAGGCAGCTCATACACTGAATATAAATTAACAATATGTAATAGAATCAGTAAAGCTGCTGAAGAAAGCACCCACCAAACACTTCAGACAAAATAAGAAAGACTTTTAAAGGGCCAAGATTTTACAGCACCATCTGAAATTTCCTTTTGTGTCTGTCCTTAGAAAGTTGGTGTGGAGAATTATCTGCACACTAGAAATAAACAGGCATCCAGAGAAAGGGAGCCACATGGTGGTTTTGCATTGTGCACCCACAGCATGCCCATTTCCCTTGGCTTTGCTGCTGTTTTCCTTTCCTCGAGGCATGGCTACTCAAATTTTCTTCTAAGTGCTGTGGCAAAAGCAGAGCAGTTGTTCCCTTTGTGATCTGGGCTTGCTTCTCTCACTGGAGTATGGAATCTTGTGTTTTCTTCCTGGCTTTCTGTGATGTCTTTCTCCACTTCCTAAAGCTGACTAAGTAAGTTCATTCTTTTTAACATCCCAGCATAACTCAGCTCCCACTGTGAGAGGTCTGCTGCAAGCAGAAGACATCCTGCTAACCTGTGGGCCAGCCTGTGTGTGGTGATGCTGAGGCTGGATTTGCTAAAGCTTTTAAGGGTGAGAAGGCAAACTAAAGATTAGGTTGCTGATTACTCTTGCCCTGGGCCTTTGGTCTTGCCTTGGCATATTTGCTTAGCTCACTTGTGGAAGTGCCCTGCTGTTTGTGGGGGTGGGTGACCAACACCCTGTTAGGCTGTCTAATGACATCTGGACGGGCTGGAGAGCTGGGTGAAGGCAAGCCTCATGAAGTTCAATAAGGAAAGTGCAGGGTCCTGCACCTGGGAACAATAACAGCAGGCACCAGTACAGGTCAGGGATTGCCCTGTTAGGAGCACCTCCACAGAGAAACTTTGGGCCAGCAATGGTATCCAGGGATGCATCAAGAAAAGTGCATCCAGCAGGTCTAGGGAGGTTCTTGTACCCCTGTACTCTGCGCTGGTGAGACCACACCTGGAATACTGTGTCCAGTTTGGGGCTCCCCAGTTCAAGAGAGACAGAGACTTGGTAGAGAGACTCCAGTGGAGAGCCATGAGGATGACTGGGGAACTTCAGCGTCTCCCCTACGGAGAGAGACTGAGAAACTGGGGGCTGTTTAGTCCAGAGAAGAGAAGACTGAGAGGAGATCTGATCAATGCATATAAATACCTGAGGGGTGGGTGTCAAGTGAATGGGGCCAATCTCCTTTTGTTGATCAGCAGCAACAAGACAAGGACTAATGGCTACAAACTGGAACAGAGAAGGCTTTACCTCAACATGGGGAGAAACTTCTTTACAGTGAGGGTGACAGAGCATTGGAACAGGCTGCCCAGAGAGGTTATGGAGTCTCCTTCTCTGGAGACTTTCAAAACCCACCTGAATGCATTCCTGTGTGAACTACCATAGGGGATCCTGCTTTGGCAGGGGGATTGGACTCAGTGATCTCTGGAGCTCCCTTCCAACATCTAACATTCTGCTGTTCTGTTAAAGCCTGGACTTGCAATGTGGAAACAGATCAGAGGCTGTAGCTGGATGAAATAAATGGCATTGGAGTGGGGAAGATGAATTCACATCCCATACACAGAGAATTCTGAGAGTAGCAACTCAAATGCGTTTACTCAGACATGTTAGGCTAAATCACAAGGTGCTTTTGCTTCATTTCTTGCTGTTTTGTTTTGTTTTGTTTTTTTTTTTGGTGACAGTTTTCCATTTGAAAAACTGCATTATCTCCGAGCCAACAGATTAAGTCCTTGCCTCTGATTTTTCTTGACTGTAAAAAACAGATAAAACTATTAGAGTTTTTTTGCCTACTCCCCCTGTTACTGTAGACTGATTTCTAAACCTGAGATTTCACAGAATGACACAAAGATCCTGGAAAAGGGCCTCAGGAGATTTTCTACAGCATCCCTTTGAAATGAGGTATTCTTCCACACACTTCACAGGCAGTGCCTTGGTCTGTTTTCAGTCCTCCTCATGCTCGATATTCGAGTTTGACCATGCAGCACCTCGGTTGCTGCTCACAGGCTGTAATTTCCAGTGTTTTGTCATTCCTCTTGCTCTGCTCTATGAACAGACCACCTCACCTATCTCCCCCCTGAAGTGCAGCCTCCTGTACCAGAAGCAGTGTCCAAACAGAGTCCTTAGCAGCATTTGAGGAGATTAAAAAGTGTTGTGAAAAGCAGGATTCAAGGGATCCCCCAGGAGATTGCTACTGCCCCTTCTCCCCTCCACTTTGATGCTTTGGAGAGAAGTCCCCCAGACTTTCTAAGAATGCAGAGACGTAGGCATCAGGATGCTCAAGTAGTGGCACATAGCCAACAACTAGGACTCATTAAATGTTAACTAACCTCATAAGCATCTGGTTATCTGGGGGGTGTTTATGCTTGGGTTTCCACTGGGGAAGTCTGGGTTTTGCTAACATCCACCTGGATCTGATGACACAGATCTTCAAATTGATCTCACACCCTGGCCTTGCCAAGACTTGCAGAACAAGTGCTACCCTGTCTCATCTTACATGCTGAAAGGCTGTTTTCAGGTGTCCCCTCAGTTGTATTTTTTTTCCTACAGTTTTAATATTTGTCCTCCTGTTTCTCAGTAGCTTTACTGTCAAGATCTGGGAACCCACAGATTCCTCTCTCCCAAAAGTACCTATTAGGCTAAAAAGGAAGATGAGGCAGCATAAAGATTACTCAAATGTGCTGCATTGGACCCAGGTTCAAGTTCTGTTCCTGCATAAGTTGACTTTCCCATGTGCCAGGCAGTGCTTTTTTGGTCTCTCACAACATTCATCAGGTCATGCAAGGATCCACTTTTCTATGGGTGTTTTAGGAAGCTGAAACCCAGGAGAGAGAGATTGTTGCTGCCAAGTCTGGATGAAAAGAGATATTTATGTCCTTGAGGGAGGAAAACTAAGGCCACATAGTTTTGGATGATTAAATGGCCTTGTTATCTTGCTGGCTTCAGGGAGACCTGCTCTTGGGTACTTTATTTTGAGCAGTGTTTCAGAGTAGAGATGACTTTCTGGGTTCAGAATCAAAAAGAGTGCCAGGAAGTTGGACTAACAGCAAGTCATAGCTTGAGTGGGTTGGGCTGGCTTAGGGCATGGCAGAGCTAACTACAGCATACTGGGGGCAGCCACAACATATATCCTTTGGTGTGCTAAATAACAAACCAAAGACAGGCTGAAAGAATTTAGGCTGTTCAGCATGGAGAAGAAAAGGCTCTGGGGAGGCCTTACAACTGTGTTTCAATGTTTAAAGTGGACCCACAGGAAGGCTGGGGAAGGACTGTTTAGAAGAGCTTGTAGGGATAGGACAAGGGGCAATGGCTTTAGCCTGGAGCAGAGTAGATGTAAGTTGGACATAAGGACAAAGTTTTTACAATGAGAGTGGTAAAACACTAGAACAGGTTGCCCAAGGATGTGGTTGAGGATGTCCCTGAAGATATTCAAGATCAGACTTGATGGGCAGCCTGCTCTAGTCGGAAGTGTCCCTGCTGACTTAAGGGGGATTGGACAAGATGAACTTTGAGGGTCACTCCCAACCTAATGCAATCTGTGATCTTCAACCAGATCAGGCTGTTCAGAGCCCCATTCAACTTGGATTTGAGTATTGCCAGAGATGGGCATCTACCTCCTATCTGGGCAACCTGGGGCAGTGTTTCATCACCCTCACTGTTAAATATTTTCTCCTTCTCTCTTGTCGAACTCTCCCCCTTTTTTTCATTTAAAAACGTCTCTTGTCCTGTCAGAACAGGCCCTGCTAAAAAGTCTGTCCCCACCTTTCCACCTTTCTTGTGGGCCCCGTTTAAATAGTGAAAGTCTCCCAAAGGCTGAACAACTCAAACTATCTCTTTTCCTCATAGCAGAGGGCTTCCAGCCCTCTGATAATTTTTGTGGTTCTCTTCTGACCTTCTCCAATAGGTGATACAGCAGTGCAGGTGAGATCTCCCCAGGAAGGAGAAGCATTTTCATAGAATGGCTTCGGCTGCCAGAGACTTTTGCTTTCTTTATTACTGACATTTTTTCTTTTCTTCTATACGAATTCCTCGATCAGGACAGTTTTTTTCCCAGGAGCTCTGGCTTTTGCTGGTCTCAGCGGCTGGCTCTAAGCTGGGGTGTTGCTGCCCTCTAGTGAGAAACGTTTAACGCCAAGAAGCAGTGCGCGTTTGGGCAGTTCGTTGATGCTCTCAACCTTGTCGAGCTTCAACTCTGATTTTTACAATTTTACCAAGTTCGGAATATTAAAAAACAGAAACCTGACCTCTGTATCCCGAAGGACCACTATTAGTAAAGCACAATTTTACTCCCAGTGTGCCATACAGAAACACAGGAACATTTTCTGAGTTCTCATGCCCATAAATAAGTAGCTCTTTACTTGCACTTTTATTTGTAGTCTTGACTTGTAGTGTCATCTTGTACCTGTTGCCCTCCAGAGACTTTTTACTTGCCTCTCCTCATTCTTGCTGAATTATAGCCCCTTCCCAGCTGAGAGAGAGTCCACATCCAGCTTCTTGTCCACCCCTACCCACAAATCCTTTTCTGCACAGCTGATCTCAGTCTCATCACCCCCACCAGCCTGTACTGATATCAGGCCACTTCCTTTCGTCCTTGTTACTTGTCCTGGTGTAATGTTTTTCTGTTTACTTGTTAGAGGGATGTCACCTTTATGATCACAATTTTAAGTCTCTGTAAGAGATCTAGCTGGTAAGAACTGGACATCTACTTCATTTTCCCAAAGAGCTAGGGCTGATCTCTGCAAGTTCTTCCTGGAGCTACTAAGGTGCTTATATTTACATTCATTCAAATTAATGGATTTTAGCGAGGAAAATGCTGACTGATTTTATTCTGGTTGAGGTAATCGTGGGCAGAGTCTGGCACAACTGAACGATTTGGCCCTCATGCTGCATCATGCAGGGAAAGCCTAGAACATGTCTAAGGGCTTTACTGCTCTGCCAAATGCAAGCAGGGAAACACTGATGGCAATAGGTTAGAGAAGCAATCTGCTGCAGTCTTGGCTGAAGAGCAGTGCTATGGAGACTGTGCTTCTCACAGTGATGTTCCCCAGAGGACTGCTAGCCCATGGAAGTGGGACATGTGCACAAATGGCAACAGCTGCTTAACCTCAAATTGGTGGAGATGCTACTAGACAAGGCTAACATTAGACATCTTCTGTATCACCTTGACAAATCTCATTTCCAGATCACTCTGAGAGTGGCAAAGCCATTGGCACAGCTCCCAGATCCTAGGAAATGTGGGTAGTGTGAAAAAATGAAGCAGAAATGAAAAGGGATACAACTGCCTCTCACTAGCAGTCTGTATGGCACGTATAAGGTAGCACAAAGAGGCAGAGAAGTGGTTTGCTCCAGCATTTCTTGTTCACTTTTAATCAGTGCTTTCTAGCACCTAAATGCTTCAGATTCATTTTAATCATGGAATCACAAAATGGTTTGGGTTGGAAACAACCTTTAAAGATTTTCAAGTTCCAACCCTTTTGCAGTGAGCAGGGATATCTTCAACTAGATCATGTTGTGCAGAGCCCTGTCCAACCTGACCTGGAATGTCTCCAGGGACGGGTTCTGCCACCTCTCTGGGCAACCTGGCTCAGTGTTTCACCATCCTCACTGTAAAACATTTTTTCCCTCTAGCTAGTCTAACTCTTTCCTCTTGTAGTTCAAAATCATCACCTCTTGCCTTGTCTCAACAGGCCCTGCTAAAAAAGTCTGTTCCCATTTTTCTTAAGGGCCTCTCTAAGTACCAAAAGGCTCCAACAAGGTCTCCCTGGAGCTGCCTTCTCTCCATGCTGAACAACCCCAACTCTCTTAGCTCGTCCTCACAGCAGAGGTGCTCCAGCCTTCTGGTCAGTTTCGTGGCCTTCTCTAGACTTGTTCTAACAAGTTTATGTCCTCCTTGTTCTGAGGGTTCCAGAGCTGGACACAGCACTATTGGTGGGGTCTCACCAGAGCAGAGCAAAGTGGTGCAATCAGCAGTATGTTTCTCTCTAGAGAGAGAGATACATAACCAGTATACATATTTTTATACCAATATATCACTTAGCCAGAAAAAAAGATTATTGGGATGACAAAACCAACAAAAACAATGCAAACCTTCTTTCAGAGTAAGTCAAGAAAAGGGGGCTGAAACACAGTTCCAGCTATTCCAGATAATTACAGTCTCTCCGTGCTGCAATTACTGCAATGTCAGGTGGAGGTGGTTTTTTTCCTACAGCATTCAACACTGAGCTTGTCTGATGGTCACATTTCCTTACAGACGCTGTTTAGGTTTGATGGGGATTGCAAAGCACAGCAAACCTAAATCAACCAGAGGGAGCTCATGCAGTGACTGCTCAAGTGACAACCATGAAAAACAGGTGTCAAAGTAAATGTAGATAATGTTCTTAACTAGCATCTTTTCTGGGATGCCTTCAGGTTAACTGTGTGGGTAGGTTAAAAACTGTCTTCTCTGAATGTGGCTCTCCCCAGCGAATCCAGTCATGATCCCTCCTGTCAAAACACAGGAGAAAGCTATCGGAGTCTGCGAGGGGAGGAGGAGAAATTTGGCAGAGCCTAGGAAAACTTCAAAGCCTCATCATTGGGATCAGTGCAAAATCTCCCAGTTCAAGAATTACAGAAGTCACCTTTTGCAGAGGACTCACAATATTTTTTCAAAAGACAGCGTTTGGAGGCTATCTTCCTACCTATGTTCTTCCCTAAGGAAAAGGTAGGCTTTCAGTTTCCTGTTAATTGGAGGAAAACTGCAGTCTATTCCGATGACTCAGTCGCATTCAGCCCTAGGCATGCCTGTTGATGAGAAGCAAAGAAAGCACTTCAGATATTTGAGAACAGCAAGTCTATAAATAGCAGCACAATCCTGCTAGAGATGGGCAGAAACTCCAGCCTTTCATCTGAACATTTCATGCTTTGGGGCACTTGAAATCCAAGTCCAACGTTTGCATCACTGAAATGTTTAGAGTCCACCCACACGAGATTGTAAAGCATGCAGTTTGCAGCAGACGCTACTTAAGTCACATCTTCTCTCTCCCTGTTCCCTTACCTCTCCCTCTTTCTTCCTCCTTCTGCTGTTAAATCTGAAAGATTTTCACAGCAACTTCTTTTTATAGACTCTTTTTATTAGAGCACTATCCCTGCTAAACACTTCTGTGAAATTCCTCATTAGACTGTAACCACCTACAGACCCTGTGGTATCCTGTTAGGTTTTCAAAGTTGATTTTACACAAGTTTCTCACCAAGCACATTTAAAATGTCAAATTATAACTTTAAGCCTGTGATAGTATATATAGCAATTTCATCTCCTTCATTCCAGCTTTCGGAGGAAACTTTTCCTTCCCTTTTGCACACACAACCTCCACAAGCTGTCTGATGTTTCCCATCATAGTTCACACAGAAATTTGTCTTTTGAGAGATGCAAGCCATTAAAAAAAATGAAAATGGCAATGAAATATTTTAGAAAGTTACTATTATGTAAGGGAAGACGAACTGTTATGTAAGGGAAAGACTGCTATGGCAAGGAAGGAGTGCAAAGTGTTCTGCAAGCCTCACTCCTCAAAGGCCTGACAGACAGTTATATCCTTGAGAGCCTGTCTGTTTTTCTAGTAGTACCAATGAGCTTGATTCAGAGTATTGTCTCTGCCTGGAAACCTTCCTTCACGTGTATTTCCAGACTGTGTTGAGGCACAGTGATGATGCCACTGCAGTCATTAATTGTATTGTGAGACTTTCAAAACCTGCCTGGACATGAGCCTGAGCAATTTTCTCTAAGTGAGCCTGCTTTAGCAGGTGGAATGGACTAGATCATCCCTAAAGAATTCCTTCAAGCCCTACCATTCTGTGATTCTGTACTGTATCTAGAAGGTGTTATAGCTCTGCAATGAGGTCAAGCTGAGTTAAAAGGGATGTGG
>WAAF01017324.1:7067-33083 GCA_013400475.1 Tricholaema leucomelas
CCTGGAGCATCCCTGTGAGGAGCAAAGACTGAGAGCCTTGGGGCTGCCGAGAGCCTTGGGGCTGCCGAGGCTGGAAAAGAGCAGCCCCAGAGAGGATCTGAGCAATGCTCAGCCAGAGATAAAGGGTGGAGGGAAACAGGATGGGGCCAGAGGCTGTTCAGTGGTCTCCAGTGACAGGGCAAGGAGCTCAAACTGGAACCCAGGAGGTTCTACCTGAACAGGAGGAGAAAATTCTCTGGTGTGAGGGTGCTGCAGGCCTGGAGCAGGCTGCCCAAAGAGGTTGTGGAGTCTCCTCCTCTGCAAAGCTTCCAACCCCCCCAGACCATTTTGATGCTGGGCGAGCTGCTGGGGGTGCCCTGGGGGCAGAGAGTTGAACTGGCTGACACCCCCCAGAGGTCCCTTCCAACCCCTCACCGTGCTGGGATTCTGTGACACATTAAACCCAGGCAGACTTCTGCCCTGAAGTCAGCCAAGTGGCAGCTCACCAAAGGCTTCAGCCCCGGAGCTGCACGAAAGAGCTGCCCCAAACACTCACATGCAAAGCACAAATCACTGCCTGCAGCCAGCAGCCAGATAAAGTGCTATAAATAAAGCTGTTATCAGCCCTGCCTCACTCTCTGAGCCACAATGCTTCCTCCCCAGCAGCGTTTAAGGGTGATTTCTAGCCTGGAGGAGGCCAGGAGCTTGTCAGCATCCAGAGTCCAGTGGCCTTTTTCCATCCTGACATTGATTTTACACTTGGTCAATAAATCTACTCTTTGCCTGCCCTGGGCACAGGTTGGGGACAGAGCTGGCAGACACAGCTACTGTCCCAGACAGTGAGATTGGGTTATCTCTGTGGCCTCTTCCCAGTTCTCCTGAGTCTCAGGAGGGCTAAGAGCCTTCATCATCCTTCCCCTTCTCTTCCTCCTGCTGCTATTCCTGTTTCAGGTCCCTGATCCAAACCACCACCACTCTGCTCCTGACCTGTCCACTCAAGCCCACAGTGAGCTGCCTGTGCTTGCCCTGGCTGAGAAGCTGCAAGAGGACAGAAAAAGGATGTCTCTGTCTTCAGGTGGTGGCCAAAGGACATGGCACAGGTTGGTGCTGGCCACGTTGGTGGGAGTAAAGCAGAGAGGAAATCGGTGTGAGGAGCAGGGAGCTGGAGGAGGAATGGGCATGGTGAGGGGAGAAGAGTTTGTTTCCTCCTGGGGGATGAGGATCTGCTGGAGGAAGCTCAAGCAGAAGAGGATGGAGGCAGGCAGAGCAGCACAGAGTCTCTGCAAGGATGCCACAGGCTGGCCCAGCTCCTCCTAAATCAACCCAAGGGAAGGGACTTGCTCATGTCATGCTCCCCAGGAGACAGAACAGGCAGAGAAGGTTGCATGAAGACTTCCCTGTCTTTGTTTTGGTGCTGGTTAATGATGCGTGGCCAGGGCTGGGAGGAGAGCACAGAGGGGAGGGCAGGATGGAGGAGGGGCCCCATATGGAGATGCTTCTCCTGGAGAGTGGCAAGATGCTGAGCTGGGGAGCCGCTGGCTGCCAGAGCCAAGCAATCGATATGTGAAAATCCAGCCCAGGCGAGGAAGGTGACCTTGAGCAGCAGAGAGAGAGAGAGAGAGAGAGGAGAGCTGCGGAAATTACCCGCGGAGAGGCTCCCCGGGTGAGGGAGGAGGGGAACGAGGTGGGCAGGCAGACTGTGAGCTCTCTGCAGAGCTTGCTGTGTGCCCAGGGAGAGGCAGGTTAGTGCCCGGAGTCAGTCTGCTCCTCCATCTGCCCCTGCAACGCCCTAGGGCAGGGGCAGGCAGCTGAACAGTCCCAGCTCACCCAAAACTTCATCCTCTAGCTCACGTCATGGTTTAGTGCTGTTTGGTGGATGTTGGACTCAGAGATCTCAGAGGCCCTTCCCAACCTTCTATGATTTAACCTTCTCCAGCAACGGAGCTGCCACCACCTCCCCCCAGAGCCTGCACCAGGCTGCAGCGGCAGGCACTGATTTCTTTCCCCCACCGTAGCAGCAAAGACACAAGAGCAGAACTCCTGCACCAGCAGTGCAGTGGGGCTGAGCCCCCAGCAGCCCCTTCCCAAACACAGCCCTAACTCAGCCACCCCCCAAGGCTTTGGGGAAGGAGGAGACCTCTGCCTCAGCCTGCTCCCTCCTGCCTCACAAGAGCAGACAGCACTGCTGGATCTCAGCTCTGGCCCATCAGATCCCCAAGAACTTCTGCACTGATCTCAGAGAGGTTTGGGGTCTGCAGCTCCAGCAGCCTTAACCTCCCCCAGAGACATCCCTCACCTACCTCTCTCCTGCTCAAAGAAGCAAATCCTTCTCCTCTGGGCAGCTGCTTTTAATGCTCCTTTGGCTAATGTGGAGAACCTGGGTTATAGATCAGCTGCCTGAGGGGAGGAACCCACCCCAGGAGGGAGGTGAAGGGTTGGTGAAGGGCAGAAGGGCTGGTGAAGAGCAGGAGGGGAGGTGAAGGGCAGGAAGGGAGGCGAAGGGCGGGAGGGGGGGGGAGAGAAGGGTGGGAGTGGAGGGGATGGGGAGGTGGGGTGGTGAGGTGCAGGAGGGCTGCTGAGGGGCAGGAGAGAGGTGAAGGGCAGGAGGGCGGGGGAAGGGCAGGTGGGGAGGTGAAGGGCAGGAGGGCTGCTGAAGAGCAGGAGGGGAGGCAAAAGGCAGGAAGGGAGGCGAAGGGCAGGAGGGGAGGCGAAGGGCAGGAGGGCTGCTGAAGGGCAGGAGAGAGGTGAAGAGCAGGAGGGCTGCTGAAGGGCAGGAGGGCTGCTGAAGGGCAGGAGAGAGGTGAAGAGCAGGAGGGCGGCTGAAGGGCGGGGCGGAGGTGAAGAGCAGGAGGGAGTCTCCAGGCTGCAGCTGAGGTCAGGCGTTTCCAAGCACTCTGCCTTGCCATCTAGTGGGATGAAGGCGAAGGGCCGGGGCTGGCCTTGGGGAGAGTTGCCCAATTCCATCCTGCTGCAGCCCAGCCTGGCTTCCAGCAATGCCACATCCAGCTGGCAGCTGGCATCAGTGGTGTCACCCAGGGATCAGTGCTGGCCCCAGTCCTGTTCAATATCTTTATTGATGATCTGGACCAGAGGATTGAGTCCAGCATCAGGAAGTTTGCAGATGACATCAAGCTAGGAGCAGCTGTGGAGATGTTGAAGGGTAGCAGAGCCCTGCAGATGGACCTGGCCAGGCTGGATGGGTGGGCAGAGGCCAATGGGATAAGACTGAACAAGGCCAAGTGCAGGGTTCTGCACTTTGGCCACAATCCCAAGCAGCACTACAGGCTGGGGTTGGACTCTGCTGCCAGGCAGCCAGGGACAGAAGAAGGGGACACAGCCTCAAGCTGTGCCAGGGAAGGTTCAGGCTGGATGTGAGGAGGAAGTTGTTGGCAGAGAGAGTGATTGGCATTGGAATGGGCTGCCCAGGGAGGTGGTGGAGTGGCTGTGCCTGGAGGTGTTGAAGCCAAGCCTGGCTGGGGCACTTAGTGCCATGGTCTGGTTGGTTGGGCAGGGCTGGGTGCTAGGTTGGGCTGGAGGAGCTTGGAGCTCTCTTCCAGCCTGCTTGATTCTATGATCCCACCACAGTAGATGAGGTCACTGGAGATGGTTAAATTAGGGCAGAGGAAGCTGAGATTGGACATTAGGAAGAAATTCTTCACTATGAGAGTGAAGAAACACTGGAAGGGATTGCCCAGGTGGATGTCCCCTCCCTGGAAGTGCTTAAGACCAGACTGAATGAGGCTCTGAGCCAATCTGGACTAGTAGGAGGTGTCCCTGCCTGTGGCTGGGGGTTGAAATTGAATGATCTTTAAGCTCCCTTCCAACTCAAACCATTCTATGAAAGGTATCCAAGGGGACCAAGGAGAAATAGGGAGGTAGGCAGAGAGGGGACAGACAGACAGAGCTGGGTGGAGGATGCCATGACCACAGTGCCAATAAATCCTGGTGTTTCAGATCTTGCCTGAAAGGAAAAGCCTGGACCAGCTCCAAACTGCCATGCACCCAGGCTGTTGGCTCAGCATGATTCATGCCTGAGTCGAGGTTTGCATGGGAAGGGAAGGGAAGGGAAGGGAAGGGAAGGGAAGGGAAGGGAAGGGAAGGGAAGGGAAGGGAAGGGAAGGGAAGGGAAGGGAAGGGAAGGGAAGGGAAGGGAAGGGAAGGGAAGGGAAGGGAAGGGAAGGGAAGGGAAGGGAAGGGAGGAGGTGCAGTGCCCATACCCATGCTGCATGCCCAACCAGGCTAGCTCCCAGGCTGGAGAACCCAGCAGGGTTTGCAGTGTGCCCCTAGAGGAGGAGCTGAGTCTCCTGGCGAGGGTTGCTCCAGCAGCCTTGATTCCCGTGGGGAAGCCTGGAGGAGGTGGGCTGAGCTCAGTGATTTCAGGATTGAGGAGTTTGGAGTCTCCAGGGATGTGTCATCCCTCTCCTGGTGTGCCTGTTTGCTACATGTCTATAAAAATACAGAGGATGAATACATTTCATTTAAAATATCTCACCACTGGGCAGCTCTTTTTGGGTGTTGAAGGCTGAGATGACAGCAGAGATCCTTTAACTCCCTCCAAGAGACTCTCCTGATGGGTCTGGGGCTGCTGCTCTGCAGGCACCACTGCTGCCCCAAGCTTCCTCTACAGCTGAAGCAGAACCAAACCCAGGGACCTCTCACCCTCTCTCTGGGGAGAGTTCATGCTGGAAACCCAACCTGTTGCCCCAGGGCAGTTCCTGGTCCCAGAAGAGTTGATGCTCCCAGGGCAATGGGGCTGGAGCTGCTCCAGGGTGAGGTGATGGAGGACTGTGGTTGTCCTCTGCTGAGATTTCCTATGGCATCATCTTTAAGAGCACAAAGGAACAGCCCAGCTGTGGCCACAGCTCACATCTGGGTGTGCAGCACTCCTCTGGAGCCACCCACAGGGCTCTTCCCAAGGCTCTGGGAGGGAACTGAGAAACAAATGGGACAAAGAATCACAGAATCAGTCAGGGTTGGAAGGGACCACAAGGAGCAGCCAGGTCCAACCCCCCTGCCATGCCCAGGGACACCCTACCCTAGAGCAGGCTGCCCACAGCCTCAGCCAGCCTGGCCTGAAACACCTCCAGCCATGAGGCCTCAACCACCTCCCTGGGCAACCCATTCCAGCCTCTCACCACTCTCCTGCTCAACAACTTCCTCCTCACCTCCAGCCTCACTCTCCCCACCTCCAGCTTTGCTCCATTCCCCCCACTCCTGGCACTCTCTGACAGCCTCAAAAGTCCCTCCCCAGATTTTTTGTAGGGTCACCTGGCAGGCCACAAGAAGGTCACCTGGGAGCCTCCTCTGCTCCAGCCTGCACAGCCCCAACTCTTTCAGTCTGTGCTCACAGCAGAGCTGCTGCAGCCCTCTCAGCATCCTCCTGGCCCTGCTCTGGACACTCTCCAGCATCTCCACAGCCCTCTTGTCCCAGGGGCTCCAGAACTGGATGCAGTACTCCAGGTGGGGTCTCAGCAGAGCAGAGCAGAGGGGGAGAATCCCCTCCCTGGCCCTGCTGGCCACACTTCTGCTGCTGCAGCCCAGGCTCTGCTTGGCTTTCTGGGCTGCAAGTGCACACTGCTGGCTCCTGCTGAGCTTCTGGTCCAGCAGCACCCCCAAGTCCCTCTCCTCAGGGCTGCTCTGCAACCTGGCACTGCCCAGCCTGGATTTGTACTTGGCATTGCTTCAACTCAGATGCAGGACCCAGAATCCCAGCATGGTGGGGGTTGGAAGGGACCTCTGGAGATCATCCACTCCAACCTTACTGCTCAAGCAGACCACCCACTACAGCTTGCATGGGGTCCCAGTGGCCAGAGGGTGGGTTGGAAGCGCTCCACAACCTCTCTGGGCAGCCTGCCCAGAGCAATACTAAAGAAGTTTCTCCTCCTGTTCAGGTGGAACCTCCTGGGTTCCAGCTTGTGCCCGTTACTGCTTGGCAAACCATCAGTGATCACAAAGCAGCTGCTGGGCCAGGGCTGGCTGAAGACTTCCTGCTGCTCTCTCTGGTAGAACCAAACACAAAATGCATGATGACACTTTCCACTTTATTAGAGATGCCTCATCCCCTGCCCCATCACCCCCAGAACTGGGCTCACCCTTACAGAGATGCTCAGGGGCAGAAGCTTCTGCCTTAACCCTGCGTTTTCCACAGGGGGACAGAGGGATCCAAGGAGGGGAGTGAGGGGGGGTGGGTGGGATGGGTGAATAGTGGGTCCAGGAAGGCTTAGCCTTGTTTGGCAGTGCTGGGGGGCCACGGGGGTCAGGAGAAACGGCCTGTGGGCAGGCGAGGCAGGCAGAAGTAGGCGTTGGGGAAGAGGCCCAGGTTGATGGGGTTGCCGTCCAGGCGGACGTCCTCCAGCGCCCTGCGCACCTGGCTGTGGTCGTGGCTGTCGCAGAAGGTGTCCTGGTGCATGGTCTGGATGTTGTTGTTCTGGCCAGGGAGGCAAAGGGCAAAATGGGATTGAAAAGGATCACAAAATCACAGCAGGGTGAGGGGGGTAGGAAGGGACCTCGGAGGGTCAGTCAGTTCAACCCCCCCCACCCTCCAAGCAGGGCACCCACAGCAGCTTGCCCAGTATCAGAGTGGACAGGGAGGGTTGGAAGCTGTCCAAAGAAGGAGGCTCCACAACCTCTCAGGGCAGCCTGCTGCAGGCCTAGAATCATAGAATCAACCAGGTTGGAAGAGATCTGCAAGATCCAAGCCTCCAGCACCCTCACACCAAAGATGTTTCTCCTCCTGTTCAGATGGAACCTCCTGAGTTCCAGTTTGTGCCCTCTGCCCCTTGTCATAGAATCACAGAATCCAGCAGATTGGAAGATCATCCAAGATCACCCAGCCCAACCTATCACCCAGCCCTAGCCAATCAACCTCCTCTGCTGCAGGCTGCACACCCCCAGCTCCCTCAGCCTCTCCTCACAGGGCTGTGCTCCAGGCCCCTCCCCAGCCTTGCTGCCCTTCTCCAAACACCTTCCAGCACCTCAACATCTCTCTTGAACTGAGGAGCCCAGAACTGGACACAGCACTCCAGGTGTGGCCTGAGCAGTGCTGAGCACAGGGGTAGAAGAACCTCCCTGGTCCTGGTGCCCACACTGCTCCTGTACTGGGCATCACTGAAAAGGATCTGGCCCCATTCTGTTTCCTCTCACCCTTTATTCCTTGCTAAGCATTACTCAGATCCCCTCTGGGACTGCACTTCTCCAGGCTCAACAGCCCCTGGGCTCAGCCTTTCCTCCTGCCAGAGCAGGATCACTCAGGGCAGGTCACACAGGAACACATCCAGGTGGGTTGTGAAAGTCTCCAGAGAAGGAGACTCTAGAACTTTCCTGGGCAGCTTGCTCCAGTGATGGGGTGGAGAGTGAGGAGGAGATGATGGTGGCAGTGGTGGCCTTTGCCAGACAGAGCTAGAGACCAAGTCTGGGTGCAGAATCCCCTCACCTGGAGGTGCAGGGAGCGCAGGCTCTCGGGCAGGGGTGCTGGGATGTAGTCCAGTTGGTTATCAGAGAGATGGAGATACTGCAGCTGCTTCAGGTCCTGCAGGAGAGGGAAGAGATGAAGCTCCCAGCGCTGCTCCAGCCCTCTGCACCATCCCCCTTCCCCCCTGGCAGCCTGGATGCTCCCTGCGGCCCCAGCACGCACCCGGAAGGCTTCCGGCCGCAGCCCGGCGCTGGGGATGCTGTTGAGCCGCGCGTCCAGGCGCACGATGCTGCGGGGCAGCTCGGGCAGAGCCCTCAGCCTGTTCTCCGGCAGGATCAGCTCCTGCAGGCTGGGCAGCAGGCGGAAGGCGTCTGCGTCCGCCCAGGAGATGGAATTGCTGCTCAGGTCTATTCGCTTCAGCTGCTCTGCAGGGAGAAGGAGGAGGAGGAGGGAGGTGAGCAGGCAGCTGTGGGCGTCAACAGGGACCTACAGAGGTAAGCAGGGACCCGTGGAGGTGAGAAAGGATCCATGAAAGTGAACAGGGATCCATGGAGTTGAAAAAGGATCCATGGAGGTGAACAGGGACCTACAGAAGTGCATAGGGATCTAGAGAGGTGAAAAAGGATGCAGGGAGGTGAACAAGGACCTACAGAAGTGCATAGGGATCTAGAGAGGTGAAAAAGGATGCAGGGAGGTGAACAAGGACCTACAGAGGTGAACAGGGACCCATGGAGATGAGAAAGGATCCATGGAGTTGAACAGGGATCCATGAAGCTGAAAAAGGATCCATGGAGGTGAACAAGGACCTACAGAGGTGAACAGGGACTCATGGAGGTGAAAAAGGACCTACAGAGGGAAACAGTAGCCCACAGAGGTGAACAGGGACCTACAGAGGTAAACAGGGACCCATGAAGGTGAAAAAGGATCCATGGAGGTGAAAAAGGATCCATGGTGTTAAAAAATGACCCACAGAAGTGAACAGGGACCCATGAAGGTAAAAAAGGATCCATGGAGGTGAAAAAGGATCCATGGAGGTGAAAAAGGATCCATGGAAGTAAAAAAGGATCCATGGAGGTAAAAAAGGACCCACAGAGGTGAACAGGGAGTGATGGAGCTGAAAAGGGACCCATGGAGTTGAATAGGGATCCATGGAGGTGAACAGTAACCCACAGAGGTGAACAGGGACTCATGTAGGTGACAAAGGGACCCCCACAGAACCACTTGTCCCCCCCCCCGCCCCATTGCAGAGCCTGGGCCCTTCCCTTGCCTCGACTTACTCAGCCCTGTGAAGTCGCTGGCACGGATGGTGCCAATGCGGTTGAAGCGGGCATAGAGGTAGGTGGTCTCTGGAGGCAGCAGTGGGATGTGCTCCAGGTCAGCATCATCACAGTAGACAGAGGTGCCAATGCACAGGCAGAGCAGGCAGCTGGACAGGCCTGGGGGTGCAGAGGCAGCCCTTGGCACAGCATGGCACATAACATGGCATGGCACATGAGATGGCACACAGCACGGCACAGAACGCCGTTTGGCACATGGCATGGCACATGGCATGGCTCATCCACCCTCCCACCAAGCACCCCAGCATGCAGGGAGAAGGGAGGATATGCCCACCCCTGCCCACACTGCGGGCACACCGAGTCTTTGGCACCCAAGAGCTGTCCCAGCCCTGCCACCTCCACCAGCGAAGCAGCCCAGGGCACCTCCTGGAGAGAAGGGCCAGAAGATACCAAGCCAGAATTGAGACCACTCAGGGCCAACAACCTCCTGTGGGAGCAGGGAGTGAGGTTGCCAAGCCTGGGCTCCCTTTCACACAGGTGAAGGGTGGAAGAGACCTCACAGATCATCAAGTCCAAGCTGTTACCACAGAGCTCAAGGCCAGACCATGGCACCAAGTGCCACATCCAGTCCTGCCTTGAATGGCTCCAGGGACGGCGACTCCACCACCTCCCTGGGCAGCCCATTTAGTGCTCCCACAGAAGGAAACAGAGAGGAAAACATCTGCCTGGGCTCTGTGAGGGCCTTGGCAAGCTGGGCAGGGGTGGCAGGAAGGGTAAAGCCATATCCCATCCCTTCAGTGTGCTGCCTTCTCCTCTCCCTCCACCACCTCGACTACCAGCAAGACTCAGCAGCCGTTAGAGGGGGAGTTGAAAGCAGCAAGGCAACAATTTCCCTCTGCCTCCCACTTAATTTGTCCCAGTCCAGAGTGACAGAGAATGAACAAAGATATTTATCCCTCGCTCCAGGATTTTAATTGTCACTAATCTAATTGCTACTCTGCCCCACTGTCGCTGTGCCTCTGCTCATTACAGTGTTGCTGCTTTGCTGGAGCTCTTGTTTCCCAGAAACGTCTCACCCCAGCCCTCCTGCCTGCTGTGTGATAAAAGCACAACCTCCCCAACCTCATCCCCACCACCACCCTGAGCAGAGCAAATAACTGCTGCTGGCTGCTGGTGGCGAAAGGATTTGCTCCTTTGTCTCCAAAGCAGCAGCCCTGCCGATCCCCCCCCCCCCCAACCCCTCCCTTAGCACATGTGGCTGCACCTCCTGCTCTAGAGCCTTTCAAAACCCACCTGCATGTGTTCCTGTGTGCCCTGCCCTAGGTGACCCTGTTTAGGTTGGGGGGGGGTTGGACTGGATGATCTCCAGAGGTCCCTTCCAACCCCTACCACTCTGATCCCACGAGAACCAATCCTGCTGGCTGCGCCTCTGTGTCGCACCCAGGGGCTCTGCACTCACCCTGGGCAGGGATGGGTGCTGGGAGGATGGGGCTGGTGGTGCTTGGAGGCTGCAGCTCCGGGCTTTCAGCCCTGGTGGCCGAGTCTGGCAGAGCCTCAGGGTCCTTGGGGCGAGGAGCCAAGGTGCCAACCTCGATCTGCAAACACAACCTGGGCGTGAGGGCTGGAGTGGCACAAGGAGTCCTCTTGCTGCTCTCCAGCGCTGGAGATACTTATCAAGGAAGGGGCAAGGGCATTGGGTAGGTCTTACTAGAAAGCCAAATGCTCCCTGGAGAGCTCTCCCAGCTCAGGGTTGCAGGAATTCCCCTCCTTGTTTGCCCAGAGGGATGGAGGAAGCCTCATGTCCTGGCTTCCTGCAGAGCTGCTCTGGCCAGGTGCTGGCAGGGCTTGAAGTCAGGCAAAGCCTCCTCTGCCACCACAAGAGTGGTGGAGAAGCCACCAGGGCCTGCAGGCTTGTGCAAGAGGCTGCTTCTCCTGCTGTGCCACGTCCACCCCTTGGAGCAAGCCCTGAGGCACCCAAGGGGAGACCTGTCCCACGTGCTGGGTGCCCTCCTGCATCCTCCTCACCTTTGGAGCAAGGTCACCATAGTCGTAGAGGTCCTCATAGTTGCTCAGGTCAAGGATCTCACCGTAGTTGTCCAAGGTCAAGTCGTAGCTGTCCAGGTCCAGGTTCTCATAGAGTGCCAGGTCAGCTTTTAGCTTCTCCACCTTCCTCCTCTCCCCCTTGGCTGGGACAGCCCAAGCTGCCCCCAGACACAGGCTGGTGATGCTCAGCCAGACCAGTGCCCACATCCTGTACCCAGACAGGCTCACTGCTCTGAGGGCAGCTCTGGGCACCACAGCACCTGGTAGGGGCACAGGGCTCTGACAGCAATGCAAGTCAGGATGGGGCTGGGTGCCCTGAAGTGGTTGAAAGCAGAGAGGGGAAGGGGAGGCAGGACCAGCACAGAGCTCTGCAGCCTTGCTGGGGACTGTGGGCACCAGGGAGGACAAACATCCTCCCCCCCCCAGCCCGGGAGCGCTGCGCAGACCCTTTGCCGTTCAGCACATTTCACGCTCGGTTGGATGCCTGTGCCCGAGAGGCCCCAGCGCCGGGCCGGGCTGCTCTTGCTTCCCGCTCTTCCCAGCTCCAAGGGGGCCACCAAGGGGCCAGAGGGTGATGAGGGGGGTTGAGGTCCTGATGTGACCCCTCAAAGCGATGGGTGAAGCTGGTTGCTGGCCAAACCAAGCCGGCAGCCGAGCGGGACCAAGCCCGGCAAGTCTGGCACTCTGCTGCCCTCCACCTCGGTCCCCTACCACACCCAGGTCCGGAGCCCAGGGGGATGTTTCTCAGCCTCCAGGGGGATCTGGCTGAGACTCAACCCTGAGCACAGGTTTTGCCTTCACGGGGGCACCCCAAACTCTGCATTCCTCCCCCCCAAACCCACAGGGATCTCTTCCCCATGGGATCTCGCTCCCACCAGAAACTGGCCCCTACCCGTGGGTCCCCAGCACCCACTGTGCACCCAGCACTGCAGCCTTGCCCCCCACACACCCACAGCAGAGCAGCTGAGGAGGAGGAGGGTCCAGCACTCAGCATCCTCCCACTCATCTCCCCCAAACCAAATGCCAAAGCAATGACTGAGCCCAGGGGTTTTGCACCCCAGATTGGGAATGCTGCTCCCTGATTTCTGCTGGATTCCCTCAGATCTAACCTTCATGAGTGCTGTGAGCTCCCCACACACATCACCAGACCCTCCTCCTGACCCCCTGCCTCCAGCCCCACAGCTCACCCCAGCCCAGCAGGGCTCTGCTCAGCAGAAAGAAGGCAGCAGGGACCTACCCCCTTCCTCCTCCTGGCTGTGGACAGCCCCACTGCACTCCCGTGGGCACTCCCGTGGGCTGCTGTGCTGGCTGGGGAAGGGCTGCTGGGCTTTTCATGTGTGGGGAAGTGGGGGAAGGGGCTTCACAGAGGGGCCTGGGATGGCTGTTGGCAAGGGGAGAGGCAGGATGTGGCCAAACGAGCTGGCAGTTCCCCACTGGGACCTTATATGGTCCCCAATGGTGGCTGACCTCCAACTTGGGGGGGGACAGGATGGGATGGGGACTGTGCTGTGCTCCCTGCCTTGCTGTCCCCATGACAATGGGGGGACACACACAGCCTTTAGCAAAGGGGACAGAGCCAGTTCCATCTTTGCCCCAACCAGCCCAGATCCTGCCAAGATGGGAAACTATCTCCAGCTGTAGCCATCCTTATGGATACAGGAAGGACAAAGCACCAGCCACAGCCTCCCCCTCCCCATATGCTGATCTGGGGTGCAGCTGGGTGGGACCTTGGGATCCAGTGAGCATCTCAGCCCTCGGGAGGGAGTGGGGGCAGCTGCTGCCCCCACAGGGTTTGGGGTAACCACTCCAGCAGCCAGACTGCTGCTGGTATTTGGTTCATCCACCCCCTCCCTTCCCCTCCCACAGGGCTCAGCAGCCCTCACCCCTCTCTGCACCGTTGCTCTGGAAACATGGAGGTGGTTTGGGGAGGGGGAGCTGGTGCAGATGCTGGGGAGGGTGGCAGTGCTGCTCCCCTCACCGAGGTAGGGTGGGAGACACCCCCCACCTCCCCTTAGTGTGCACTCTCTTGCTCTGGGGCAGGGGGACTGCTCGGTACCCTCTGTTGTAGAGCTCAGCTTGGAGGCCACCACGGGAAGGGGAAGGATGCATTGTGGGGTTGGGACCTGCCAGGGTGGGCATGGCAGTCCCCTGGCAAGCTCTGGGCAGCTTTGTGCACACACACAGCCACCCACTGCTGTAACAATGTTCTTCTCTCTGGCAGGCAGCTCGCAGCCCCCACACTCACCCACCCCAGGCGCTGCACCCATCTGCCAGTGCCTACTGGGCAGGCAGGGATGCCCTGGCAGCTCCCTTCCCAGAGGGCACAGGCTTCACCCATGCACCCCTAGCCCCCCTCCTCATCAGCCCACCGTGTTTCCCCTTGCCAGGGCAGCCCCAGCCCTGCTCAGCGTGGAGGCCAGCAGAGGGTCAGCACTAATCTTCATTAAGCCACTCATTAGGCAGCTCTTCAGCCACCGTGATGGAGGCGATGTGGCAGCTCTGGGGGGAGGGAGGGGACGTTAGAGCTGACTCAGAGCCTCTGCTCCTTGGAGGGGCTGCAGGAGCTTGGCCAGGGTCTGCTGCTGGGACCCCTTTGCCTCAAGGAGTGGGGGCTTTGGTCCAGCATGGCTGGAGGGGACTTGGCCTTCAGATGGCTCCACCTTGGGGGCAGACTGGGGAGGGGGCAGCTGCTGCTTGACAGCCCAGTAGAGACCTGAAAGGTTCAATACAAACCCTTGCAGCAGGGGAGGTCCTCACCCATACACTCAAAAGTGGGCTGGGGGAGTGTCACCATCTGCAAGAGGAGCTTGCTTTGGCTGTACCTCCTCCTGCTCCAAGCTGCCCCCTCTGATGCCCACCTCAGCAGCCCTCCCCAGCTCCCCACTGACCAGGGGTTTCCAACCTTCCCCATCACCCCAGGACATACACAGTGAGGGGAGGGCTTCCCACTCTGATGGCCCTGGCCACACTCTGATGGCCCTGATTACACTTTGATGGCCCTGATCACACTCTGATGGCCCTGGCCACACTCTGATGGCCCTGATCACACTTTGATGGCCCTGATCACACTTTGATGGCCCTGATCACACTCTGATGGCCCTGGCCACACTTTGATGGCCCTGATCACACTTTGTTGGCCCTGATCACACTTTGATGGCCCTGATCACACTCTGATGGCCCTGGCCACACTCTGATGGCCCTGATCACACTTTGATGGCCCTGATCACACTTTGATGGCCCTGATCACACTCTGATGGCCCTGGCCACACTTTGATGGCCCTGATCACACTTTGATGGCCCTGATCACACTTTGATGGCCCTGATCACACTCTGATGGCCCTGGCCACACTTTGATGGCCCTGATCACACTTTGATGGCCCTGATCACACTTTGATGGCCCTGATCACACTCTGATGGCCCTGGCCACACTTTGATGGCCCTGATCACACTTTGATGGCCCTGATCACACTCTGATGGCCCTGGCCACACTCTGATGGCCCTGATCACACTTTGATGGCCCTGATCACACTCTGATGGCCCTGGCCACACTCTGATGGCCCTGATCACACTTTGATGGCCCTGATCACACTTTGATGGCCCTGATCACACTCTGATGGCCCTGGCCACACTCTGATGGCCCTGATCACACTTTGATGGCCCTGATCACACTTTGATGGCCCTGGCCACACTCTGATGGCCCTGATCACACTCTGATGGCCCTGGCCACCCTCCCGAGGTGGCACAGTGGCTGTTGGCAGAGAGAAGAAATGACCCTCCCCTGCTTTTGTAGTGCTCAGCTCCCTGGGGCTGACTTCTCCCACCTAGAGACAGAACAAGAGGGAATGGCCTCGAGTGGCCCCAGGGAAGGTTTAAGATGGATCTTGGGAATCGTTTTTTCATTGCAAGGGTTGTCAGGCACTGGATGAGGCTGCTCAGGTGGAGTCCCCACCCCTGGAGGTGTCTGAAAGCTGTGGAGATGTGGTGCTTGGGGATATGGCTTGGTGATGGACTTGACAGAGTGGGGTCTGAGGTGGGACTGAATGGTTTGAGTTGGAAGGAACCTGAAGGGTGGTTGTAGCCAGGTGGGGTTGGACTCTGCTGCCAGGCACCCAGGGACTTAACAAGAGGACACAGCCTGAAGCTGTGCCAGGGCAGGTTCAGGCTGGATGTTAGGAGGAAGTTCTACATGGAAAGAGATTGGCATTGGAATGGGCTGCCTGGGGAGGTGGTGGAGTCCCCACCCCTGGAGGTGTTGAAGAGGAGGCTGCATGAGGCACTCAGTGCCAGGGGTTAGTGAATTAGAAGCTGTTAGGTGCTAGGTTGGACTCGATGATCTCAGAGGTCTTTTCCAACCTGCTTAATTCTGTGATCCTGTGATTCTGTGACCTGTCCTCTTGCCTTGGAAGTCTGCATCTTGCCATCAGAAGTTCCACCTAAACATGAAGAGGAACTTTAATTTAAGGGTGATGGAGCTCTGGAGCAGGCTGCACAGAGAGGCTGTGGAATCTCCATCTCTGGAGACATCCAAAACCCACCTGGATGTGTTCCTGGGAGACCTCCTCTAGCTGACCCTGCCTTGAAGGTCTCCAGAGGTCCCTTCCAGTCCCTACTATCCTGTGGTCATCTGAGCATCCAATTGCCATCCCAGTGCAGCCATGCAGGCAGAGGATGAGGACACTGCTGCTGACACCCTCCTGTCCCCAAAAGCTTCTGGAGGGGCAGAGCAGAGCTCCTGAAGGAAGGAGCTGCTGTTTGCCCCATTGGATAGCCTGGTTGAATAGGAGGTGCAGCCAATGCTCCTGAGAGCCTGCCCACAGCAACCACAGAATGGGTTGGGTTGGAAGGGAGCTCAAAGCTCANTCTCCTCACCCTCCCTCCCTGTGCTCCACAATCTCCCTGGGCAACCTGGTCTCTCCCCACCCTCACTGCCAAGAATGTCTTCCTCATCTCCAGTCTCAATCTGCCTTCCTCAAGCTTCAAACCTCATCCTACCTCATATCCTTCTCATCCCACCTCACATCCCTCTCATCCCTCTCATCCTACCTCACATCCCTCTCATCCTACCACCACAAACCCTGCATCCTGAAGGTCCTTTCCAACCTAAATGATTCTCTGCCTTGCCCATGGAGGCAGCCAGCGAGGCACACCCAGCAGGTTCATCATCCACCACCCCCACTGCAATATAGGAAGAGTTTACTCTTCAGCCCCCACCCTCCCCACCTCCAAATAACCCCAAAACCCCACGAGGGGAGCTCAGTGCCTGTGCTGGCTCTGTACACACACACCCCCCCCCCCCCCCCCCCCCCCCCCCCCCCCCTCCCCAACGTGCTCTCTCCCGTGAGCATCCCCACGCCGCAGCCCCTGCGTTCGCACCCACTCCCACGGGCAGCCTCCCTCCTGCTCCGCTCATGATTCACGTGGGGAGAGCAGCAGCAGAGAGAGGAGGGGTTCTGAAGCTCTGGAGATGGGCAGAAGGAGGAATTGCTGCCTACACCCCTTCTGCTGGTGTGAAAACACGTGAGCGTGGCGTGACCGCAGCCCTGCCGATGGAGCCAGCCTTGGCACCCTGGGTGGGATGCCTCCCACTTGGCTGCTCCCGTGCATGCCCTGAAGATGCCACTCTGCTGCTTCCCATAGGGGAAAACTCACCCTGGGGGCATTTGTCCAGCTTCTCTGGGAGTGTGAGGAGGATGTGAGGCAGATCAGGAGGTTCACACAGCCTGCTCCAAGCCGCGGCACGCACAGGCATTGGCTTCTCCTGGGTGGCTTGAGGGAGTGTAACAGCATCAGCTGCAGCCAGGGCACTGGGAGCTGCAGCTATGGTATTAGGGACTGCAGCTATGGCACTGAGATCTGCAGCTATAGCACTGGGAGCTGCAGCCATGGCACTGGGAGCTGCAGCTATGGCACTGGGAGATGCAATCAGTCCCAGAGCTGCAGCCATGGCACTGGGAGCTGCAGCTATGGTATTAGGGACTGCAGCTATGGTATTAGGGACTGCAGCTATGGCACTGGGAGCTGCAGCTATAGCACTGGGAGATGCAATCAGAGTCCCAGAGCTGCAGCCACAGGCTCAAGAGCTGCAGCCATGGCACTGGGAGCTGCAATCAGAGTCCCGGAGCTGCAGCCACAGGCTCAAGAGCTGCAGCCATGGCACTGGGAGCTGCAGCCACGGCACTGGGAGCTGCAGCCATGGCACTAGGAGCTGCAGCTATGGCACTGGGAGCTGCAATCAGAGTCCCGGAGCTGCAGCCACAGTCTCAAGAGCTGCAGTCACAGTCCCAGGAGCTGCAATCAGGCTTCAGCCACAGCACAGCGCTGGGAGCTGCAATTCCCAAGAACTGCAGCCATGGCATTGGGAGCTGCAACCAAGAGTCCCAAGGGCTGCAGTCAGAGTCCCAAGGGCTGCAGTCAGAGTCCCAAGAGCTGCAGCCACAGTCCCAAGAGCTGCAGCCACTCTTTCAAGAGCTGCAGTCACAGCCTCGGCAGCTGCAGCCACAGCACAGGGAGCTGCATCCAAGGGCAGGCTCTCTTAATTAGCAGAAGAGCTCATTAAGACAGCCCCCATGCTCTCCCCCTTACCTGGTGCCACTTGCAAGTCCATCCCATGGATGCACTCAGGAGAGAACCCACCCCCAGCCCTCACCCCAAGCCCCCAACCTCCTGCTGCAGGGACCTGAACGGTCTCCTGAGCTCCAACTGTTGGGAAGTTCGTCCCCTGGGGAGCAAATGTGGTCTTGCAGGAAGCAGCAGCGTGGAGAATGAGGATGGATGAGAGAGAGGGGGAGAGAGAGAGAGAGAGAGAGAGAGAGAGAGAGAGAGGCAGGTCCGAGCGCGGCGCTGGGTCCCTTGTGAATCATTTTATTTCCACTGCTGTGGAGAGTAGGAGTGAAAATACCATTAAGTTGCAATCAGTTGAGAACTACGTCTGTCTCTAGCTATGTCTGTACAGTCTACCAGGATATTTACACATCACAGAGAAATGTACACGCAGGGGCACTGGGGTGGAAGGCTGGGACCTGTGGGACCCAACTAAAGCCCACTGCAGATGATTTTGGAGAAGGGATTTGGGTTTTGTCCTAGGAGCATGGAATGGTTTAGGCTGGAAAAAGACCTTTAAGGTCATAGAATCAACCTAGAGTTGGGCTGGAAGGGACCTCCAAAGCTCAGCCAGTCCAAGCTGCCTGCACTCAGCAGGGACATCCTCCACTAGAGCAGCTTGCTCAGAGCCTTCTCCAGCCTGACCTTGAATATCTTCAGGGATGAAGCCTCAACCACCTCCCTGGGCAACCTGCTGCAGGGTTCCAGCAGCCTCCTGGTGCAGAACCTGTTCCTCACACCCAATCTCAAGCTGCTCTGCTCTCATTTCGAACCATTGCCTCTAGTTCTGTCCCTGCAGACCTTTGGGAGCAGTCCCTCTACAGCCTTCTTGTAGCCCCCTTCAGGGCAAGGCTGCTCTAAGGTCTGCCTGGAGCCTTCTCTTCTCCAGACTGAACAACTCCAGCTCCCTCAGCCTGTCTTTGTAGCAGAGGTGCTCCAGCCCCCTGATCATTTTCATGACCTTTCTCTTCAGGTCTGCCTGGAGCCTTCTCTTCTCCAGACTGAACAACCTCAGCTCCTCCAGCCTGTCCTTGCAGCAGAGGTGCTCCAGCCCCCTGATCATTTTCATGGCCCTCCTCTGAACCTACTCCATTAGGTCCAGGTCCTTCCAGTCCAACCCATTCCCATGAGAAACCAAGCCTGAATTAGAAGAGGAAGGCAGGGGGGATGGATGAACCTTTTAGCACTGGGAAGGAGGGGAGCACCCAGCTCACTGGGGTGTCCCCAGGCTGCAGGGAGCATCCCTGTGCCATTCCCAGGAAGCAGGACACGGTGCCTGTCCATGTCCATCTCAGAGAAGGGTTTCTTTGGGTGGCTGAAGACTCAGGAGGTAATGGTTGCTTTCTTTGGTCTGTTGCTTTAAGGCTGATTTCAGTTGGATTTTCCCCTCCCCCCCCCCTCTCTCTTAAATTAAAATCCTGAGACTCAGGAAGAAGTGGAAAAAAAAAAAGAGGGATTAACACCACCCCCACCCCCCAAACCTGAACCCCCTAAATATGCAGGGACAGCTATCAGGGAGGGAAGTGATCCATGTGACAACAGGGGGAAAGGGGGAAACAAAAAAGAAAGGCTTTTAANCTCCCCCCCCCCCCCCCCCCTTTTCTTCTTCTTCAAGCATAAAACAAAACCACTCCTGTGTGCTTGGTTCAAGAAAGCAAGAGAGAGTTAAACTTCCAGGAGGTGGGAGCCCAGGCAGGAGGGCAGAGTAGAGACCTCATGGGTCACAGCCTGGGTTTACATCCACACCAGCATCTCCCCCACCCCATCCCAAACTAAACACAAAGTGAGTATCCCACTGGCTTCACTCTGCTCTGCCCTCTGGGAAGGGTCCCATGCTGATGGCAGATGCTCAGCATTGGGGTCCTGGAGGCTTTGGGTGCTGCCTGCACCAGGGAAGGGGCTTGGGTTTGGCTGCAAACAGCAGAATGCGGCCAATGCGCTGAGCCCTGCGGCACAGGGGGCTGGGAGGGGGCTGCAGCCCCATCAGCTGCTGGGCTGGGGGAGTCTGGGTGGGATGAAAGCTGAGGAGGGGGCTGGTGTTGCAAAGGAGAGGCTGTGGGGGTATTGCCGTGGGGAAGCTGCAGCACAAGGTGCAGGAGAGCTCAGGTCCAGCTGCAAGGGACTGGGCACCCTCCCCGCTCCCTCCTGCCTAATTCACCTCCCCAAGAGCAATGTGGGACCAAGGCCAAAGCGTCCAGGCTAGGAGGACCTCGTCCCTTACCCAGGGGTCATGGATGTGGCTCTGGCCACGAGGTGTCGTTGCCGGTCCTGCCGGGCACCACCGGACCTGGCCACCCTCTGCCTGCGCTGGTTCTGCTCTCCTGGCCACCAGCGCACCCAGCTGGCACCCTCCTACATCCCGAGGCTGGCACAGCAACTCGGGGCATCCCCGTACCACCTCCACGGCTGATTTCCTCTCCCCCCCCCCCGGAGATATGGTAAACTCTCTGGGTGCTGCCAGCCAAAGCCCTGCAGCGAGGGGAGGGCCCTGGACTCCCTCAGCTCCATCTGGAGTCGCTTTTGGCTTAGATCGAATCCGATCTCCTGAAACTCTGCTGGGTGGAAGGGGAGAGGCAGAGCCAGCTGCAGGGCTGGCCTGGGTGAGGGCAGAGAAGGCAGAGCCCACGGGCAGGGGATGATGCTGCAGCCTGGGCTGGGCTGCTGCGCTGCGGTGCTGCCCTGCAGACAGTGGTCCCCAAGGATGCCCAAGCCACGTGTGACCGTGGCCACCACAGGGGAGGAAAGGGAGACAAGCAAGAGGGATGGAGGTGGTCCCCAAGGGTGCCCAAGCCACGTGTGACCGCGGCCACCACAGGGGAGGAAAGGGAGACAGGCAAGAGGGATGGAGGTGAGGTGTGAGAAGGAGGAGGCAGAGAGGGTCCCACACATCAAACACCAATGAGGGGTGGGGGAGGGTTCAAGTCTGTGCAAAGCCAAGTCCTGGGAGAGAGGCGCTGCAGGGCAGGGCTAGAAGACCACAGACTGCAGGAGCCGGAAGCACATCATCAGGTCCAGGGGGATTGGGGGCTTCAGGAGGTTCCCGTCCAGCCGCAGGTACCGGAGCCGGGGCACGCTGTCCAGGTCGGAGGGGGAGAAGTCGTGGATGGACATCAGGGAGGTGGGACAGATCTGTGTCCCGTTGATTTCTGCAGGGAAGAGAGGAAAAGAGGAGGCAGGTTAGGGGGGAAAGGGGAAGGGAGGAAAAGGGGAAAGGGGAAGAGAGATTGGGGGGAAAGAGGAAGGGAGGTTAGGGGGAGAAGGGAAAGGAGATTGGGGAAAAGGGAAGGGAGATTGGGAAAAAGGGAAGGGAGGTTGGAGAAAAGGGAAGGGAGGTTAGGGGGAAATGGATAGGGAGGAAAGGGGGAAAAGGGGAAGGAGGAAAAGATGAAAGGGGAAGAGAGGTTAGGGGAAAAGGGGCAGGGAGGGAGGAGGGAAAAGGGGGAGGGAGGAAAGGGGGAGGGCGGTGGGGGGAAAAGGAGGGGGGAGGTTAGGGCGAAAGGGGGGGGGGGGGAGGGGGGAGGGGGGGGGGGGGGGAGGGGGGAGGGGGGGGGGGGGGGAGGGGGGAGGGGGGGGGGGGGGGAGGGTGGGGAAAGGGGGAGGGAGGTTAGGGGAAAAGGAGAAGGGAGATTAGGGTGAAAAGGGGGAGGGAGGAAAGGGGGGAAATGGGAGGGAGGAAAGGGGGAGGGAGGTCAAGGGGAAAGGAAGGCAGAGAGGGATGCTAGAGACCTCCTTGCCTGCCTGCCTGCAGACCGAGTTTGCTTTGGCAGCAAGGAGAAGGATTCCCCAAGCTGAGCACAGCCCCAGTGAGAGGGAAGAGCTGCCTTTTGCTCAGCCACAAGTAGGTCAGGCTCAGCTGAGGCCCTGTGAGCCATGTGGTGTCATTTGAAAGAGGAGGAGGAGGAGGAGGATTATTTCCAACGTGAAACCTGCAGAGCCAGCCCTGAGCCTTCATAAAACCAAACCCCCCACCAGGGAGCCACCGCGGCCCAGCAGCCCTGCGCTGCAGACAGCATCACTCACTGGCTCCCTGCTCCCTGCTGGATTTCCACCTGCTCCTCCCTTACCCCAGGGTTTGTGCTATGGAAAACAAACCTGAGCAGTTTTATGTCTCCAGAGACTGAAACCTTATCAAACCTGGGCAAAATAGAGACCTGGGGCACGAACTGGGGCACAACCTGGGGCATCTCTCCAAGGAAAGCCCCAGCAGTGGTTGGGCATCGGTGAGTGTGAAGCCAGCAGCAGCCACCACCACCTTCCTTTGCCTCAAGGTGCCCTTTGGCTGCCCTTTGGTGGTTAAATCAAAGGCAGATTTGAAGCAGATGCTCACCACTCTGCCATGCTTCTCTGGGAGCTGCTGCTGGTGACCCTCACGAGATGAGATGTGGCTTTGGGAGGGCTTTGTCCCTCTCCCTGGCATCACATCCCATACCGTGGTGAGTGCTTACTTGCAAGGAGAAGCTTTCTTGCTTGCCCCTTCCTGGCTCATGGTCAGTGCTCACTTTTAGGAGCCACCAAAGCTGCTGGGTGGTTTTACAGCCTCTCTTTGGGTGTGAAACACTCTTGACAAAGCCATCACTGCACAATAAACACCCCAGCAGGGAAGCTCTGCTATCACACAACTCATGTCACACCACCCCTGGGGACCATCCTCCTGTCCAGCAGCTGCTTTCAGGGTGAGTAAAGCCCTGGGTGGGCCCTGCAGCCCCCATACACCCCACCAGAGCCAGGAAGAGCCCAGAACCCTTTGCCCAGTGCTCATGGAGGGGTTCTGACAGAGCTGCTCCCCCATGGATTACAATAGAACAAGGGGACACAGCCTCNCAAGAACAGCAGGTTCCTGGACCTTGCTGGCAGCAGTAACATCTGGGCTGACCAGGAGTGGCTCTCTGTCTTCTCCTCACACCTCCAAGCTCTGTTCACACATTTCTCAGGCCAGCCTCTCTCCCAGGAAATCACAGTGCTCTGCCTGGAAGGGTGTGAAGCTTTCCCAGTTGGGTTTGCCAAGGCAATCTCCAGCTCAGCCTTGTTCTCCCTGCTGCTTCCCTGGCGAGGCTCAGCCCTGGAGCCAAGCTGGGTTGCTTTTAACCATCTTGACTGTGGGTTTGGCTCCTGAAGTGTGTGCACCAAGTCTCCTTTTTAAATTAGATCTGGTTCACAGACTCCCAGCAGGGTAGGGGCTAGAAGGGACCTCTGGATATCATCCAGTCCAACCCCCCTGCTAAAGCAGAGCACCCCCAGCAGCTTGTCCAGGAGCACAATGGTCAGGGTGAGGTTGGAAGCTCTCTAGAGAAGACTCCCCAACCTCTCTGGGCAGCCTGCTCCAAGCTTCTGGCACCTTCACACCCAAGAATTTTCTCCTCCTGGTCAGATGGAACCTCCTGGGTTCCAGTTTGTGCCCATTGCCCCTTGCCCTGTCACTGGGCACCGCTGCACTGAGTCTGGCCCCATCTCCTGCTGGGGAAGTAACTATTCCACTGCCTGTGGCCCCAGAGGAGAGCTGCCCATGACAACCAACAAGAACAGCCCTGCAGCATCAGGAGGAGTTCATCCCTGCCCCTCAGCCACCAGCCCAACCCCTCAGGCCATTCTGCCCCACCTGCACATCCATCCCCCTCAGGGTCTTGTTGACCTACAGCGAGCTTCCAGCTCTCCTCATCAGTGCATCCCCACGGGAAGGGTTCATTGGGTGAAAAACAACCTTCAGAAGCACACAGCTGCCACCTTCAAGCCCACCTGCTCCCTACCCAGCTCTCAGCACAACCTCCCACCAGGCCAGGACCACTCACTTTCAATGGAGTTGTTGTTCAGGTAGAGGTGCTCCAGCTTTGGGCTGATGAAGGGGACATTGGTGAGCTTGTTGTGGGCCAGGTGCAGCACCAGCAGGTTGGTGAGGTTGAAAGAGTTCTTGGGGAGGCCCTTGTCAGAGATCTGGTTGTAGTTGAGCCTGATGAAAGCCAGGTTGGGGAACTCCTTGAAGTAGTCACTGGGGATGTCCTCGATGTTGTTCCTGTCCAAGAAGAGCTGGTGGATGGCACTGGGCACGCCAGGGGGCATTTTCCTCAGGATGTTGTGAGCCAGGTTGAGTTGCATGAGGTTCTTGAGCCCTTTGAAGGTGTTCTTGTTGAAGACTCCATCGCTCAGCTTGTTGTGGTGCAGATCCAAGAGCACCAAGTTCTCCAGCTTGTTGAAGACCCCAGCAGGGATCTTAGAGATCTGGTTCCTGCTCAGCCTCAGCTGCTCCAGGTTGGGTGGCAGGAAAGCAGGCACCTCCTTCAGCTGGTTCTTCTCCATGTAGAGGAAGATGAGGTTCTCCAGCTTCTCCAGCACCCTCCTGTCCACCTTCCTGATGCGGTTGTTGTCCAGGTTGACCCATTTCAGTCCCGTGGCATTCCTGAAGGCCTCCTCGGGGAGGTCATCGATGAAGTTGTTCTGCAGGTAGAGGTAGTGGATGCGGGAGGGGATGATGGGGACCTTGCGCAGGTTGCGGCTGTCGCAGTAGAGGGCAGAGGGGAAGTCTGGAGGGCAGTAGCATTCCCGAGGGCAGTCAGGGAAGATGGAAGGGGGACCAGGTGGCAAGGGTGGGGGCAGCTCTGTGGGTTCCACTGGCTCCACGAAGGCAGGAGGTGGTCGGGTGGGTTTCCGGGGAGGCTTCCTGCGCTGCCCACTCACCTCTGAGACCAGCACGAGAACGAGTGGCAGAAGCAACCCGAAGGCTACCTTCATGGTCCAGATGTTTCCCTGAGGGAGGCGACAAGGAGAGATGGATAAGAACTAGATAGGAGTGGGGGGGGAATGGAACAAAGCCAGAAATGGGGAGATTCAGACTGGATGTTAGGAAGAAGTTCTTCAGCATGAGGGTGGTGAGAGCCTGGAAGGGTTGCCCAGGGAGGTGATGGAAGCCTCATCCCTGGAGGTGTTTAAGGCCAGGCTGGATGAGGCTGTGGACAGCCTGCTCTAGTGTGAGGTGTCCCTGTCTTTGGCAAGGGGATTGAAACTGGGTGATCATAGAACCATAGAATCAAGCAGGTTGGAAGAGAGCTCCAAGCTCAGCCAGCCCAACCTAGCACCCAGCCCTGCCCAACCAACCAGACCATGGCACTAAGTGCCCCAGCCAGGCTTGGCTTCAACACCTCCAGGCACAGCCACTCCACCACCTCCCTGGGCAGCCCATTCCAGTGCCAATCACTCTCTCTGCCAACAACTTCCTCCTAACATCCAGCCTCGACCTGCCCTGCCACAGCTTCAGGCTGTGTCCCCTTCTTCTGCTGCTGGCTGCCTGGCAGCAGAGCCCAACCCCACCTGGCTACAGCCTCCCTGCAGGCAGCTGCAGACAGCAATGAGCTCTGCCCTGAGCCTCCTCTGCTGCAGGCTGCACACCCCCAGCTCCCTCAGCCTCTCCTCACAGGGCTGTGCTCCAGGCCCCTCCCCAGCCTTGCTGCCCTTCTCCAAACACCTTCCAGCACCTCAACATCTCTGCAATTCAGGAGCCCAGAACTGGATACAGCACTCCAGGTGTGGCCTGAGCAGTGCTGAGCACAGGGGCAGAGGAACCTCCCTTGTCCTGCTGCCCACACTGCTCCTGAGACAGGATTCTATGATTCTAGAAGGTACCCAATTTAGGTACCACATCACCTCCCATCCATCTCACATTCCTGCCAGCAACCTATTTTCTTTCATAGAATCAGTCTGGACTGGAAGGCACCACAAGGATCATCCAGTTCCAACTCCCCTGCCATGCCCAGGGACACCTCACACTAGATCAGGCTGACCAGAGCCTCATCCAGCCTGGCTTAAAACACCTCCAGGGATGAGGCTTCCATCACCTCCCTGGGCAACCCCTTCCAGGCTCTCACCACCCTCATGCTGAAGAACTTCTTCCTAACATCCAGCCTGAATCTCCCCATTTCTGGCTCTCTTTCCCCTTGGACATGAGCCTTAAATGCAAAACTTCTCTAGCCCAGGAGCTCTCCTCTCTCTGGCTCAGCTTTATGCTGGGGGTGCTAAATTTGGGATATTTTTCATTCAAATTAGGCTTTTTGTTGGTTTGTTTTGTTCCCTTTCTATGCCATCCCCAGCAGTGCCCCACAAAGCCTGGGTCTCCCCCCTCACCCCCAACCTCAGGAGCCCTACCAACACTCCATCAAGATATCTGCTCCTTGGGAGACCTTGATGGATGAAGCTTCATTTTGCACTTGAGCCAGAAAATCAATGAGTCAGTAGCAAATTGGCTGAGCCACAGTATCAGGAGGCCAGGAGCAGTTAGTGGGACAGCAAAGATGGATGGCTGTGGGCTTCAGGGACAAGGCTTTTGTGCAGGGCACTCCATTTCCAAGGCTGTGGCATTCAAAGAGTCTTTGCAAGATTGCATTAACAAAGGTGTTTGGCTCTACAGCTGCCTGAGTTGCCCAAATAAGCAACCCATCACCTCCAGTCCCACTGCAGGGGGCTGGAGTGGTTATTTGCGGAGAGTCCCAGTGGCAGGAAGAGATCTGGAGGGATCAAGTGAGGACTCTGCTTGTCCCTAGCCAGGGAGTTTCTCCTGGGCATCAGCCCAACACCTTACACAGACCACCTCTCCCTCTGCTCTGGGTTATTATGCCCATGAAGGTTGTTTGCCCCATTTCTCCCTGCCCCATTTCTCCCTGCTCCATTTCTCCCTGCCCCATTTCTCCCTGCCCCATTTCTCCCTGCCCCATTTCTCCCTGC
>WAAF01017324.1:35377-48168 GCA_013400475.1 Tricholaema leucomelas
GAGCGGCAAGGGCTGAGGGCTACATCCAGCCCATTGCAGAAGGGAGGAGGCAGCTGGGACAGGACACCCCCAGCCAGGACGATGCTGCAATGAGGGCATTCAGCTCCTTCCCCTCACAGGGCGATGCTCAGCTCGGGCCACCCAGCAGCCACCCCGGGCAATGCAACAGGGGAGGGTAGGGGACAAGGCAGAGATGTCACCCGGTTGGTCTCAGCCTTTCCAAGTACAGCCCAGCCCTGCAGAGCCTGCACCATCCCCTCCGCGGGAGGCTTTAGGCTGCAGATGTTGAGGGACTCGGCACACAGCAGACGCAGTCAGCGAGCCAGGAAGGCAGGCAGGAGAGCAGCAGCACCGTGTGGCATTTGTCAGCGCAGAAGGAAGGTGCCAGCAGGCAGAGGCAGCCTCTCTGATCTGCTGTGCCACCGCCGCCCCTCTGCCCACCGCAGCCGGGCACTGCCGCAGCCCTTCTCTGCTGCTGGTCCCCACCAGCCTCTCCCTACAAAGCTGCGGCTCCCAGCCAAGGCTCTGCCCAACGCTCCCCAGCCTGCTCTGGGGGGGCAGGATCCGCGTCCAAGCGCCCTGCGGGAAGCCAGCTCCAGCCAGCGGCTCCCCGGCACAGCGCCGCCCGCAGAGCCACACAAGCCTTGCCCGCAAGCCTGAGGCCACCGCAAGCTTTACAGCTGCCTCCGACACAGTGCAAGCTTCAAAGCCAGCCCTGCCTGGCCGCGGCACAGTCGAGAGTCTGTTCTCCATCCAGTTCCATGCAGTTGGATTTGCTGGCACCGGTGCAAGAAGCCAGATCTCAGATCCCACACCCTGACGCTGCAGGAGCAGCGGTGGCAGAGCCCAAGGCTGGAGCCGTGGCTCAGCCTCTGCTCCACAACCACACTGCCTTCAGTTTTCAGGCTGCCCAGTTGAAGAGGGACAAGGATTTGCTGGAGAGGGTCCAAGGGAGGGCTACGAGGATGAAGAGGGGACTGGAGCACTGCCTGAGGAGAGGCTGAGGGGCCTGGGGCTGCTTAGTCTGGAGAAGAGAAGACTCAGAGGGGATTTAATCAATGTCTATAAGCATTTGAGGGCTGAGGGTCAGGAGAGGGAGGACAGGCTCTGCTCACTGCTCCCTGGGATAGGACAAGCAGCAATGGATGGAAGCTGCAGCACAGGAGGTTGCAGCTCAGCACAAGGTGAAACTTCTTGCCTGGAAGGGTCCCAGAGCCCTGGCACAGGCTGCCCAGAGAGGTTGTGGAGTCTCCTTCTGTGGAGCCTTTCCAGGCCTGTCTGGATGTGTTCCTGTGTGCCCTGAGCTAGAATGGTCCTGCTGTGGCAGGGGGGTTGGACTGGATGAGCTCTTTGCCTCCCTTCCAACCCCTGACATCTCCTGATCCTGTGATCCTCTTCACCTTCCTCACCACTCCCTGACGGACAGGACCGCTCGGACCCCAGGCACCCACAAGGAATCCATGCAGCTGGGATAGAGTTCAGCCATGAAGCAATGGAGACATTCAGGAAACCAGGCCTCTGCTCCTGCAGGGGGGCTGGCAGGGATAAAAAGGACCTTCTGACTTTGGGGAGGAGAGGGGAGAGCTGAGATGGTTGGACCAGGGATCCTTTCCAGCCCATCACCCATAACCCTGCTCCGCAAACATCTCCGCTTCACCTTCCCCACCACTCCCTGACAGACAGGACTGCTCAGATCCCAGGCACCCACAAGGAATCCATGCAGCTGGGATAGAGTTCAGCCATGAAGCAATGGAGACATTCAGGAAACCAGCTGCCTGGGGTGGAGAAAAGGTTGGATTCATGGCCAAAGCCAGCCCTGACACCTCCTGAGCCACGGGCTGGGCTGACCGAGGCACCCAACAGATGCCAACCCAGGATGTTTCCCAGAAGGAGGCAGATGCTCCTTCAGTAATCCCATTACAACAGACAAAACTCCAGCCCAACAGCTGGAAATTCCAGCTCCAAATGCCACTGGGGTTTGCTTTCCAAACAGTTTCAGTTGGCTGCGTCCCCCAAGCAGCTCTCACTGCCAGCCCAGGGACTGCTGCCAAGGGGAGGCAAAAACCACAACCTCTGAGGCAAGAGTGACCTGTGCAGGGGCACAGGCAGAGCTCCCTTGGGTGCCTCCTGCCCTCCCCAGCTCCTCTTGTGGCAGTTTGATATGCAGCAGCTGGCTCCAGATGGCTCTCACCCATGCATCCGAGGCCTCTGCTCCTGCCCGGGGGCTGGCAGGGATAAAAGGACCTTTTGGGAGGAAAGGGAAGAGCTGAGATGGTTGGACCAGGGATCCTTCCCAGCTCATCACCCATAACCCTGCCAGATCCTTTCACAGCTTCCTCACCAAGGCCCCCAATTCCTGTCAGCCTTGGAAAACTCCCCACAGCCAGCTTGGGAACCTGCATGGTGGAGGAGAGCAAGGACAAGCTAAAAAGCTGAGATGGTTGGGATCAGGGATCCTTTCCAGCTTAATGGTTGGACCAGAGATCTTTTCCAGCCAGATGGTTGGGATCAGGGATCCTTTCCAGCTTAATGGTTGGACCAGGGATCTTTTCCAGCCAGATGGTTGGGATCAGGGATCCTTTCTAGCCAGATGGTTGGACCAGAGATCCTTTCCAGCCAGATGGTTGGGATCAGGGATCCTTTCCAGCTTAATGGTTGGACCAGGGATCTTTTCCAGCCGGATGGTTGGGATCAGGGATCCTTTCCAGCCAGGTAGTTGGACCAGGGATCCTTTCCAAACAGATTATTTGGATCAGGGATCCTTTCAAGCCAGGTGGTTAGACCAGGGATCCTTTCCAGCCAGGTGGTTGGGATCAGGAATCCTTTCTAGCCCATCACCCATAACCCTGCTAGATCCTTTCACAGCTCCCTCACCAAGACCCCCAATTTCTATCATGCCCAGGAACCTCCCCACAGCCAGCTTGGGAACCTGCATGGTAGGGCAGAACATGGACAAGCCAAAAAGCTGAGATGGTTGGGATCAGGGATCCTTTCCAGCTTGATGGTTGGGACCAGGGATCTTTTCCAGCCAGATGGTTGGGATCAGGGATCCTTTCCAGCCAGGTGGTTGGACCAGGGATCCTTTCCAGCCTGATGGTTGGACCAGGGATACTTCCCAGCCCATCACCCATAACCCTGCTAGATCCTTTCACAGCTCCCTCACCGAGAGCCCCAATTCCTATCATCCCTAGCAAACTCTCCATAGCCAACTTGGGAACCTGCATGGGGGAGCAGAACGAGGAGGACAAGCTAAAAACGACCCCAGGGAAACAAAAGCTTCCTCATTAGCTGCCCCTGTGGCCAAGCACCACCGCAGCTCCTCCACATCCCCACGGGAGCCTGGGTTGGAGCAGCTGGAACCAATAGAGGCAGCTCCTTAGGATCCATCGGCGCCGGAGAGCTGGGAATGCTGGCAAAGGGCTGGACACAGTGCAAGCCTGTCCTCTGAGGGGAGGGCAGACACACTGTCACCCAGGGGCCTCTGGGGAGCAGAGTCCTGATGCAACAATTTCCTCCTCTCACCCTTTCCCAGCCAGCTCAGCTGGGGCTGGAGCTGGGACACAGAATTGTTTTGATTGGGAAAGGTCATCGAGTCCAACCTTCAGCCTAGCATCAGCGTGGCCACTAAACCATGTCCCCAAGTGCCATCTCCAGATGTTTCTTGGTCATGGTCAAGGCCATCTGAGAGGCTCAGTCCTGCAGTGTCTCTTCCTGCAGGGGCAGTGCTGGGTCCACGGAAGGGATGGAGAACCTGTCACAGAGCAGCTCAGACATGCTCCTGGGCTCTGGAGCAGCGCTTTGAGGCTCAGCCCAAGGGCTGTAAGACATGAGGGTGATGATGATGCATGGCTTCTGCATCCCTCTGCCTGCCAGGAGCATTTCCTCACTGCACCACAGCCACCAGACCCATTGCAAAAAGGCTTCTCACGTTCACTGCTCCCTCCAGCAATCTCCTCTGGCAGCAGGGGCTGTGGGAAGGCAGCCCTGGCACAAAACACCTTTTTGCTGCCTTCTCCATGTCAGCAACTCCTTCCTGCTCCTTCTCCTCCCTCGCTGCATGTCCTGACCCTTCCTAGGGCTGCTCTTGGCTCTGCATGCCCACACATCCCTGTGCCACACACAGTGCAACCGGCTCGACACAGCCAAAAGCGAATGGTGGCAGCAAACGTTGCCAAAGCCACCGCAGCCTGGCCCCTGAGCCTGCCCCCCACGCACACACCACTCCCCTCCCAGCAGACACCTCACCGAGGTCCTCCCAGCTCTGCTTTTCCCCAGGGTGGGAAAGCTGCTGAACTTTTTATCAGCTGCTGCTACCTCATCCCTCCTCTCCAGCCTCTTCCTGAGGGCAGAGGAAACCTCCAGCAGCTGCGCTATTATCTCTTCCCAGGTGCAAACACTCAGCCCCTCCACCCTTCCCTTCCCAGGGGAGCAGGGACACCCCAGCACCCTGCACTCCTGACTGGGCTGGCTGAGGAAGGGTCCTTCCCAGGAGGCATCTCAGCAGGCTTGTGGGATGCCATCAGCAGAGCACCACATAAGGCAGGGCCACGATCGCAGCCTCCCAGGAAAGCTTCCAAGCCCTCGTGTGTGCCAAGCAGCTGCCAAGGAGATCAGTTCCCACTCTCTGCCCTGTCCATGCTACTCCTAAAGCTCTCAGACAGACAGAGAAGGGCAAGTTTGGGATGAGTTTCTCCCATGCAACAAAACTCTTTCCCCAGGATTTAACCTGATCTAGTTGAAGATGTTCTTGTTTGCTGTGGGACCTTTAGGGCTCCCTTCCAACCCAAAGCATTCCATGAGGCTATGACTTCAGCAAACATCTCTGCCCTGTTGCTTCCTCCCATCACCTCCTGCCTCAGCTGGAGCAGAGACAAAGAGCTGGCTCCAAACAGGACCCAGCAGCTCACACCTCAGTGAGGTGAGGGGAGGGGGCTGCACCTCTTTGCCTGGCTGGAGCAGAGCTGGCTCAAATCTTGGGGACAGAGGCACCAAAACTGGTGTCACAAGCCCAGGGAATGGCCAATGTGATCTAGGCACTGGAAAAAGACTTCACCACCTATATTTGGGGCATTAGAGTGCCCCTGAAGCATCAAGGTGCTGTTTGGCTTCTCTCTCCCAGCTGAGGCTCAAAGCAGCACACTGCTGGCCCCCTCCACAAGCTCCCCACTGCAGCATGGGGGTGAGAGGCTGTGCACAATCCCCCACCCCCACCCCGACCTCCCCACCGGGGGCAGGACCCTTCAGCCCCCTCATTTTCCCAGCTTGTCTGATGGACCCAGTGCTCAAGAGGAGACCCAAAGTCGCTGGAGGCTCCCTGGTAGCACTTCTGGAGTTGTTTGCTCCCCTCTCAACCTCTCCCCTTCCTCAGATGCTTTCCCTGCTGCTCTTCCAAGGCAGGGAACTGTCCTGGGCATGACTCACAACGTGCAGCCCCCACAGCAACTCTGCCTTGCAGGCTGCAGAGCCAGCACCAAGCATCCGAGGGGTTGTGAGCACGTTGAGAGCACAGGTCGGTGTGGGGGGGACACAAAGGGGTCCCCACAGAAAGCTCCTGGCTGGAGCTGCAGCATTACCCCACTCAGGACTTCCCCTTGAGTTTGCAGCCCCAGTTTCCCCCTTCCCCCCACCCCCTCCACCTCAGCCTGCCCCATGCAGAGAACAAACTCTTGCAACAAGAGGGGAAGCGAGGAACAAAGAGTCCAGCTGCTGAAGAACAGAAGAAGCAGCGAGGGGAGAGAAAGCAGAGCGAGAGCAGAGGCTGCTTGGCCTCCAGGGAGGCTGGAGAGGGCAGGAGCATCATCGACCATGGCTTGGAGGATCAGGCAAGGTGAGAAGAACCTGGGGAGGGGGAAGGGGGGAAAGAGAAGCACCTGCCCACATCTTACCTGTGTGCACCTCTCCCTCCTCCTGCCTCTTATTAATCCCCAAGACAAGTTTGGTTGGTTGTTTTTTTTTTCCCCTCTCTGGCTCTTTCCCTCCTCCTCCTCTTCCTCCTCCTCCTCCTCCTCCTCCTCTCAGCACCGCAGCTCCGCCACGAGTGAACCTCAAGCGAGCACGGGGGGGAGGTTTTGTTCCTGGGAGCTGCTTGGGTGGGAGCTGAGGAGGCTGGGACCGAGGCACCACGACAACAATAACGTCTTTATCTGGCAGCCAAGCTCCGCGGGCTCGGCTGCGCACAGGCGGCCGCTCGGGGCTGGCGTTCCAGCGCAATGCCGTCTGCTGCAGAGGCTGCTCCCAGCCTGGCTTGCAAAACAAAGCTAATTAATAATCATTTCAATAAGCCCTTCCCTCGCCATGGCTCTCCTCCCCTCCCCCTCCCCACCCTCCTCCTCCTCCTCCTCCTCTTCCTCCTCCTCTTTCTGCCAGGAGCCTGCGGTTGGGATGGAGCTTTGCAGCTCTACGCAAGTCAGTGGCGATGGGGATGAGGAGCATGGGGGTAGGGGGCTTGGAGGGTGTCACCCAGGCAGTCTGGTTGCCATCAGGCTGCCGGTGAGTTGTAGCTGCCCTCTCATTGCCTGCTGAAGGCAGCTGGCCCCGTGCTGGGGTCACTGCTCCTGCCTGGCAGATGGGATGCCAGGAAACACGGTGCGGGGCTCAGTCGCTCCCAGGCACTCTCAGCTTGGGGTTAGATCCCTGTGGAAGTTGGGAAGGAGGAAAGGAGCTGTCCCAGATAACTCGGTGCGGGGTTCAGTCGCTCCCAGGCACTCTCAGCTTGGGGTTAGATCCCTGTGGAAGTTGGGAAGGAGGAAGGGAGCTGTCCCAGATAACTCGGTGCGGGGTTCAGTCGCTCCCAGGCACTCTCAGCTTGGGGTTAGATCCCTGTGGAAGTTGGGAAGGAGGAAAGGAGCTGTCCCAGATAACTCGGTGCGGGGTTCAGTCGCTCCCAGGCGCTCCCAGCTTTGGGTTAAATCCCAGTGGAAGTTGGGAAGGAGGAAGGGAGCTGTCCCAGATAACTCGGTGCGGGGTTCAGTCGTTCCCAGGCACTCTCAGCTTTGGGTTAAATCCCGGTGGAAGTTGGGAAGGAGGAAGGGAGCTGTGGCACTGCCATGTGGCCAAGGGGGACATGGGCACAGAACCGCTGGGGTTTGTGTGGAGCCTCAGCCAGATCCTGGATTGGAAAACTTCTGTGCACTAAGAGGACAGGGCTGAGGGACCCCCTGGGACATCCCACGTTTGGGGACATTTCTGCTGCAGGGAGCTTAGAGGTAACCTGGGACCTGTTCACAGATCTCAGATACAGCCCAGGTGGGATCGAGGAGTCCCAGAGGGCACAATGACTACAAGGATCTCCCCTCAACAGGCATCCCCATCCCTGGCATCCCTGAGAAGAGAGCTTCAGGAGGTCCTCTTCCCCACCACCAGCCTCAGTCCCCCAACAGGCATCCCCCAACAGGCATCCCCATCCCTGGCATCCCTGAGAAGAGGGGTTCAGGGGGTCCTCTTCCTCACCACAAGGCATCCTCTCTCCAGCCAAGCCAATCTGCTGCAGGGGCCAGGAAACCTGAGCTGCTTTGCCTCATTAAAGACATCCAATCCAAACCCCAGCAGCTGCTGGCAGCCATCCAGGAGGATCCAATCCTGCACTCCCACAGCAGCTGGCAACCATCCAGGAGGGTCCAATCCTGCACTCCCAGACATGACTGACAGAGGATACCAAGAGCAGCTTCAGACAGCCCCAATCAGAGCCTCCCCCCNACCCCCAACCCGAGCCCTCCCCCCCCCCCCCCAGTTCTCCCCCTGCTGGATTCCCTTCAGTTTGCTCTGAACTCCCCACAGCTCCTGAACTGTGAAATCACAGAGCCATTTAGGTTGGAAAAGCTCTCAGAGATCATCAATTCCAAACATTCCCAGCGCTGTGCCCTTTCCCTTCCCACCAAACCAGAGGGCTGCTGGTGCCTGCTGGGAACAGAGTGGGCAGAGGGCTCAGCCCTTGCCCTGCAGCCAGCTGGGGCACTGGGATGCCTGAGGACCAGCAGGTAGCTGGAGCAGGGGCCAGGAAAAGGAGCAGGGAGAAACCACATCGGTATTGCATGTCTGCTAAAGAGAGGGGTGAGAGGGAGGCTTGTGCTTGCCAGCTGGAGAAGGCTCAGAATCAATAGGGAGGGAAAAAGCTCTTTGGAGATCCATGCCAACTGCTTTACAAACTGGCCAGAATTCCCCCAAAATCCACAGGGATGTGGTTCAAGGTTTGGGTTTTCTTTTATCCCTGCTCACTGGGCAAGGAAAAAGGGAAACTGAGGCAGTGAATGGGGCAATTCCCTGTAGAAAACCTACCATTGGAAAGGTTTCCTCTCCCAGCCCTTCCCCACCATGCCTTCACCCACCTGTAAAGCCTCTCCTGCAGCTTGGGGAGCAAGAAAAAACCTTCAGCAGATGTGGGGAGCAGAAATTTTGCTCTCAGCCAAAGGGCTTGGTTGAATTTTCTTCCTGCAGGAATTTCTTGCAGGGTCCAAGTCTTGCATCCACCTTCAAAGCCACTCTGAAGAAGTTCTAAGGTGCACCAGGCTGCTGCAGCCTCAGATGTGGCCCTGAGCACTACATGCTCTGATTGTCCTCTGTCTGCAGCCAAATCTGGCCCCAAAATCTAGGGATGATGAAGGGTGGCCACAGAGCAAAGCTGCTCTCAGGGCTCATTTTGGCTTGAGGAGATGCCAGTTGCAGTGCTGCTGTTGCTGCTGAAGTCTAACAGCCCAGCAGGTGAAGCTGCTTTGTCAAGGGGGACTGGAGTAGGTGAGCCAGGTCAGGCACTGAGTGGTGACCACTGGATGAGTGGACAGGCACTGGCACAGGCTGCCCAGGGAGGTGGTGGAGTTCCCATCCCTGCAGGTGTTCAAGCAATGTCTGCTCATGGCTCTTGGGGCCAGGGTTTAGTGGTCGTGGAGGTGTTGGGTTGCTGCTTGGGCTGGGGACTCGTAGAATCATGGAATCATGGAATCATGGAATCATAGACTCATGGAATCATGGAATCATGGAATCATAGACTCATGGAATCATGGAACCATAGAACCATGGAATCATAGAATCATGGAATCATAGACTCATGGAATCATGGAATCATGGAACCATGGAATCATAGACTCATGGAATCATGGAATCATAGATTCATGGAACCATGGAATCATGGACTCATAGACTTATGGAACCATACAACCATAGACTCATGGAATCATAGAACCACAGACTCATGGAATCATGGAATAATGGACTCATGGAATCACAGAATCGTGGAATCATGGAATTATGGAATCACATAGTGTCAGGGGCTGGAAAGGACCTCCAAATCTCATCCAGTCCACCCCTCCTGGCAGAGCAGGATCACCCAGAGCAGATCACACAGGAACACATCCAGATGGGTCTTGAATATCTCCAGAGAGGGAGACTCCACAACCCCCCTGGGCAGCCTGTGCCAGTGTCTCCCCACCCTCAACCTCTGCCAGTCTATCACCACCCTCACTGCAAACAACCTCCTAACATCCACTTTCAGTCTCCCTTCTGCCACTTCAAACCCATTCCTCCTCCTCTCATGACGAGCCCAGCCCTCTTGTAGCCCCCTTCAGATTCTGCAAGGCCACTCCAAGGTCTCCTCCAAGCCTTCTCTTCTCCAGGCTGCACAGCCCCAACTCTCTCAGCCTGTCCTCAGAGCAGAGCTGCTGCAGCCCTCTCAGCATCTTGGTGGCCTCCTCTGGACTGGCTCCAACACTTCCATGTCCTGCTTGTGCTGGGGGCTGCAGAACTGCACCCAGGACTGCAGGTGGGGTCTGAGGAGAGCAGAGTCAAGGGGCAGAATCCCCTCCCTTGCCCTGCTGCCCACACTGCTCTTGCTGCAGCCCAGCACAGGTCCCTTCAGTTTCTTCCCTTTCCCAGCCATGGCCTGTTTGTTCAGCAGAGGTTTGTGACAGAAATACCACTTTGGTCTGGCAGAGGTAGGAGAGGAAATGTCTGAGCACGAAAGCAGCAGGAGACAAAGCCAGGGCTGCAAGAATTCCTTGTCTCGACCAAGGGCAACAGGAGGCACAGCCATCAAGTGGGTAAACAGGGAGGAATGTGGTCCTCAGTGAGCCTGGAGGCTGCACCATAGAATCAGAGAATCAGGCAGGTTGGAAGAGAGCTCCAAGCTCAGCCAGCCCAACCTAGCACCCAGCCCTGCCCAACCAACCAGACCATGGCACTAAGTGCCCCAGCCAGGATTGGCTTCAACACCTCCAGCCACAGCCACTCCACCACCTCCCTGGGCAGCCCATTCCAGTGCCAATCACTCTCTCTGCCAACAACTTCCTCCTCACATCCAGCCTAGACCTGCCCTGGCACAGCTTGAGGCTGTGTCCCCTTCTTCTGTCCCTGGCTGCCTGGCAGCAGAGCCCAACCCCACCTGGCTACAGCCTCCCTGCAGGGAGCTGCAGGCAGCAATGAGCTCTGCCCTGAGCCTCCTCTGCTGCAGGCTGCACACCCCCAGCTCCCTCAGCCTCTCCTCACAGGGCTGTGCTCCAGGCCCCTCCCCAGCCTTGCTGCCCTTCTCCAAACACCTTCCAGCACCTCAACATCTCTCTGCAATGGAGGAGCCCAGAACTGGACACAGCACTCCAGGTGTGGCCTGAGCAGTGCTGAGCACAGTTGCAGAAGAACCTCCCTTGTCCTGCTGCCCACACTGCTCCTGAGCCAGCCCAGGATGCCATTGGCTCTGCTGCCCACCTGGGCACTGCTGCCTCCTCTCCAGCTCCTCTCTCCTAGCACTCTCAGGTCCCTTTCTGCCTGGCTGCTCTCAGCCACTCTGTCCTCAGCCTGTAGTGCTGCTTGGGGTTGTTGTGGCCAAAGTGCAGAACCCTGCACTTGGCCTTGTTCAGTCTCATCCCCTTGGCCTCTGCCCACCCATGCAGCCTGGCCAGGTCTCAACAGCCCATCAGGAACAGGGGGGTTTCAGCACCCAGGCATGCCCTGGTCACTCTGGCCATGCCAGCAGAGAGTTGGCAGCAGCCATGCAGATTCCTCAAAGGAGAAAACACAGAGCAAACCCCACCCTGTTGTAGCCTCCTGCTGGGAAGTGTTAGGAGAGTGAACACCCTCATCTTGCAGCCTTCCTCCTCTCCATCCTCCCCCACCCATCCCTAGACTCTTCAAGCACCACATCATGGTGCAAGCAGCCCAGCTCAGCCAGTACTAAAGCCAGCATCACCTTCTCCTGGCAGAAGGTCCCACTCTGAACCTCAACACATCCCAGCAGTGAGCATTTGCAGCTCAGGCTGCCACAGCATCTCCATTTCCCTCTGGCCAAGGCAGAAGGCAGAGGCACAGCCCAGTGGGGACATGGCAGCACACTGTGGGTTGGCAGTGCCAGCCCAAAAGGTGGCACCAAGGGAATTTTTGCAGAGCAAAGCAGTGCAGGAGGCTTCTCAGTGCAGGTTGGGCTCAATGATCTTAAAGATCTTTTTCCAGCCCAAAGGATTTTGTGATTCAAACACAGCCAAGCAAAGGCTGTGCCCAAGCCAGGTTCACCTTCCCAACAGCATAGCCTGGGCTCCTCAGGAGCTTCACCTTCCCCACACTACAGCTTGGGCTCCTCAGGAGCTTTACCAGCTTAGAATTTAGTTTGGCCAGAGAGAGAGAGATGCAGGCCCTTTGTGCTCCCCCCAGCATCAGCCACCTCAGCCCCAGCCTCTGCTGTGCTTGGTGCTGTACAAACACAGCTGATAGAAGGGACCACAAGGAGCAGCCAGTTCCAACCCCCCTGCCATGCCCAGGGACACCCTACCCTAGAGCAGGCTGCACACAGCCTCAGCCAGCCTGGACTCAAACACCTCCAGCCATGGGGCCTCAACCACCTCCCTGGGCAACCCATTCCAGCCTCTCACCACTCTCCTGCTCAACAACTTCCTCCTCACCTCCAGCCTCACTCTCCCCACCTCCAGCTTTGTTCCATTCCCCCCACTCCTGGCACTCCCTGACAGCCTCAAAAGTCCCTCCCCAGCTTTTCTGCAGCCCCCTTCAGACCCTGGCAGGCCACAAGAAGGTCCCCTGGGAGCCTCCTCTGCTCCAGCCTGCACAGCCCCAACTCTTTCAGTCTGTGCTCACAGCAGAGCTGCTGCAGCCCTCTCAGCATCCTCCTGGCCCTGCTCTGGACACTCTCCAGCATCTCCACAGCCCTCTTGTCCCAGGGGCTCCAGAGCTGGATGCAGTACTCCAGGTGGGGTCTCAGCAGAGCACAGCAGAGGAGGAGAATCCCCTCCCTGGCCCTGCTGGCCACACTTCTGCTGCTGCAGCCCAGGCTCTGCTTGGCTTTCTGGGCTGCAAGTGCACACTGCTGGCTCCTGTTGAGCTTCTCCTCCAGCAGCACCCCCAGGTGATAGGCAGTGCACAGCTGATAGGCAGTGCAGTGCTTCTTTCTGGTGGCCAGATTGTAAAACTCCTTCCAGAGAGCTATAAAAGTGAATTTCCATCTAACTCCCTGGCCTAAATTTCATAAAGGAAGGGGAGGAAAAAACAAAGGCAGGCAGGAGGAAAGCTGAGCTGCCCCTGCAGCTGCTCAGCCAGAGCAAGGGCACACCTCAGAGGCTGGCAGTAAAATCTCACACCCCAACCATGCTTTCCACCATCAGACACTGGTGTGGTGGGAATTGGCCACTGAGCAATGACAAAAGGAGTTCAGGCACCCCCCAGAATGATGTCTGGTAGCTTAGGGTGGGGCCATTCCCATAGGAGCACGGCAGGAGGGGGCTGTGCTGCCTAAGATCTCATCCAGCCCAATCTCCCTGCCACAGCAGGACCACACAATCCAGCTCAGGGCACACAGGAACACA
>WAAF01017324.1:48424-68625 GCA_013400475.1 Tricholaema leucomelas
CCCCAGGTGCAGGACTCTGCACTTGGCCTTGTTGAACCTCATTTGCTTCCTCTGTGCCCAGCTCAGCCTGTCCATGTCTCGTTGGATACCTGCACAGCCTTCAGCTGGATCAGCCAAACCTCCCGGGGGGAGCTCTACACAAATCCCCACCTCCCAGGATGTTGTCACTGCTGTTGGGTGGCCACCAGCCTGGAAAATTCAACTCAGCTTTCCCCAGGAGCCAGGGGCAGGCTCCTGCTCATCCCAGTCCTGAGCTGCAGCCTCCTCCACCCCGGGGGGAGCACAGAGCAGGCTCCACACGCAGGGAGAGGCAGAGAGCAGGGAAAACGTCACCGTGGGCCTGGGAGAGACTCTTGGCTCCCAGCAAAGTGTCTGCAGGGGGAAGTGAGTGAAGGGGGAAAGTATGCTGCTGTGTAATGCATGGATCCTGCCCTCACCTCCCCGAGGTGCTGCCCTGAATGTGCTTCCCCCTCCCCCTGCCTGCAGTTTGCCTGCTCCCTGCCCACCGATGTGCTCCCTGAGTGTGGCTGCCAAGGGGACGTGGAGATGCTGCTTGAAGTTCCCTTTAACCAAGCATCTCCCAGCCCCAAACACCTCCAGAGGCACAAAGATCACAGAACTGGAGAGGTTGGAAGGGACCTCCAGAGATCATCCAATCCAACCCCCCCCCCCCTGCCAAAGCAGGATCCTGCAGGGTGGTTCACACAGGAATGCGTCCAGGTAGGGTTTGGAAAGCCTCCAGAGCAGGAAGCTCCACAACCTCTCTGGGCAGCCTGCTGCAAGCCTCCAACAGCCTCACACTAAAGAAGTTTCTCCTCCTGTTCAGCTGGAACCTCCTGGGTTCCACTTTGTGCCCACTGCCCCTTGCCCTGTTGCTGGGCACCACTGACAAGAGCCCAGCACCATCCTCTTACCCCCCAGGGTGGGTTTGGAAAGTCTCTAGAGCAGGAAACTCCACAACCTCTCTGGGCAGCCTGCTCCAGGGCTCTGTCACCCTCACTCTAAAGAAGTTTCTTCTCCTGTTGTGATGAAGTCTTCTCTGTTCCAGTTTGTAGCCTTTGCTCCTTGGCTTACTGCTGCTGACAGTGAAAAGAGATCTGCCAGCCCAGCTCAGTGCTTGCCTGGGGAGGGCATTTGTGTCACAGAATAGACTCATAGAATCAGTCAGGGTTGGAAGGGACCACAAAGGTCATCTAATTCCAACCCCCCTGCCATGGGCAGGGCCACCCCTGCCACTTTGGTCACCCCAGCACACAGTGAGGGAGGCAGGTGGGAGGAAGAGGTGCCCCTTGCAATCCCTTCCATACAAATATGCTCATCCCACATAGCTCTTCCTTCTTTCCAAGCTTCCTGACCTCTCCCCATCCACCCTTTGGCATCCTACAATGCTGGAACCAGGGAGCAAAACCCCCCCAAGGAGCAGGACATGCAGCTTCACCAGCAGAGATGGACAGAGCCAGGGCCAGGTTGGGAAGAGGAAGCTGCACTTGCTCCAGAGTGAGAGATGCAGCCAAGAATGGAGCTGACATCTGCCCCAGGCAGGTGTTTAAAGGGAGGGGGGGGAAAAAGGAGAAGAGGAAAAGCAGGAACCAGTCCTTGCTTTGAGCACAGCTGCTGCTACAGATCTCCCCTGGAGAAGAGCCTCCTGCATCAGATGCCCAAGCTGAGGAGCTCCAGCAGCCAGGGAAGGGTTAGGCAATGGAAAAAGCTCCCTGACCTTTTTGGAGGCACAGGAAGTTTGGTGTAAACATGAGGAGGAGGTTTTTTTTTTACCCTGTGAGGGTGACAGAGCCCTGGAAGAGGCTACCCAGGGGGGTTGTGGAGTCTTCCTCTCTGGAGATACTCAAGACCTGCCTGGATGTGCTCCTGTGTGATCTGCTCTGGGTGCTGCTGCTCTGGCAGGGAGAGTTGGACTGGCTGAGCTGTGGAGGTCTTTTCCAGCCCCTGACATTCTGTGATCTGCTTGTCCTGAGTGCTGGCTCCTGGTGCAGACACAGCAGAGGAACATGAACCCCACCACAGCTTCCCACCCACCTTTCTGCTCAGCCTTTGCCGGGATGTGACACTGAGGAGCCAGCAGGCACCACCAGCAGGCACCACCAAGAGACACCACCAGCAGACACCACCAACAGACACCACCAGCAGGCACCACCAGCAGGCACCACCAGCAGACACCACCAGCAGGCACCACCAACAGACACCACCAGCAGGCACCACCAGCAGACACCACCAACAGGCACCACCAGCAGGCACCACCAACAGACACCACCAGCAGGCACCACCAGCAGACACCACCAGCCAGCCTCAACCAGGATGCTCCTGCCCCAGAGCCAGCCCTGCCCCCAGCATGCTTTGAACTGAGGCTGTAAGGAAGGGACAAATGTGGGACCCTAACCCCCACCATCTGCAGAGGAAACTGAGGCAGGAGGAGCTCTGTGCAGGGCCATGGAGCTCTGTGCTTGCAGGGCCATGGAGCTCTGTGCAGGGCCATGGAGCTCTGTGCTTGCAGGGCCATGGAACCAGCTCCACTCCAACAGCTCAGGGCATTCCCAGAGTCATGCAGAGCTTTTGTTTGGATTCCTTCCCAGCCTTGGCACAGAGGGCCTGGTGCACACCCCCACACACCCCACCCCCCCCATGCCACCAGAGCACTCACATCCCCACCAGGAGGGTTGTTGGCATCCCCTCCCCAGCCTGATGGGACCCAGCTCCACCCCTACCCTCCCAAGTCCTCCCAGGAACGAGGTCAAACTGGAAGCAATTGTCCTCCCCATAAGGAAGGAGGAAGCTTTCCAGCAGGGCCTGAGAACGAACAAACTCATTGCTGTGACAGCCTGGATGTGATGCTTGATGCCTGCCAAGCAAAAGGCAAAGCGGAGGGAGAGGGTTTGCCCAGCTCACCATGGCAGACAGGGTCACAGATGGGGGGACAGCAGCTCAGCCTTGTCCCCAGGCAGTGGTGGTAGGATGGCTGCCAGCCAGCTCTGGGCCACTCAGCCCTGCACCCCCATCCCAACCCTCTCTGCTCCCCCCCAGCCCCTTCCTACCCCACATCCCATCCTCTGCACTATTCTTGTGGCTGCTTTAAGTGCAGGGAGGGGAAAGAGAATTCATCAAACCTCACATTGCTCAGGGATTAAATCACCAGACTCATTTCTCCCTTTCTCCAAGGCAGAGAAGTCCAAAACCCTTTTCTCTCTCTCTCTCTCTCTCTTCCTCTCTTTTTTTACCCCTGCAAGGCTGAGCAGCCTCTTCTTAGCTCTTGGCAGCAGGGCCAAGGCTGCTGAGCACATCAGCTCACGACCACAGCATCACCATGGGGCCCTGGGAAGTGGAGACTCCTCCTAGCACACCTCCTGCCCTCTCTGCCAAGCTGGAGCCCCCAGGCTGGGAGGAAGCAAGGCCCAGTGACCCCCTCCAGACTGGCCTCTTGCACACACCCCCCTCCTAGAGAAAGCACCCCCCTGTTGTTCCCCAGCTGGGCAGCTCCTGGCATGGTGCAGAGGTTCTATGGAAGGTCCTGTCCCTCTGCTCATGGAATAGAGTCATGGAATGGGTTGGGTTGGAAGGGCTCTTAAAGTTCATCCAGATCCAATCCCCTTTGCCATGGGCAGGGACAGCTCCCACTAGCCCAGAGCTGCTCAAAGCTTCATCCAGCCTGGGCTGAAAGACTTCAATATCAGGGCTGAGGTTTGAAACAAGCTGAGTGATTCCAAGCTTCCCAGGGCCTGCTCTCTGGGAAGCAGTTCCTGCAGCTTCCTCCAGGACTTCTGCTCCATCTGGGAGGTCATGTCCCATCTGCTCATCCCAAAGCTGCCTCCAGCATTCTGCTGCCTGCTTTGGAGGGGGAGGAGAGGGGGGAAACTGAGGCACATGCCCCAGGGGGAAAACTGAGGCACATGCCCCAGGCACTGATTTGGGAGCAAGAAACAGGCTCCCTGTGCCCATCCTCCCCCAGAGTCTGCAAGCCCAGTAAGGTTCCAGCACATTCAGCTCTCCCAGCACTGGCTGCTCTGCTCCCTTGGGAATCCAGGATGTCCTCTCCCTGCTGCTTCTCGTCTCCAGCAGCTTGACCTGTCACTGAACCACTTCCTCCAGTGCTGGTTTTAGCAGCACAACAAGCTGGGAACATTCTAGGGGTGGGGTGAAGGAGTTTTGCTGCCTGTTAGTTTCCTCTTGCCCCATCCCCAAGCAGCAGCAGCAGCAGCAGCAGCAGCAGCAAGCAGCCTCCCTGCCCCATCCCTCCTGCAGCCTGGAGCTGGAGGAGTCCCTGCCAGCCTCCCTCCTCAAGCAGCTGAGGATGGGATTCCAGCCAAGATCAGCACATCCATCACCTCCCAGCCAGCAACTGCAGCTAGAGCAGGGCTGGAATTGCCTTTGCCAGCTCTCTTTGTTCCAGCCACAGCTCCTTGGGGGGGCAAGGGGAGAAATTTACCCTTGGGGGTAAACAGCACCAACTTTGGAACCCCAGCTCTGCACAAGGGCAGGGCACCAAGTGTGACCCCCATGCAGGGATGGGGCTGACAACTTCAGCCAGCAGCTGCTTGATGCTTCTCCAGCATGGGGAGGGACCACCTGCATCCCCCCCAGCCCTGCCTGTCCCTCAACCCTGCTTGGCCCACTGGGCAAGGAGGAGCCCATGCCACCCTGCTCACTCTCTGCCATGCTTTGCTTGCTTTTTGCTCTCTTTGCAGCTGGCCCCATGCTGGCATCAGCTTGCCCAGCAGCAGCCACACTCTGCCCAGCTTTGAGCAGAAGACACCACAACTTTCCCCTTTCCTCCTCACTTTGCATGCAGGAGAACTGGCTGGAGGAAAGAAGCCAGAGAGTTGTGGTCCATGGGATGGAGTCCAGTTGGAGGCCTGTGCCCAGGGGAGTCCCTCAGGGGTCAGTACTGGGACCATTTCTGTTCAATAGACTCATCAATGACCTGGCTGAGGGCACAGAGGGCACTGGCAGCAAGTCTGCTGATGGCACCAAGCTGGGTGGAGTGGCTGCCAGAGCAGAGGCTGTGCTGCCATTCAGCCAGACTGGGCCAGGCTGGAGGGGTGGGCAGGGGGAGATGGAATGAAACTCACCAAGGGCAAGGGGAGAGTCTGGCAGCTGGGAAAGAACAGCCCCAGGGAGCAGGATGGGTTGGGGACTGAGCTGCTGGAAGGCAGTGAAGGGGGAAAGGCTCTGGGGGGCCTGGTGGCTGGGAGGGTGAGCTTGAGCCAGCAATGTGCTCTGGTGGCCAGCAGGGCCAGTGCCATCCTGGGGTGGGTTAGAAGGGCTGTGGGTAGGAGGTCGAGAGAGGTTCTCCTGCCCCTCTGCTCTGCCCTGCTGAGGCCACATCTGCAGTGCTGTGTCCAGTTCTGGGCCCCCCAGTTCAAGAGGGACACAGAACTGCTGGAAAGAGTCCAGCACAGAGCCACAAAGATGCTGAAGGGAATGGAACAGCTCTGTTAGGAGAGAGCCTGAGGGAGCTGGGGCTGGGAGCTTGGAGCAGAGGAGCTGAGAGGTGACCTCAGCAATGGTTCTAAAGATGTGCAGGTGAGTGGCAGAGGCTGGAGCCAGGCTCTGCTGGGGGATGCCCAATGCCAGCACAAGGGGCAGTGGTGGAAGCTGAGGCAGAGGAAGCTCCATGGAAACATGAGGAGGAATTTGCCTGTGAGGGTGCCAGAGCCTGGCACAGGCTGCCCAGGGGGACTGTGGAGTCTCCCTCTCTGGAGATATCCAAACCCACCTGGCTGTGTTCTGTGTGACCTGCTCTGGGTGCTGCTGCTCTGGCAGGGGTTGGTCTGGCTGAGCTTTGAGGTCTCTTCCAGCCCCTGTCATTCTGTGACTGATTCTTGCTCTCTTTGCAGCTGGCCCCATGCTGGCATGAGCCTGGCCAGCAGTAGCCACACTCTGGCCAGCTATGAGCAGAAGCCAGGAGCCTTTTCCCCTTTCCTCCTCACTTCTCATGCAGGAGAAGAGGTAGCTGCACCTAAACATGTCTCAGCACACTTCAGACCACACTGGCAGCAGGGCTGGTGGGTACCAGGCTGTCAAGGCTTCCTCCAACCACAACAGCACTTTGGATGGTTGGAAGGGTCGTTGGTGTCAGCTGAGTGGTGGGAAGAGCTGCCAGTGGTGGTTAGAAGAAGAACAAGGAGGTGATTCAGCTCTGGATGAAGCACAGTGGAAGCCAGGACAGCAAAGCCTGGGAGCTGGTGGGACCCAGCACCACCAGATGCTGCTGTGGCCAAGGGTTTGGTAGGGTTTTAGTGTCAGAATGGTTTGACCTCTGGCAGGGCTAGGGAGGTTCTGCTCCCCCTCTACTCTGCCCTGCTGAGACCACAGCTGCAATACTGTGTCCAGTTTGGGGCTCCCCAGTGCAGGAGAGACAAAGACCTGCTGGAGAGAGGCCAGCAGAGAGCCAGGAGGATGCTTGGGGGACTTGAGCATCTCCCTTGTGGAGAGAGACTGAGAGCCCTGAGGCTGTTTGGTCTGGAGAGGGGATCTGAGCAATGTGCACACATATCTGAGGGGTGGGGGGCAAGTGGAGGGGGTCAAACTCTTCTCACTGTCAGCAGCAACAAGACAAGGAGCAACAGGGACAAACTGGAACAGAAAAGGTTTCAGCTCCACCTGAGGAGAAGCTTCACAGTGAGGGTGACAGAGCCCTGGAGCAGGCTGCCCAGAGAGGGTGTGGAGTCTCCTGCTCTGGAGACTTTCCAAACCCACCTGGATGCATTCCTGGGTGGACTATCCTGGGTGGACTCCCTAGGCTCAAACTAGCACACCTGGGGGGGATCCTGCTTTAGCAGGGGGGGGTTGGACTGGATGATCTCTGGAGGTCCCTCCCAACCTCTCAGGTGCTGTGATTCTGTCATATCCCTGCTCTACAAAGTTCACCCCTAAACCACATCCCCAAGCACCACCTCTACACCACCTTTAAAGACATCCAGGGCAGCCTGGTGCAGTATTCCAGCAGCCTCATGGTGCAGAACTTGTTCCTAGCATCCAATCTAAATCTTCTCCTCTTCAGCTTGGACTGGAAGGGGACCATGGTGCAGGCAGGACCTGTCTGCTGCAGTCATTGCCCACAGCTCTCCTCTGTCCTCCTTCTGTGATTCTGGGAAAGGCAACCCTAAGGTCACTCAGCTCCAAACCACTGCCATGGGCAGGGACACCTCTCACTAGCTCAGGCTGCTCAAGGCTTCATCCAGCCTGGCCTTGGACACCTCCAGGGATGAGGCATCCACAGCTCCCTGAGCACCAACATGCTGGGGGCTGGGGGCACTGGGGTGGCAGGGGACACTGGGGTGGCAGGAGTCACTGGGGTGGCAGGGGACGCTGGGGTGGCAGGGGACACTGGGGTGGCAGGAGTCACTGAGGGCAATCCAGAAGACCTTTGGGGTGCAGAAGAAAAAGGCTCCCCAAGCTTCTGTGGACATCTGCTCTGCTTTTCTGGGTGGCAGAAATCTGTCACCACTGCCTGGGGCTTGCTGTGCCCCCGAGGAGCCCCATGCAGGGTGGGGGGAAGCAGTGGGGCCGCAGCATGCAGGTGCCCCTTGAGCCCTCCAGCTGTTGGCTCGGGGCACTGCTGCAGCAACCCAAGGGCTTCTGTCACCTCCCTTGCACTCTCTGGGCTTCACCACTGAGCTGCTGTTGGCAATGGAAACACCTCAGTGGTGTCTGCTCCTCTCTTGCTTTGGCCTTCATCCCTGCCTCTTCCTCCTCCTTGTCCAGTGTTGTCCCTCTGGGCAGGCAGGAGCCAGCCGGACGCGTTCCTCGCATGACATCAGCTGCCTCAGGAGCTCAGCTGCTGCCCCTGCACCATCCCCCCTCCAGTCAGGGGACATCCCTCACTGTGACTGGGGACAAGACACAGCCCCCAGGTTCAGGTGGATGGGGCTGCTCCCCCTGGGCAGCTGTGCTTTAGGGGCAGTGGAGCTCGGTGGTGCAAACAGCTCTGCCCTGGGCAGCAGCACGCATGGGCAGAGGGACCCTCAGAAGTGGAATCCCAAACTGGTCTGGGTGGGAAAGGACCTTTCAAGCTCCTCCAGTCCAACCCCTTGCAGTCAGCAGGGACATCCCTGACTCAGAGCCCCTGACCTGCAATGGTGCCAGGCATGGGGCAGCTGCCACCACTCTGGGCACCCTGGGCCAGGCTCTCACCACCCTCAGTGTCAAACGTTTCTCCCTTCTCTCCAGTCTCAGTCTGCCTCTTTCAGTTCCAAACCATCCCTCCTTGTCCTGTCACAACAGGCCCTGCTCTAAAGTCTGTCCCCAGCTTTCTGCTCGGCCCCTGAAAAGCCACCCCAAGGTCTGCTCCAACCAAAACGCTCCAAGGATCCTGCTTGGACACTCTCAGGCTGCAGTAGCTGCTCCACAACTTTCTGCCTCCCTTGCTCTCACCCCAAACCCCATCTGCTCTGCACAGCAGCCTTTGTCCTTTGGAACTGCTCCATTCTCTCCTCTCAGCCTCTGTCAAGGAATCACAGAACCAGTCAGGGTTGGAAGGGACCACAAGGAGCAGCCAGTTCCAACCTCCCTGCCATGGGCAAGGACACCTCACACTAGATCAGGCTGTCCAGAGCCTGGATCTAGGAATAAAGACCTAGGAACAAAGATCCCATGGGAAAAGGGTCTTTGCCCTCCCCAGGAGAACACCTGATGAGGTTTCTCCTCCCTTCCCTGAGCTGCCTCACTGTCACCCTTGGCCATGCCCAAGCAGCCAGGGCAGCCAGGCAGGAGCAGGGGGTGAAGCCAGCCCCCTCCCTGCAACAGGACACAAAGGCTGCTCCCAGGGAAGAGTTAACTCTTCTTTGGGCTCTGCACAGGGCTCAGCTCTTGAGCAGCAAAGCACCACACAGGCAGCATCTGCTCTTCCAGGAGCAGACCTCTCAGGGCTGTATCCTCTCCCTCCTCCCCCTATTAAAGTCTTTCTTTCCACCCTGGAGGAGAGCAGGGCTGTGATTAACCCAGGATCATCCCCCAGGCCTGGTGGAGCTGGGAATTACCCAGCACATGGCCTCAGCAGCCTGCCCTTCCCCTGCCTGCTTCTGGCCACTTCATCACCCAAATATTTGAGGCTGGGTTGTGCAAAGGACTTCTGGTGCAGGGAGGATGGAGCAGAAATCTGCCCAGCCACTCACAAGAGGAGCTCAGCAACTAATTCCACCCAGTATGGAGGGGTGGGGGTGGAGGGTTCAGCATCTCCTGTGTAGAAGCAGCAGCATGAGGAGTGTTGCCTTCAGGCCTGGCACACTGAGGCTCCTCAGTCCCATTTTGCAGAGCTCCAGCAGGTAAAAGGTTGCAAAAGGCACTCTGTAAGGGTTGTGAAAGGCTTCAGGTTGCAAAAGGCACTTTGTGACACCTCCCCCCTCGTCCCCAAACTCCTTTCACAGAAGCATCCAGGTTGGAAAAGCCTCTCAGGATCACCAAGTCCAATTCTTGCTGGATAAAAACCTTTCCCTAACATCCAGGCTAAAGCTTGAGGCCATTCCCTCTTGTTCTGTCACTCATGACCTGTGAGCAGAGCCCAGCACCAACCTCTCCACAGCCTCCTTTCAGGCAGCTGCAGACAGCAATGAGGTCTCCCCTCAGCCTCCTCTCTTTCACACTCCCCATCCCCAGCTCCCTCAGTTGCTCCTCAGCAGATTCATTCTCCAGGCCTTTCCCCACCTTCCTTGCCCTCCTCTGCTCTGGCTCCAGCACCTCCACATCCCTCTTGTAATGAGATGCCAAATTTGGGGCTGGTCATGCAAGGGGAGAATCAGGGAACCATGGAATGGTTTGGGTTGGAAAGGACCTTAAAGATCATCTAGGTCCAACCCCCCACCACCACCACCATGGACATCTCCTACACCAGCAGCTTGCTCATGGCCACATCCACAGACTCACAGCACCACCCAGGCTGGCAAAGCCTCTCAGGATCACCAAGGCCAACCTAGAGCCCTGCTCTGCAAGATTCACCTTAAACCATAGCCCTGAGCAGCACATCCAAAGCACCCTGAAACACAGCCAGGCTGGGGGACTGCAGCACCTCCCTGGGCAGCTCATCCCAGTCCCTGACCACTCTCCCCACGAAAAACTTCTTCCTAATGTCCAATCTAAACCTCCCCAGCCTCAGCTTGAGTCCATTCCCCCTTGTCCTGGCTCCAGTTCCCTGTGAGCAGAGCCCAGCAGCCTCTGCACAATGTCCCTTCAGGTAGCTGCAGGCAGCAATGAGCTCTGCCCTCAGCCTCCTCTGTTTCACACTACCCATCCCCAGCTCCCTCAGTCTCTCCCCATAAGATTTACTCTCCAGGCCCTTCCCCAGCTTCATTGCCCTCCTCTGGACCTGCTCCAGCACCTCCACATCTCTCCTGTATTGCACTGCCCCAAACTGAACACAACCCTCGAGCTGTGCCCTCACCAAAGCCTTACCAAGGGGACAATCCCCTCCCTGCTCCTGCTGGCCACAGCCTTTCCTTCAGCCTTTCCCTCACCGTGAGGCAGCAGCTTCAGGAGGGGAGGGAGTGCTGGCGGCAGAGGTTGGCCAACACCTCAAGACCCCCTCCCCTGCCTCCAGCAACCAACAGAGATCACCCTGAGGAGGCCAAATGCTGCAGAAACCATCAAGTGCAGGAGAAATCACATCCCTGAGAGGAGTCTCAAGTTCCCAGGAAGGGCTTTGCTGAAGGTACAAACAGGAGTGAAATATTTTGATGGCACTGAAAAACAAAACCCACAAATGAAACAAAGGAAAGAAAGCCCAAACCAGCAAACCCTACCAGATGCCTTCCAGTCCAGGAGAGGCTTTTTTTGTTGTTGTTGTTGTTCCAATGGTTCTGTTTTGCAGGAAAAAGACTCAGTTTGTTTTGTCTGGGTAGTGTTTTGGAGTGGAAAAAGAAAAGGAAGCCAATTATGAGGCCTTTCCAGTGCAACTGAAACTCTTGCTCCTGTCCAGCTCCAGCCACTGCTTCTAAACAGAGCCCACCTAAGCTCCAGCAATGGAAAAGGCAAGGAGCAGGGAGAGGATCCAGCTCCAGCCACTGCTCTCATCTTCTTCTGCCTCCTAAACAGAGTCCACCTAAGCCCCAGCAATGGAAAAGGCAAGGAGCAGGGAGAGGATCCAGCTCCAGCCACTGCTCTCAGCCTCCTCTGCCTGCTGTAAACAGAGCTCACCCAAATCCCAGCAGTGGAAAAGGCAAGGAGCAGGGAGAGGATCCAGCTCCAGCCACTGCTCTCAGCCTCCTCTGCCTGCTTTAAACAGAGCTCACCCAAACCCCAGCAGTGGAAAAGACAAGGAGCAGGGAGAGGATCCAGCTCCAGCCACTGCTCTCAGCCTCCTCTGCCTCCTAAACAGAGTCCACCCAAGCCCCAGCAATGGAAAAGGCAAGGAGCAGGGAGAGGATCCAGCTCCAGCCACTGCTCTCAGCCTCCTCTGCCTCCTAAACAGAGTCCACCTAAGCCCCAGCAATGGAAAAGGCAAGGAGCAGGGAGAGGCTGCTCCATGATGAGGTTTCAGCCTCGCCTGGCAGCTCAGGAAACCTCAACACTGAAAGTTGCCTTGGTGAAAATCCCAGCTGGGTTCAGAAGAACTCCAGAGGCCCCAAGGGTTGAGGATTGGCAGTCACAGCCCGGTTCAAGCCTCAGGTTTGTTTTGCTGGTGATGGTTTTGCTCCCAGGCTCTCTCTGCACACAGCTGGCCCAGGCACTGCTCAGAGGTTCAAGACAAAATCATGATGAAAACTGGAAGCAGAGGAGATGAAAGGAAACACCAAATAAATCAAGCCCCTCCTGTACTTTCCACCTAGCCCAGCCCCATTCCTTATCACCCTTTTTCTCTCCCCAGTTGCTCCCAGCCTTTTCCAGCCATTGCCTGGCACAGCTCCAAGGGCACAGGCTGTAGGTTGCCTCCTGGAGCTGTTTTCCCTCCTTTGCTGGAATCTTTCACCTCTGCCCTTTCCTGTTTTTCCAGGTGATTCGGGGTGAGAGGCAGCAGAAAGTTTCCTGTGCTGGTGTCCCTCCAGACCTGCCCTTCCTGCTCTCAGGACAGGGTGTCAGGATCTGGTGCCCATCAGCATCTTTCCTTCTTTTCTCCAGCCAGGTTCCATGAGGGATGAAGCAGCTCAGACATCCTCCAACCAAGTAGCTCTGCTCAGCAGCAGACTGGTTCCAATTATTCCCCCAGACCAGTGCAAGGGAACGACAGCCCCGAGCTGGGAGGGTTTAACCCTTTCAGAGATGGAGAGCAGGGGAGGGCAGGGGCAGTCTGGAGGCTGGACCCAAACCCCTCATCTCCTGCAGGGGCCAGGTAGGTGGAAGGCAAAGCTGAGCTAAACCAAGGAGGCTTTCTGGATCTCTGCATGGGCAGCCTGGGAAGGCAGATCTCCCAGTGGCTGCTCAGTACACCCCACACACACTCCCCTCCAGATCCAGCCAGATCCAGGTAGCTCCCAAGGTGCTGGAGAGAGAGGGGAGGGGGCAAACACAAAGGATCTGGGAGCCAGAAGTGCAGGGAGATGGAAGAGATGGATCTCATCCCTCCATCTCCATCCTCATTCCTATACCTTTATCCTCATCCCTCCATCTCCATCCTCATCCCTCCACCTTTATCCTCATCCCTACACCTCCATCCTCATCCCTACACCTTTATCCTTATCCCTCCACCTCCATTCTCATCCCTCCACCTTCATCCTCATCCCTCCACCTTTATCCTCCTCTCTCCACCTATACCCTCATCCCTCCACCTCTGTCCTCATTCCTCCACCTTCATCCTCATCCCTCCACCCCTATCCTCATCCCTCCACCTCTATCCTCATTCCTCCACCTCCATCCTCATCCCTCCCCCTCCATACTCATCCCTCCACCTTCATCCTCATCCCGCCACCTTTATCCTCCTCTCTCCACCTCCATCCTCATCCCTCCACCTCTATCCTCCTCCCTCCACCTCCATCCTCATCCCTCCACCTCCATTCTCATCTCTCCACCTCCATCCTCATCCTTCCACCTCTTCAGTCCTAGAGCCTCCATGCAAACTCTCCATGCTCCTCCAGAGCCCATGGTGGGCACCTAGCAGCCTTCATCACCCCAAAGAGGATGGGGGATGGCTGGCAGCCCCCTGCCATGCTCCTAGAAGGGCAAGGAGCCAGGGCAGCCACTTCCCTGCATGCCACCAGCAGTCTGCCAGCCCAGCCCGGGAGCCAGGGGTTAAATCCCCAGGCTGGTGAGTCAGAAAATCTTTGATGCAGCCAGGAGCTGAGTAATTTGTGTATCTGCAGAGGTCACATTGCCTCCTTTCTTTTTATGTCTGTTACTCATGCTGCTTCTTCCCACTCTCCCTCCGCAGCCTGGACTCTCCTCTCCTCCCTTCACCAGCTCTTTTTACGACCACTGCTATTAATTATCAGTGTTAAAAGAGCCCCTGGCAGCAGCAGCTGCCCACACCAGCTCGGTGCTGGGTCCTTGCAGAGGCAGAGTGAACGGTGGTCGACACCAGGACCTTGTCAGCACAGTGCTTTCCTCTCACAGAATCACAGAAACATTCAGCTTGGCAAAGCCCCCCCAAGTCTCAACCGATAACGCTGCTTGACAAGGTGCACCCTGAACGTGTCCCCGAGCACCACACCCATCTCCCTTGCTCCTCCTGGGACATCCATCCCGGGACATCCATCCCCTCCTCCTGGGATATCCACCTCCTCCTCCTGGAACACCCATCCTGGGACATCCATGCCCTCCTCCCAGGACATCCATCCCCTCCTGGGACACCCACTGCCTCCTCCTGGGACACCCATCCCGGGACATCCATCCCCTCTTCCCGGGACATCCATCCCCTCTCTGCTCTGCGGTTGCAGCTCAGGTCCATCCAGCAACATTCCTACAGCAGAAATCCTGCCCCCAGCTCTGGACCTTGCTTCCCACAGTCACTTAACCCCCTCAGCTGTGACCCTTCGCAAGGCAGAGGGGGCAGAACCTTTTGCATCTCCAGCTTGGAGCCCTCCGAGGCATCCGCCTGGAGCTCTCCTGTGCTGCCAGACACAAACAGCGACCGCAGCAATTAATCACTGCAGCGTCGGAACCCGGCGAGAGCTAACGAGGAGCATCTTCAAGCGTGGCATCTCCTAACTAACAGCTTTAATAATCCCAGGTTGCTCCAAAGCACCAGGGCAGCCTGAAAAGAACTTCCCTGCATTTAATCAAATCACTTCATTAGGTTGTTTAATAAGCAAGGGAGCTCTGGGAACACGGAGGTTTCTCAAACAGCTTTGGAAGGAGGAGTTTATGGCAGAGCTCTTAAGGCACAATCAATCTGCCTTTAATCCTCCTGCTGCACAAAGCTTCCCCCTTCCCCCGCCCTCCCCCCAACTCCCACTGCCCTCAGTGCTCCTCAGACTGCCCCACGCCGGAGGATGTGTCCCTGGGAGCTGTCGAAAAGGATGGAGGTGGTCCAGGAATGTTTAACCATCTCCAGCAGCAGCATTACCTCAGCTCTCCTCCCAGATCAGCAGAAGGGGTGGGGGGGTTCTGGCCACTCTCAGATGATCTAAATGTGAGGAGGAGCTTCTTTATGTTGTGGGTGGTGGAGCAGGCTGCCCAGAGAGGTAATGGTGGAGTCTCCATCTCTGGAGTCATTCAAGGCCCTCCTGGATGCTGTCCTGTGCAACCTGCTCTATGTGAGCCTGCTCTGACAGGTGGGTTGGATTTGGAGGATCTCCAGAGGTCCCTTCCAGCAACCACCACGCTGGGATTCTGTGTGAGCTGAGGGCTCTGCAGCACACAAAGGGCTGGGGAGAAGAAGTGAGGGCAGGTCCCCCACTGCCATGAGATGAAGTTATCCTCTGCAGCGTTTCACTGCACAGTTGCTGTTCACACTCCCTGCCCCTTGCACAGCCTTTGCACCTCAGGACTGTGGCAGCAGCTTAGCAGAGGGACACTGCCTGCTGGGCACTGATTGCTACACCCCTGTGGCACCAGCAAGGTGCCATTAAGGTCCCAGAGGTGGGATGGGAGCCCAGGGATGGAACCCCACGGGTGGAAGAAGCATAGAAGGCATCAGGTTGGAAGGGACCCCTAAAGGTCATCATCCTGCAGTGAGCAGAGACATCCCCAACTAGGGCAGGGCCTCATCAAGCCTGACCTTGGCTCCAGGCTTGGGGCCTCAAGCACATCTTTGGACATCCTGTTCTAGTAGTTCACCACCCTCATTGTGAAGAGCTTCCTCCTAAATCCACCCTGCCCTAGTTTCAAACCACTGCACCTCATCCTATCACCACAGGCCCTTCTCAACAGTCCCTTCCCGGCTTTAAGTCCCTTTCAGATGTTTAAATGTTGCCCCAAGGTCTCCCTGGACCCTTCTCTTCTCCAGACTGAACAGCCTCACCTCTCCCAGCTTGCTTCCATGGGGGAGGCAGCATTTTCAGCCTGGGCTTTGCAATCCCAGCTGGAGCCCGTGGGATAAAGCAGCTTCAGGAGCACAAGGCTGCAGCCAAAGCCCCGAGGTCAGCTCAATGGGCTCCTGCCAGCCACTGCTCATGGCTCTTATGGAGAGCTCGGTGCTTGCCGAGCCACAGGCACTGCCAAAAGCCTGGCTGCTGGCTCATCTGGGAGCTGAGCTGATGGACAGTCTGGGATTAAAGCTGACAGAACCCCCCCTAGCCCCTTCCTAAAAGAGAGGGACCTCTGAGCAGGCACCTCCTGACTGCCCTTCCCCAGACCTGCTGCCCCTATGCTCTCACAGCCTCCGGGAGGTGCTGCTGCCAGTCCCCAGCCTCCTCCAGATGGATTAGTTTTGCATTTTCCAAACTGGGCCTTTTTTTTTTTGTGTGCTTCCTGCAGATTTTCCTAACCTCTCTGTCCTTTCTGGTATTTGCAAATCCTCCCAGCTCTGCATCCTCCCTGGATTTGGTGCATGTGTTATTTCCTCCCCTCATCCCCAGCGCTCCCGAAGCCCAGTAAACACAGCTGGGTCCCCGTGGACCACCACTGGACCTGCACTTTCCATCTCCTCTGACTTGCAGAGCCCTGAAAAAACCCTCAGAGGAGGACACAAACATTTCCACAGTCCCTCAATCCCAAACATCTGCTGGCCATGGCTAAAACCATCTCTGTGCAAGGCTCCAAACCTGACCTGATGCAGCTCGCCGCGGGTTTGACCCCAGCGTGATGTGGGGAGTGTGACCCCCTCTGGCTCTCCTCCTGCTGCTTCTGCAGCTGCCTCAGGCTTGAAAAGCTCTCAGATTTCACTGGCTGGAGGTGCAAACATTCATTCCTCCATCCAGAAGTCACTGAGCTGCTCCTGGCAGCTCAGGGCATTCAGTAACTCCCTGGCTAATGTGCACTCAGGAGCTTCGGCTGCTTCTCACCCCACAGATAGAATAGAATAGAATAGAATAGAATAGAATAGAATAGAATAGAATAGAATAGAATCAACCAGGTTGGAAGAGACCTCCAAGATCATCCAGTCCCAACTCAGAGGTTGGGTGTTTGGAGGCAACATCAGCTCTGGGGGTTGCTCTGCCTTCCTTTGATGTGTCAGACCTCAGCCTGCCGTGCTGGCAGCTCACATCACTTTTCCCAGCTCTTTGCTACCCTCCCTGGGCCCTTCCCCTCTCACAGCATCATGACTCATGACCAGAAGCTCCCTCCTCAAGGATGGTTTGTTCTGGTGGTCCTCAGTCTCCAAAAGGAAACTTTGGGAAGGTAGCAAAGCAAGACCTCAGCCTCATCTGATTTATTCTTCACTCACAGAATGGTGCAGAGGTTGGAAGGGACCTTTGGAGATCATCAAGTCCAACCCCCACCCTGCCAGAGCAGGGTCACCCAGGGCAGGTCTCACAGGAACACATCCAGGTGGGTTCTGAATGTCTCCAGAGATGAAGACTTCACAACCTCTCTGGGCAGCCTCCTCCAGGCCTCCAGCACCCTCAGACCAAAGAAATTTCTCCTCATTTTGAGGTGGAACTTCCTGGGGGTTCCAGTTTGTGCCCTTTGCCCCTTGTCTTGCCACAGGGCACCTCTGAAAAGATCCTGGCCCCTTCTTCTTGCCCCTCACCCTTCAGATATCTGTAACCACCGACCAGATCCTCTCTCAGCCTCCTCCTCTCCAGGCCAACCAGCCCCAGGGCTCATAGCCTTTCCTCCCAGACTGATTCCATCACCTTCCAGTCCCTTCATCATCCTCACAGCCTCTACTGTACTCTCTCCAGCCTATCCCTGTCCCTCTTGAAGTAGGCAGCCCAGAACTGGACACATCACTCCAGATGTGCTGCCTCTTTCTTCGTGTCCTTCTTAAGGGACACTTCATGCTGTGGCCATCTTCAGCCTCTCCCTGAGGAGCTGAGCACAGGCAGGACCAGACCAGAGGCATTTGTCCTAGCCCTACATACCCCGGGGCTGGTGAGCCAGGCAAGCACCAAGCTCTCACAATCAGAACATAGCTGAGGGCTGGAAAACAAACATCCTTGCGTTCCTCTGCCTGCCTGGGGAGCTCAGCTCTGATGCTTTAACATCTCACATTCATTGTGATGGAAGCAGAAGCGGTCGCAAGGCTGCGCCGAGCTGCCAGCGCCTGAAAATCAGCTGCCAGGAGCCCTCCCGGGCGCTGCTCTCCTCCAGCCGTGCCCACCACCCGTGTCTGCCACGGAGGGACAGGCTGGAGCTGAGCCAGAGCGAAGCACAGGCGGCTCTGGAGGGCAGAGCAGTTGTCCTTGGGGGAGGGGGGGAGGGGGCATCGCCCTTGCAACAGCAGCCAGCTGCAGCAGCAGCAGCCAGAAAGACAGAACTGTGCTGCGAGGGGGGGGATGTGTGTGTGAATTGCAGCGGGGCCCAGAAAGAGATTCAGCCCTAAATGGTGAACATCTGCAGCCCTGGGGGGTCTCTGCTGGAGTTTTGGTGGGACCCCTATAGGGTCTCCCTTGCAGCTTTGTTCAAGACTCTGCTGAGAGCTCTGCAGGAGCTCTGTTGGAGCTCTGTTGGAGCTCTGCATTTCTGCTGGAGTCTCTGTTGGGATCTCATTTCGGGCTCTGATGGGGTCCCTTTTGGAGCTCTGTTGGGGTCTCTCTTGCTGCTCTGTTGCAGTCTGTTTTGGAGCTCTGTTGGGGTCTCTCTTGTTGCTCTGTTGCAGTCTGGTTTGGAGCTCTGTTGGGATTTCTCCTGTTGCACTGCTGGGGTCTCTTACTGCTCTGTTGCAGTCTCGTTTGGAGCTCTGGTGGGGTGTCTCGTTGCACTGTTGGGGTCTCTCTTGTTGCTCTGTTGCAGTCTCTTTTGGAGCTCTGTTGGGTCTCTCTTGTTGCACTGCTGGGGTCTCTCTTGTTGCTCTGTTGCAGTCACTTTGGGAGCTGTTGGGGTTTCTCCTGTTGCACTGCTGGGGTTTCTTGTTGCTCTGTTGCAGTCTCTTTTGGAGTTGTTGGGATCTCTCCTGTTGCACTGCTGAGGTCTCTCTTGTTGCTCTGTTGCAGTCTCTTTTGGAGCTCTGTTGGGGTCTCTCCTTCAGAGCTGAGCCACAGCCCAGGGACAAGCAGGGCAGCCTGGGCTGACCCCTCTGAGGCACCTCCCTGGAGTGTCTGGGCTCTGGGAAAGCAACTGGGCTATGCTCCAGCACCAGGCACTCAGCTCTGCCCCAGCCCTGCCAGCTGATTGCAACAGGTCAAGTACAGCAAGCATTCACCTCTCACCCAGTGCCCTTGGCTGCAGGTGGCACAGCCCATGGTATGCCTCAGAGTCACCAGAAATGGATAGTGGGAACCCACCACCTCAGTAGCTAGCAGGCCAGCTGCATCAGGGACCACAAACAACCCTCCCATCTCTGGTCCAGTGCTGCTGGCCAGGACAAACACCCATTTTGCCCAACCAGCAGCTGGGATGGTTCCTCTCCAGACTCCCTCCCGGAGCCAGCATGCCCCACGCTGCAGCTTCACGCCTTTGGGCACACTGAGCCTCGTGTCTGACAGCTCCAGTGAAGCTCCAGAGAGCTGTGGCTCTGCTTTCCCAAATGCCAGGTGGAGGTGGAGCAGCAGAGGAAGTGTTTTCATCTCGAAGGCATCTGTGAAGCAGCTTCCAGCTGAAGCAGATGCTCTGGGAGCTGCTCCCATAGCCTGCAAGGTTCTGTCCCTCTGCGAGTGGAAGGATGCAGGTGCTGGAGGGCTGAGAGGGATCCAAGCCCTTTGCTGCTGTCCCCAGCATCTTCTTGAGATGGGAAAGGGATAGGGCAGCCTGGAAATATGTAGCTGCTTCCTCCTCTTCTAGCCACCACCAAACCAGTGAAGGCTCCTGGGCTGGAAGGGGAAGCCCAAGGTGGGGGACAGTGCTGGCCTGATGGATGACAGCAGCAGGCATTGGCCTTGTGTCCCCAGAGAGGTCTCTGGGGAAGGCATTGAGCATCTTTGCCCCAAGCTGACCCCAATCCCATAGCAGGGGCCACAGGGCAGTGGGGTCCACGGGTCAGTGGGGAGCTATGGGGCAGGAGGAGGTTCCTCATCCCACACTGCCTGTTTGTTTTTCAGCGCAGCCCTGGGGCTTTGCTGGAGCTGGAGGAATTCATCCTGCTGAAAGCGCCTGTTTTTGAGGGAGGAAATGAGACAGCGAGCTTGAGTGGGAAATAAAAACACAGCAGATGAAGAGAAACTGAGACACAGGCCTGGAAAAAAGCAGAACCTTCCAGCTGTGTCTCGCCAGCAGCCCAGCCCCTGCCAGCAACGCCGGCAGCTGCCCCAGCACGGCCACACCAAGCTCACCCCCCTGGCCCCTTGCTTCCCCCAGAGCATCCTGCAGGTCCCAGAGACTCCACTTGGAATCACTTCCTCCCTCCCCCACAAAGCCTCTTGCTGCACATGATGGGTTGCAGGAGTTGTTTGGAGGGGTTCTGGGTGGGTGAGTAGGTGGGTGGATGGGTGGAGGGAGTGAGGGATGGATGGATAGTGGGATGGATGGATGGATGGATGGATGGATGAATGGTGGTATAGATGATTGGATGGATAGATGATTGGGTGGTTGGATGATTTGATGGATGAATAGATGGATGGATGGGTGGAGGGATGGAGGGAGGGATGGATGATTGGATGGATGGGTGGATGAGACCTCACCTGGAGTCTTGTATACACTTCTGGAGCCCCCAACACAAGGACATAGAACTGTTGGAGGCAGTCTAGAGGAGGCCACGAAGATACTCAGAGGGCTGCAGCAGCTCTGCTATGGGAGAAGGCTGAGAGAATTTGGGCACTGCAGCCTGGAAGAGAAGAGAAGAGAAG
>WAAF01017324.1:80605-95761 GCA_013400475.1 Tricholaema leucomelas
ATCCAGCCTGGCCAGGTCTCTCTGCAGGGCTCTGCTACCCTCCAACAGCTCCACAGCTGCTCCTAGCTTGCTGTCATCTGCAAACTCACTGCTGCTGGACTCAATCCCCTGCTCCAGATTATCCACAAAGATACTGAACAGAGGAGACACCCAGGGCTGAGGGACAGTTTTGAGGCTGGCTTTGAGGACAGGCAGAGCTGCAGCTCGGGCTCAGTGCTTTGCAAGGAGGCTCTGAGGCTCCCCACTTGTAGGAACCATGACGTTAGATTTTCCCCATCCAGGAGCCTCAGCCAATGGGCTGGAATGAACCTGTTCCCTCCTGCTGTTTGTTCAGGGAAGCTGGGAGGCTTCAGAGAGGAGCCAAGCATTCAAAGGGCCTTTGAAGACCTGAATGGAAGGCTCTGAGTGAGGAAATGCTGCATTTTTTCCTTCTGCTCCTTGCACAGCTGCAGCCAGCACCTGGCAGCCTTCAGGGCTACCTTGGTGGAGAGAAGGGCAGTAGCTGGGTTCTGATGGGACACCTTTGCTCAGCCTCAAAGCACAGAGCAGTCACCACCAGCAAAGGTCCTGGAGCTTCCTGTGCCCCTGTCCTCTTCTAAGGTCCAGCAAGGGGCAGGCAGCTGCTGTCACATCCCAGCAGAGCATTGGGGCTCTGAGTTTGGGCAGCTACGCCCCTGGGGAGCAGGGGCAGATTCTGTGCCAGGCTGCAGCAGACTCAGGGTATGGCAGTGCCAAAGCTGGGGCTGGGAAGGTGTCAGCACCCTGCCAGGTCCTGACACCACGAGCAGAACCCAGACAGCTGTGAGCAAACATCTGCATCAGAGGTGACAAACTAAAGCCTCTGACACCTGACAGGACCAGGGGGATCTGTGCAAGCTGGCAGCTCCCTCCCTGTCCTTTCCAGTGGCTTTGCACTTGGCTCATCTCCTGCAGACTGCTCTCCTGGCTCCTCTGCAAAACCCAGAGGCTCCCCAAGGTAATTCTGCTGCGTGCTCACAACCAGCCTCTGTCAGCCACGGAGATGTTAGCAGGGCCACAGCCAGGGACAGGCGAGGCAGTGGAGGGAGGAGGAAACGCTTCATACTTTCCAGCTCTGCTCCAGATTAAGCTCTTAACCTTTTCAAACATGTTTTACAGTGCTTGTAATAAGCTCTGACCCTCTTTGTGCTGAGGCATCCTCTCCCAGCACAGCCCAGGGCAGCATGGGGGGGGCAGCAGGGCTCAGAGGCAGAGATTTAGGCAATCCAAAGCCTTGGGTTTGCAGGGGGTGGGATGAGAGCAAATGCACCGAGACCTCTGGGGACCCAGAGCCACGTCTGTGGGGCTGGGAGCTGTGGGACAGGCTGCAGGGACATTCCTAGCTATGAGTGGCTCCACCCCATAATAACCCACAGACCCCAAGAGATGAAGGAGTTATTAGATGAGGCTCCAGAGCCCCAGAGGCAGCCTGTAATTATGGTGGGATGGGGCAAAGCCCTCCCCGGCCAAATCAGCACTTCCCAGCGCTGGTGGCCATGCCAAGCCAGGGGGCACAGCCAAAGGGGGCAATTTGGGGTTTGCTCCCCCTCCCCTGAGCCCCTTCCAAAGAGATCTGAAGGCAAATTGGTGTTGCTTGTGGCCACTGCACAGCCTGACCCCACTCACTGCTGGGCCACGATGGGATGGATGGGCAAGGGCAGAGGGACAGGAGCTGCTCTGCGCAGCACAGATGTGGCTGTCACTGAAGGGTGGTACCAGGTCCATGCAGCATGGCCAGGGCAGAGCACAGAGCAGTGGCAAGAGGACATGGGTGGGAGCTGGGAGCTGTTAATCCCCTTAGTTTTGGTGGCAAGGGACCCCTCTGGTGCAGGAGCATGGAGCAGCTGGGACCTGGCTGCAGCTGGGCACTGATTTCACCATCCTGGTGCCCCACAGGAAGGGAGCAGACAGCAGGTGAGGATTCCTCATTTGGGTTGGACATTGGGAAAGATTCCTTAGCTGCAGGAGTGGTCAGGGATTGGCACAGGCTGCCCAGGGAGGTGGAGGAGTCTCCATCCCTGGAGGTGCTCAAGAAACCTGTGGCCATGGCACCTGGGGACAGGGCTTGATGGCTGTGGTGGGGTTGGGTTGATGGTTGGACTGGGTGATCATCCTAGAATCACAGACTCAAGCAGGTTGGAAGAGACCTTCCAAGCTCATCCAGTCCAACCCCACTGCAGTTAGCAGCTAGAGCAGGTTGCTCTGAGCTCTAAACAATGATCTGCAGTGGTGCCAGGGATGTGGCAGAGAATGATAGAATAGAATCAGTCATAGAAGCATAGAAGCACAGAATCAAGCAGGTTGGAAGAGACCTTCCAGGCTCATCCAGTCCAACCCCACTGCAGTCAGCAACTAGAACAGGTTGCTCTGAGCCCTAAACAATGACCTGCAATGGTGCCAGAGACCTTTGCCATGCCAATCAGTTCCAAGATTCCCTGCTGGTATCCCACTTCCAGCCAGGGAAAAACTGGGCTGAGGCCTCACAGCTTGCTGCATGCAAGGGAAGCTTTGAAGCACATCCCACAGGGATGGGGGTGACCTCAGAAGCATGGGATGGAGTGACAGTGAGAGCATCACCCCAGGACAGCCCCAGGCAGAGTGTCCAGCAGAGCCCTGGGGCTCACCCAGCAGAGCTGCTGCCTCCAGATTGCCTCAAATCCAAGTTCAGGAGAAGTTGTTTGGGCTGAAGAACCACCAAAGAAAAAAGGGGGAAAGGAGGCCAGGGTGGAAGGGAGGTCAAGGAGGCTTTGCCCTGCCCTTCCACCCTGACCTTTGTGCTTCTGGAGAGGAGGCTGCAGCTGCCCAGTGCAGGGGTTTGCCAGATGTTGAGCATATTCCCTCCAGCCAGTTCAGCCAAGGCTGAGTCCAAAGGGACCTGCTGATCCCTGTTCCCCTCACCCACTGCCTGCACCCCCAAGGATTCCACTCCTATGGTGCCAGCTCCTGCTCTTGGCTCACAACAACCCCCTGCAATGCTCCTGGCTTGGGGCACAGTGGCTGGAAGCTGCCCAGCTGAGAAGGACCCTGGGGGTATTGGGTAACAGCCAACTGAAGATGAGCCAGGGTGTGCCCAGGTGGCCAAGAAGGGCACCATCCTCCAGGCCTGGATCAGCAGTGGGGTGACCAGCAGGACCAGAGAGGTGACTGCCCCCTTGTACTCAGCACTGGTGAGGCCACACTGCAGGACTGAGTTCAGGTTTGGGTTCCTCACTCCAAGAAGGACAATGAGAGGCTGGAGCAGGTCCAGAGAAAGGCAATGAAGCTGGGGAAGGGTCTGGAGAAGAGGGCTGGGGAGGAGCAGCTGAGGGAGCTGGGGGTGTTCAGCCTGGAGAAGAGGAGGCTGAGAGGAGATCTTTACCCCTCAAAGATCTGCCTTTAAAGGCAAGGTCTGGGAGAGGCCCTGTAGGAGCTGCCAGGGCATGGCATGGTGAGGCTGCTGCACCAGCAGCGTGAGCCTGCAGGACTGGTAACCCCCTCCAGGACAGGCAGGGCTGTGGGAGTTAAAGAAGACAGTGTAAGTGGAAGGACAGAGCAGCCAACAGCCCCAGCAGAGCTGAAATCTTCTTGGACCTGTGAAGGAGGCAAAAACCATTCCCAGGAGTGAAAAGGGAAGCTCAGAGGTAGCCTCGCTTCTGGCACCGGCTGCTTTTGGGTGCCCACGGGAGGGTTGGTAGCACTGCCTTGGGGAACCACAGAATGGTTTAGTTGGAAGGGAGCTCAAAGGTCATCCAGTTCCAAGCCCTTGGCACAGGCAGGGACACTTCTCACCAGCCCAGGTTGCTCAAGGCCTCATCCAACCTGGCCTTCAACACCTCCAGGGAGGGTCCAGCTGCAACCTTCCTGGGCAACCTGTGCCAGTGTCTCCCCATCCTCACTCTAAAGAATTTCTTCATCATCTCCACTCTCAATCTGCCCTCCTCAAGCTTCAGACCATTCCCCCTCATCCCATCCCTTGTCAAAAGCCCCTCCCCAGCTCTCCTGCAGCACCCTTCAGGTACTGGAAAGCTGCTTTAAGGTCTCCCTGCAGCCTTCTCTTCTCCAGGCTGAACAGCCTCAACTCTCCCAGCCTGTCCCCATAAGGGATGTGCTCCTTTCTCCTGGCAGAACGAGTTTTAGCCTTAGCAGGAGCATCACAAGTTTTGGTTCTTTGTTCCACCCTGAAGCACTTTGGTCCTGGTGCCAAAAGCATCCTGAGGAGCCCTCATCCACCCGTGGAGAAGACAACGGTGCCGGCTCCGAGAGCAGGACGTGCAGGCAAAGGGCAAACTGGGGCCAGATTCAGTGGTTTCAAACACAAAACTCCAGAGGATTTGATCAAAACAACTGGAAGGAGCCCAACCAAAACAGACACTGTGCACATCAGTTTGGGTTAAGAGAACTCAAGCAAACCAAAGCCAGCATCTGCCTGGCCCTGATGAGATGCAGGCTGCGGCCGCTGGAGTAACTGCTCCGGAGGAGATTACCCAGGGGTAGGGATCGTTGCCCTGGAGCAAGCAGAACTCTGTGTTCCCAGATCCTGTCACCAGTTCAGGGCTTGCTTTGAACTGTCAGAAGAGTTTAGAGGTTGAAAATGGTTTGTGGAATCACAGAATCGCTTTTGGTTGCCAAAGCCCTTTCAGCTGACCCAGTCCAACCAGCCTCTAACTCTGCCAAGGCTGGGGCTAAACCATGGCCCCTCTGCAGCTTTGAAACCCTTCCAGGGATGGAGACTCCCATCAACTGCCCTGGGCAGCCTAGGCCAGGCCTTGACAACCTTTTTGGGGAAGAAATTGTTCCTCATGGCCAACCTGAACCTTGCTGCAACCAAGCAAGCCCTGGTGACTGCGGGGAATGTGCAAACGGAGCCCAAGCATGAGGCTGGTTTCTGATTTCCCCTGGGCAAGGGGGAGGAGGCCCTGGGGAATGGCAACACTCAGAGCCAGCTCAATGCAGTGAAGAGTCCTCAGCATCTCCTGTGGGACCACCAACCCCCAGCAGCCACAGTGGGTGGCTGAGACCAGTGGGAGACGCAGGACAGCTTCCCCCAGAGGGTGCACGTCCTGGGTGAGGACTACCTCAAGCTTCCAGCTGGTGCAGAGGTCTCACTTCTTAGCCAAACCAGGTGGGGACAAGTTTGCAGAGAAGAATCCAAGCCCTGCAGAAGCCTCTGAAGTGCAGGCCACCAGGACACCTCGAGCTGCCAGAGCTGTGATGTTGGTTGGCACCAGCTAAGTGCCCAGCAGCAGGTGTCACTGACTGCCACCACCCTCCTCACAAGCTTCCTATCACTACCTGACAGCATAAAAGCCTAAAAAGTCCCTCCCCAGCTTTCTTGTAGCCCCCTTAAGATACTGCAAGGTCACAAGAAGGTCACCTGGGAGCCTTCTCCTCTCCAGACTGAACAGCCCCAACTGCCTCAGTCTCTCCTCACAGCAGAGCAGCTCCAGCCCTCTGCTCATCCTCCTGGCTCTCCTCTGGACACCTTCCAGCACATCCACACTCCTCTCATCAGGGGCTCCATCCAGGTGGGGTCTCACCAGTGCAGAGTAGAGGTCAGTCCAAAGCCTTGAACCACCTCCTTGCCTAGGGTGAGAGCCCTTCTCCAGCCATCCCACACCACTGCCCATGGCAGTGCTGAGAGGGCAAGGGCAGATGTTGCCAGCCCAAAGACCTCCCTACCCCTTTCTAGAGGGGGTAAGGGCAGATGCTGCCAGCCCAAGGGCTTCCCTACCCCACTCTAGAGGGGGTAAGGGCAGATGCTGCCAGCCCAAGGACCTCCCTCCCCACTCTAGAAGAGGATCAGGGCAGATGCTGCCAGCCCAAGGACTTCCCTAACCCTCTCTAGAAGGGGGTAAGGGTCAGATGCTGCCAGCCCAAGGACTTCCCTAACCCTCTCTAGAAGGGAGTAAGGGTCAGATGCTGCCAGCCCAAGGACTTCCCTACCCCTCTCTAGAAGGGGGTAAGGGCAGATGCTGCCAGCCCAAGGACCTCCCTCCCCACTCTAGAAGAGGATCAGGGCAGATGCTGCCAGCCCAAGGACTTCCCTAACCCTCTCTAGAAGGGGGTAAGGGTCAGATGCTGCCAGCCCAAGGACTTCCCTACCCCTCTCTAGAAGGGGGTAAGGGCAGATGCTGCCAGCCCAAGGACCTCCCTACCCCTCTCGAAGGGTTTCCCCCCTTGCTGGCAGCACAACCTCCTCCCCCCCTGCACTGCACTCCGAGGCAAAGCTGCCTCTGAATCCTCTCTCCAGCAGATCCCAGCTCCGTGCTGCTGTGCTTTCCAGGCACACTCTTCCTTCCCAGCTAGAAAGGCTTCCTGGCAGAGTCCCCAGTGTACAGCGTGTCCCTCGGCAGCCAACCCGCCCCACCCCGTGCCCTCCTCCTCCTCCCTACAATCAGGACCTTCGGCAGGATAAAGATCTCTGTAAGGCTCCCCAGGGGCAGAGGATGTTTCGGCTGGGAAATTCCAGGGGAAAGCAAGGAGCAAACAAGCCCAGAGGGAGTCTGGCACCTGCTGAGCCTCACTAAGTAGTTGCAGGCTCCCGGGAGGACCTGGGCGTGCTGCTGGAGCTGGGCATGGGATGGTGATGAGCGGTCAGGGCTCCTCCTTTCCTTTCCTCGCTGGAGGAAATGCTTTGAGAGCCCTGGAAGAGCTCTTTCCAAAGCTGAAGGGCACAGAGGGCCGAGATAGGGATTTGATGAAGCTGTGGCCCCCTCTCTCCTCGCCCCTTCCAGCTTTGCAGGACCCCTCCAAGGTGCAGCTGAGCCTTGTGGTAGGCGGAGCTGCAAACTCTGAGCTCTCTGTCCACTCCGTGGGTGCCCTCAGCAGCTGCTCCTCTGCCCCATTGCCTCCTGCACCCATCCCTGGGTTAGTTTTGGGGTGGTGTGGACCTCTCCGTGGTGCAGTTGAGCCTTGTGATAGGGAGAGCTGCAATCTCTGAGCTCTCTGCCCCCTTCGTGAGTGCCCTCAGCAGCTGCGCCTTTGCCCCATTGCCTCCTGCACCCATCCCTGGGTTACTTTTGGGGTGGTGTGGCCCCCTCCACGGTGCAGCTGAGCCTTGTGGTAGGCAGAGCTGCAAACTCTGAGCGCTCGATCCACTCCGTGGGTGCCCTCAGCAGCTGCTCCTCTGCCCCATTGCCTCCTGCACCCATCCCTGGGTTACTTTTGGGGTGGTGTGGCCCCCTCCACGGTGCAGCTGAGCCTTGTGGTAGGCAGAGCTGCAAACTCTGAGCTCTCTACCCTCTTCGTGGGTGCCCTCAGCTCTATTCCCTCCTGCACCCATCCCTGGGTTACTTTTGGGGTGGTGTGGACCCCTCTTCCAGGGTGGGTGGGCACAGCCTGCTGAAATGCCAGCTTGGCATCTCTCTTCCTACCAAGCTGAAGACAAATTCCTGCTGTCACACAGTGGCCCTTTGCTAGGCAATTTATTTACCTTGGATGCTGCAGCCTTGTCCTTCATGGAAATGTTTATCCCAAATATTTAAGAGCAGAACTGCATAAACTGAGGCTTCCTGGGGCAGGAGGAGCCCAGGCTGCAGTCAGAGCAGGCACTAATGCCTCTTCCCTGGGTACTGGGACACTTTCTTGTATCTCCCTTAAGCATCACATCCCCAAAACCCCCACATCAGAGACTTCTTTATCTGGCCAGAGGCCTCCTGGTTGCTTCCTGATGAGAATCGCAGGAGAGCTGACAACAGCCCTTTGAAAAACAACATCCCCGAATTCCACTAAGTCGTTAAACAGAGAGAGCCTGAAAAGTGCCAACACTCCTAGGAGAAAAGACTGGAGAGAGAGAGAGAGAGAGAGGAGGGAGAGAGAGAGAGAGAGAGAGAGGAAGGAAAGAAAAAGGAGGTTATTTATAACGCCAGGCAGCCTTAGGGTCGCTTCAGTCTCTCCTGCAAACTGCCTGCTGCTGAGAGGTCACTCCCCAAAACAACCTGCCCAGCCTGTGACCTGCAAGCACCACATCTGAGCTGGGCTCTAGGGCGGGCAGCAGCCCTTGCAGATCAGGAGACACAACTCCCATGCTGCTTGGCAGCCAGGAGAGCGCAGCCGGCAGCAGCGAGGCTCTGCACAGGAGGCTCTCAGCCTGGTGAGTCTTTCTCTCGGCTCCTCAGCACTGGCCTGGGGCTGTTACCATTATTTGCATTTTCGGCCTTGGCTTTTTGTTAGCTTTTCCCCTCTGAAGCCTGATTTCCACCCCCTGGCCTCGCCAGGCGGGCAGCTGCCATGCCAAGCACATGCCAGCGACACGGGTGGCACAGCTCAGGTGCCAGCACTCCTGAGCTGCCTCGGTGGGGAAGCCCTCCCCTGCTGCTATGCCCTCCCCTGCTGCTATGCCCTCTCCTGCTACCTGTGCTTTCCCCTGCTGCTATGCCCTCTCCTGCTGCTATGCCCTCCCCTGCTGCTATGCCCTCTCCTGCTACCTGTGCTTTCCCCTGCTGCTATGCCCTCTCCTGCTGCTATGCCCTCCCCTGCTGCTATGCCCTCTCCTGCTGCTATGCCCTCTCCTGCTAGCTATGCCCTCCCCTGCTTGCTATGCCCTCCCCTGCTTGCTATGCCCTCTCCTGCTAGCTATGCCCTCTCCTCTTGCTATGCCCTCCCCTGCTAGCTATGCCCTCCCCTGCTTGCTATGCCCTCTCCTGCTTGCTATGCCCTCTCCTGCTAGCTATGCCCTCTCCTGCTGCTATGCCCTCCCCTGCTAGCTATGCCCTCTCCTGCTTGCTATGCCCTCCCCTGCTAGCTATGCCCTCCCCTGCTTGCTATGCCCTCCCCTGCTTGCTATGCCCTCTCCTGCTAGCTATGCCCTCTCCTGCTGCTATGCCCTCCCCTGCTAGCTATGCCCTCCCCTGCTAGCTATGCCCTCCCCTGCTTGCTATGCCCTCTCCTGCTTGCTATGCCCTCTCCTGCTAGCTATGCCCTCTCCTGCTGCTATGCCCTCCCCTGCTAGCTATGCCCTCTCCTGCTTGCTATGCCCTCCCCTGCTAGCTATGCCTCTTGCCCCTCTGTCAGCTTCTTGCACCTCTTGCAGTGCCTGCTTGCTGCCCATCCCAGCCCTTCCAGCATGGGGCAAACTGGTTTCACACCTGGCACAGCAGCAGTGGCCTGAGCCCATGGTTGGCCACAGCTTGTGAAGCCCTTGCTCCAAAACCTGCTCCTTCTGCAGGTAAGGAGCTGACTGCAGCAGCCTCTGGCACAGGAGAGCAGGAGCAGAGATGGCACAGATCTCAGGGCTGATGCACTCAGCTCAGCTCCCACCCCAAAAGTGGGGCTGAAACCCACAGGGCAGGAGGGAGAAGCAAGCTCCAAGTGAAGCAGGGAGCAGTAGTGTCTGCTGAGGACAGGCTCTGGAGTTACCAGGATGTTAAAGGAGGCAGTGGCAGAGGTGGAGGGACTCCATGGATCAGTCCTGCCCTGCACAGAGGGGCCCCTTGGGAAAGGGCTGCCAAGCAGCTCAGCTTGGGTGGAGAAGCCCCTGAGCAGAGCAGGGCGGCTCTGGTATGTCAGCAGGCAGAGTGCCCTGGAGCAGCAGCAGCAGGAGGAGGAGAAACTCTTCTGTGGCTGCCAAGCTCCCCTGTGGCATGCAGCATCCCACAAGGCCACGTCTCCTCTGCCCCTCGGCTTCAGGAGCACGCAGAGGGAGGCAGGAGGGAGAGAAGGAGAAAGTGAGGGAGCCATGGTTGGACCTGATGATCCTAAAGGTCTCTTCCAACCCAAACTGCTCCGGGATCCTATGCCTGCCTCTCACCACCTCAATCCCTCTTTTCTTCCAGCACAAGCAGCCTGCCAGGGTGCCTCGGTGGCAGGGCAGCTGCTGCCCAGCAGCAAACTGTGCCCTCTTTGTCTGCCAGGCAAGATCCCCTCTGAGCTCTGGGGTGGGGACAGGGTGAGGTTCCATCAGGTGACCCCACAGCAAGGAGGTGCCACTGGCCCACGCCTGCAGCTTGCCCACGCTGCTGGAGCGGAGCTGGCAGCGATGTGTCAGCAGCTCCACAGCCCTCTGCTCCCAGCCACGTAGAGAGCAGCCAGCAGGCAGGAGCAGTTCCTCTCCCCCTCCAAAAAGCACAGCCCCACGTATTTCCTGGAGGCATTTCAAGCTGCCTAGCTCCAGGCCACTCTGCAAGCTCCTTTAGTCCTGGGATGAGAAGTCAGGATGAAGGATGGAGCTGGAGTCCTCCTGCCACCAGCACCATGCTGTGCCAGCTCCCCACCCCGGTGGCAGCATAGAGTGGCTCTGAAGCCCACATCAAGCCAAGAGGCTCTGAGGTGGCTTTACCTTGCTCAAGCCCTCAGCCCAGTCCTCTGGAAACAGCTGAATTTCACCAGCAGAGTTTGAGCAGCAGGAGGTCTGGAGGTGTTCAGAGTCACAGAATGGAGTGATTTGGGTTGGAAGGGACCATAAAGATCAACCAGCTCCAACCCCCTGCCAAGGGCAGGGACACCTCCCACTAGCCCAGGTTGCTCAAGGACCCATTCAACCTGGCCTTGAGCACCTCCAGAGAAGGGGCAGCCACAACCTCCCTGGGCAGCCTGTGCCAGTGTCTCCCCACCCTCACTGTCAAGATTTCTTCCTCCTCTCCAGTCTCAATCTCCTTTCTTCCAGCTTCAATCTCTTCCCTCTCCCCTTCCCTGCTCACAGTGACCTCGAGGGGCCAGTGAATGCTGCCACTTGTCAAGGTGGGGCTGAGCAAATACATCTAAGCTTGAAAGTGATTTCCTTTGAAAAGCTCAGGCAGGAGTTGTTTACCATCAGTCCCCAGCAGCCTGAGCATCCTGTGCCTCGGGGGGGGGGAGGAAGATCCAGATGAAGCCCACAGAAATCATGTCACCAGCCAGTGCAGCACAAATATAGCTCCTCCAAAGCATGCCTGCAGCTCCAGCAACCCCTCCTCACAGCTCCTGCTCTCCTCTGCTGGGCCAGAGAGTGGCCAAGTCCTTCCTCCTGCCTCCTGCCAGGCACCTCAGGGCAGAGCTGTGGGACCTTACAGACTCAGACCTCATATCTTCACCCTCCACTCCTGGCCTGGATCAGCAATGGTGTGGCCAGCAGGACCAGGGCAGGGATTGTCCAGGGAGGTTCTGGCTGCTCCCTTCTTGGGGGTGTTCAAGGCTAGGTTGGATGAGGCCTTGAGTGACCTGTTCTAGTGGGAGGTGTCCCTGCCTGTGGCAGGGGGGTTGGAAGTGGCTGAGCTTTGAGCTCCCTTCCAACCTGAACCATTCTATGATTCTGTGCCTGCCTGCCTGTGCTGGGCACTGCTGAGACTGCTCCTTGCAGACTCAGTTCAGCTTTGGGACACTGAGGGGCTGGAGCAGGACCAGAGCAGTGCAGTGAGGCTGGTGAAGGGTCTGCCACCAACCCCACGCACAGTTGGATGCCCACAGGGTGAAGCTCACCTGCCTCCAGCCCTTACACCACTCCTGACACTGCTGATGGCTTCCTCCCCCAACAGGTCCCTCCAGCACCAGCACCATGCATTGGGTCACCATCCTGATCGTGGCTGGGCTCTCTGGAGCCTGCTTGGGCCAGTACAATGAAGAAGAGGACATGGCTTGGTTACAGTACTACATGAGGCAGTCCAGGATGTCCTCCTACAACTACATGCCCTACTACGAGGATGAGAGCAGCCCTTACGTGTACTCCTACCTCCCAGCTCCGGACACCGAGGCAGAGCCTGGCCCCGAGCCTCAACAAGCCACCTCCTGGCAGTGTCCCCAGGAGTGTGACTGTCCCCCTAACTTCTCCTCAGCCATGTACTGTGACACTCGCAACCTGAGGTACCTGCCCTTTGTGCCCTCCAGGATGAAGTATGTCTACTTCCAGAACAATCTGATCACCACCATGCAGGAGGGAGCCTTCGACAACGCCACGGAGCTGGAGTGGTTGGCGCTGCACAACAACCAGATCACCAGCGACAGGATGGGCAAGAGGCTCTTTGCCAAGCTCAAAAGACTGGAGAGGCTCTACATGAACAACAACAACCTGACCAAGATGCCCAGCCCCTTGCCTCGCTCCCTGAGAGAGCTCCACTTGTCCTACAATCAGATCTCCAAGGTCCCCTCCAACGCTCTGGAGGGGCTGGAGAACCTCACAGCTCTGTACCTTAGCCACAACTACATCTTTGAGATGGGAGCCTCCCTCAAAGGGCTCAAGTCCTTGATTCTCGCTGATCTGAGCTACAACCATCTCAGGAGAGTCCCTGATGGGCTCCCAATCTCTTTGGAACAGCTCTACCTAGAGTACAACTACATCAACACCATCCCTGACGACTACTTCAAGGTGTCTCCCAAGCTGCTCTACGTACGCATGTCCCACAACAGCCTGACCAACCAGGGGCTCTCCACCAACACTTTCAACAGCAGCAGCATCCTCGAGCTGGACCTCTCTTACAACAGGCTCCAGAAGATCCCCCGGGTCAGCACCAACCTTGAGAACCTCTACCTGCAAGGGAACCAAATCGATGGTGAGCAGAAAAGCATCAGCCACAGAGTGGTGGTGCAGGAGGTGGTGGTGCAAGAGAGGGACGAGGAGGTGGGGATGGAGAAGCTGTGGGAGTCCACCTTGGGTGATGGTGTGAGCAGGGAGCTGGAATTTGGGAGACTTTTAAGTGGCCCTGAGCAAGGCAGGAATAGGGCCCAGTGCCTCCTGACACACCTGGGGCCGAGGAGCTGCCAGCTCTGAGCTCTCCTGTGTGATCCATGCCAACTCCGCAGTGGTTCTGCTGGGCATGGAGCTGAGCACCTGCTGCTTTGAGGTGCCAGAACCCAGCTGTGGGCAGAAGCTGATTCACAACCAGGGGAGGGGACTGTGGCTTCAATCCAGCCTTGCACATAGCCTGGGGGATCACAAAGAGACCCCCGGGGGGGGTCCCCACAGCCACTGCAGGTGGGAACAGACATCACCCTGGGCAAGCTAATGCAGGGGACGGGGACGTGTTGGGTGGTGGCCAAGGGTCTGCAGGACTGAGGACCTTCCTCCAGCCATGGGGACCTTCCTCCAGCCCCTTCTGCTCACCTCCTTCTTGGACTTGCAGGGCACCAGCACAGCCCACAGCCCCAGGGCCCCTTCCAAGGGTAGTGGTTAGCAGCCAAGGCCAGGGGGGGACACACATCCTTGCTGGGGCTGGAACAGACAGGAGCTCTTGGTTATTAGAGCCACCAAGGCAGCATCTTCTGCCAGGACTGAAACTGACTCCACTTAATAGACAAATAAACACCAGGAACAGATTGTTCTGGGGCTGCTATTTAGAAAAATAAGCTGGGGGGGGGGAGAAAAATAAATAAACCTACCCCAGAGCAAGCAACCTCCTGGAAAAATCCAGCCTTGAGCCTCAGCCCAGGGCAGGACCCTCCTGCTGCAGCTTTGGGAGTGCTTGAGCAGGATGGGGATAGGGGTGGGGGTGGGGATAGGGATGGGGAAGGGACAGAGATGGAGATTGGGATAGGGTTGGAGATGGGGATAGGAATGGGGATGGGGATAGGGNAGATAGGAATGGAGATGGGGTGGGGATGGGGGTGGGAATGGGAATGGGGATAGGGTTGGGGATGGGGATAGGGATGGGGTTATGGATGGGGATAAGAATGGGGATGGGGATGGGGATAGGGTTAGGTATAGGGTTGGGGATGGGGATAGGAATGGGGATGGGATGGGGATAGGAATGAGGATGGAGTTGGGGATGGGGATAGGATTGGGGATGGGGATAGGGATGGGGATAGAGTTAGAGATAGGGTTGGGGATGGGGATAGGAACAGAGATGGGTTGGGGATAGTGATGGGGATGGAGATGGGGATGAGGATGGGGATAGGGTTGGGGATAGGGTTGGAGATGAAGACAGGGGAGAATGGGGATGGGGATGGGAATGGGGATGGGGATAGGGATGGAGATGGGGATGGGGATGTGTCAGTGCAGCCCCGGGTGGCTGCAGAGGGATCTCACAGCCCTGCACTGGGAAAGCAACAGAAACAAATGAGAGCAGATTCCCAAATGTTTGCTTCCAAAATCCAGAGCTGTTCACTCTGCCCACAAATGCCCCCAAACCACCACGGAGCCCTTCAGCCTTTCCCCTGCTGACTCCTCCAGCTGCAGGTTTTGATGATGACCTTTCAAAGCATCCCCAAGAGTGAGGGGCTGCAGGTCCAGGCATGCAGCATCGACCTCTTTTGGAGGGTGTGTGAGGGGGGCACATCCAACTCCTTGTGGCATCAGAGTCTGGAGTGTGCCCTTCCAGCCACCCAGGAGATCCCAGTTTGCCTTCCTACACACCACAGAGCTTGCAGCCCTCCCCTAAGCCTTCAGTGTGTGAGTGGAGGGTCCCCTCCCAGCACCCCTCTGCCTTCCCCAGCAGCAGCCTGGCCTGGAGCTCTGCTGCCATCTAGTCGGTGCCTTCTCTCCCAAATCCTGCACAAAATCTTGGGAGCTTAATGGGATTCCTCCCTGCAAACCCAGCCCAGGGCTGGAGTTTCCCTGCCTGGTGCTGGCAGCAGTGGGTGGCAGATGAATGGAAAGGGGATGGGCACAGGGATAGGAGTGTCCTAGCTCCTAGATATGCTGTCTGGGTAGTCCTGTGGTCAGGGGTTGGTGGCTGCAGCCTAAGAAGCCTCACAGAAGCTGTTCAAAGGCAATTCCCATGAAGAAGCAGCCACCTTTAACCCTCTGCCTCCACACAGCTTTTAGCCCTGCAAGTCCTCCAGCCAGGCAGGGCAAAGGCAGCCAAGGGTGGGAGATGCCAATGCCACCAGTGCCAAACCCTCAAACGGGCACAAACTCGCAGGCTTCTTCTGGCTGCTGGGACAGGGCAAGGGGTGATGGTTGGAGACTAAAAGAGGGAGATTTAGGCTGGAGAGAGGGAGGAAATTTATCACACTGAGGGTGGTGAGAGCCTGGCCCAGGTTGCCCAGAGAGGTGGGAGCTGCCCCATGCCTGGCACCACTGCAGGTCAGGTTGTTTGGGGCTCTGAGCAGCCTGCTCTGGTCGGGGATGTCCCTGCTGAGCGCAGAGGTTGGCCTGGATGAGCTTCCAAGGTCCCTTCCCACCCAAACCAGTCCTGGATTCCACGGCTGCAGCTGGCAGCATCGATCACTCTTTCAGCTCAAAAGCAGAGTGAGTGGAGTCCAAATTCGCAGGAACTGGCAATTAGGAAGGGGGTTGGGGGTGGGTGGGGG